>CAUYWW010000082.1:2400000-3000000 GCA_963576845.1 Megachile leachella
TAATAACTGCATAATATGGGTAATAATGCATGTTATATTGATAATAATCTAAGTAAGAAGTATAATTATTACAGTACTAGCGATAATAACTGCATTATATGGGTAATAAAGCACGTTATATTGCTAACAATATAAGTAATAAGTATAATTATTACAGTTCTAGCGATAATAACTGCATTATATGGGTAGAAATGCATGTTATATTGATAATATTGGGAGTAATAAGTATATTTAGTATGGTTCTAGAGATAATAACTGCATAATATGGGTAATAATGCACGTTATATTGATGATAATGAAAGTAATACGTATATTTATTATAGTTCTGGCGATAATAACTGCATAATATGGGTAATAATGCATGTTATATTGAGAATAATATAAGTAATAAGTATAATTATTACAGTTCTGGCGATAATAACTGCATTATATGGGTAATAATGCACGTTATATTGCTAATAGTATAAGTAATAAGTATAATTATTATAGTTCTAGCGATAATAATAGTAAAATATGGCAAATAGTGCATGTTATATTGATAATAATAAAAGTAATAAATATATTTATTACAGTTCTATCGATAATAACTGCATAATATGGGTAATAATGCATGTTATATTGATGATAATGAAAGTAATACGAATATTTAATATAGTTCTAGCGATAATAACTGCATAATATGGGTAATAATGCACGTTATATTGCTAACAATATAAGTAATAAGTATAATTATTACAGTTCTAGCGATAATACCTCCATTATATGGGTAATAATGCATGTTATATTGATGATAATGAAAGTAATACGTATATTTATTATGGTTCTAGAGATAATAACTGCATAATATGGGTAATAATGCATGTTATATTGATAATAATATAAGCAATAAGTATAATTATTACAGTTCTAGCGATAATACGTCCATTATATGGGTAGTAATGCATGTTATATTGATAATATCGGGAGTAATAAGTATAATTATTATAGTTCTAGCGATAATAATAGTAAAATATGGCAAATAGTGCATGTTACATTGATAATAATAAAAGTAATAAATATATTTATTACAGTTCTATCGATAATAACTGCATAATATGGGTAATAATGCATGTTATATTGATGATAATAAAAGTAATACGTATATTTATTATAGTTCTAGCGATAATAACTGCATAATATGGGTAATAATGCATGTTATATTGATAATAATCTAAGTAATAAGTATAATTATTACAGTTCTAGCGATAATAACTGCATTATATGGGTAATAAAGCACGTTATATTGCTAACAATATAAGTAATAAGTATAATTATTACAGTTCTAGCGATAATAACTGCATTATATGGGTAGAAATGCATGTTATATTGATAATATTGGGAGTAATAAGTATATTTAGTATGGTTCCAGAGGTAATAACTGCATAATATGGGTAATAATGCACGTTATATTGATGATAATGAAAGTAATACGTATATTTATTATAGTTCTGGCGATAATAACTGCATAATATGGGTAATAATGCATGTTATATTGAGAATAATATAAGTAATAAGTATAATTATTACAGTTCTGGCGATAATAACTGCATTATATGGGTAATAATGCACGTTATATTGCTAATAGTATAAGTAATAAGTATAATTATTACAGTTCTAGCGATAATACCTCCATTATATGGGTAATAATGCATGTTATATTGATGATAATGAAAGTAATACGTATATTTATTATGGTTCTAGAGATAATAACTGCATAATATGGGTAATAATGCATGTTATATTGATAATAATATAAGCAATAAGTATAATTATTACAGTTCTAGCGATAATACCTCCATTATATGGGTAGTAATGCATGTTATATTGATAATATCGGGAGTAATAAGTATAATTATTATAGTTCTAGCGATAATAATAGTAAAATATGGCAAATAGTGCATGTTACATTGATAATAATAAAAGTAATAAGTATATTTATTACAGTTCTATCGATAATAACTGCATAATATGGGTAATAATGCATGTTATATTGATGATAATAAAAGTAATACGTACATTTATTATAATTCCAGCGATAATAACTGCATAATATGGGTAATAATGCATGTTATATTGATGATAATGAAAGTAGTAAGTATATTTATTACAGTTCTAGCGATAATAACTGCATTATATGCGTAATACGGCATGTTATATTGATAATATGGGGAGTAATAAGTATAATTATTATAGTTCTAGCGATAATAACTGCATTATATGGGTAATAATGCATGTTATATTGATAATATTGGGAGTAATAAGTATATCTATTATGGTTCTAGAGATAATAACTGCATAATATGGGTAATAATGCATGTTATATTGATAATAATATAAGTAATAAGTATAATTATTACAGTTCTAGCGATAATACCTCCATTATATGGGTAATAATGCATGTTATATTGATGATAATGAAAGTAATACGTATATTTATTATAGTTCTAGCGATAATAACTGCATAATATGGGTAATAATGCATGTTATATTGAGAATAGTATAAGTAATAAGTATAATTATTACAGTCCTAGCGATAATAACTGCATTATATGGGTAATAATGCATGTTATATTGATAATATCGGGAGTAATAAGTATAATTATCATAGTTCTAGCGATAGTAATAGTAAAATATGGCAAATAGTGCATGTTATATTGATAATAATAAAAGTAATAAATATATTTATTACAGTTCTATCGATAATAACTGCATAATATGGGTAATAATGCATGTTATATTGATGATAATAAAAGTAATACGTATATTTATTATAGTTCTAGCGATAATAACTGCATAATATGGGTAATAATGCATGTTATATTGATAATAATCTAAGTAATAAGTATAATTATTACAGTTCTAGCGATAATAACTGCATTATATGGGTAATAAAGCACGTTATATTGCTAACAATATAAGTAATAAGTATAATTATTACAGTTCTAGCGATAATAACTGCATTATATGGGTAGAAATGCATGTTATATTGATAATATTGGGAGTAATAAGTATATTTAGTATGGTTCCAGAGGTAATAACTGCATAATATGGGTAATAATGCACGTTATATTGATGATAATGAAAGTAATACGTATATTTATTATAGTTCTGGCGATAATAACTGCATAATATGGGTAATAATGCATGTTATATTGAGAATAATATAAGTAATAAGTATAATTATTACAGTTCTGGCGATAATAACTGCATTATATGGGTAATAATGCACGTTATATTGCTAATAGTATAAGTAATAAGTATAATTATTACAGTTCTAGCGATAATACCTCCATTATATGGGTAATAATGCATGTTATATTGATGATAATGAAAGTAATACGTATATTTATTATGGTTCTAGAGATAATAACTGCATAATATGGGTAATAATGCATGTTATATTGATAATAATATAAGCAATAAGTATAATTATTACAGTTCTAGCGATAATACCTCCATTATATGGGTAGTAATGCATGTTATATTGATAATATCGGGAGTAATAAGTATAATTATTATAGTTCTAGCGATAATAATAGTAAAATATGGCAAATAGTGCATGTTACATTGATAATAATAAAAGTAATAAGTATATTTATTACAGTTCTATCGATAATAACTGCATAATATGGGTAATAATGCATGTTATATTGATGATAATAAAAGTAATACGTACATTTATTATAATTCCAGCGATAATAACTGCATAATATGGGTAATAATGCATGTTATATTGATGATAATGAAAGTAGTAAGTATATTTATTACAGTTCTAGCGATAATAACTGCATTATATGCGTAATACGGCATGTTATATTGATAATATGGGGAGTAATAAGTATATCTATTATGGTTCTAGAGATAATAACTGCATAATATGGGTAATAATGCATGTTATATTGATAATAATATAAGTAATAAGTATAATTATTACAGTTCTAGCGATAATACCTCCATTATATGGGTAATAATGCATGTTATATTGATGATAATGAAAGTAATACGTATATTTATTATAGTTCTAGCGATAATAACTGCATAATATGGGTAATAATGCATGTTATATTGAGAATAGTATAAGTAATAAGTATAATTATTACAGTCCTAGCGATAATAACTGCATTATATGGGTAATAATGCATGCTATATTGATAATATCGGGAGTAATAAGTATAATTATCATAGTTCTAGCGATAGTAATAGTAAAATATGGCAAATAGTGCATGTTATATTGATAATGATAAAAGTAATAAATATATTTATTACAGTTCTATCGATAATAACTGCATAATATGGGTAATAATGCATGTTATATTGATAATATTGGGAGTAATAAGTATAATTATTATAGTTCTAGCGATAGTAATAGTAAAATATGGCAAATAGTGCATGTTATATTGATAATAATAAAAGTAATAAATATATTTATTACAGTTCTATCGATAATAACTGCATAATATGGGTAATAATGCATGTTATATTGATGATAATAAAAGTAATACGTATATTTATTATAGTTCTAGCGATAATAACTGCATAATATGGGTAATAATGCATGTTATATTGATAATAATCTAAGTAATAAGTATAATTATTACAGTTCTAGCGATAATAACTGCATTATATGGGTAATAATGCACGTTATATTGCTAACAATATAAGTAATAAGTATAATTATTACAGTTCTAGCGATAATAACTGCATTATATGGGTAATAATGCATGTTATATTGATGATAATGAAAGTAATACGAATATTTAATATAGTTCTAGCGATAATAACTGCATAATATGGGTAATAATGCACGTTATATTGCTAACAATATAAGTAATAAGTATAATTATTACAGTTCTAGCGATAATACCTCCATTATATGGGTAATAATGCATGTTATATTGATGATAATGAAAGTAATACGTATATTTATTATGGTTCTAGAGATAATAACTGCATAATATGGGTAATAATGCATGTTATATGGAGAATAATATAAGTAATAAGTATAATTATTACAGTTCTGGCGATAATAACTGCATTATATGGGTAATAATGCACGTTATATTGCTAATAGTATAAGTAATAAGTATAATTATTACAGTTCTAGCGATAATAACTGCATTATATGGGTAATAATGCACGTTATATTGCTAACAATATAAGTAATAAGTATAATTATTATAGTTCTAGCGATAATAACTGCATTATATGGGTAATAATGCATGTTATATTGATGATAATGAAAGTAATACGTATATTTATTATGGTTCTAGAGATAATAACTGCATAATATGGGTAATAATGCATGTTATATTGATAATAATATAAGCAATAAGTATAATTATTACAGTTCTAGCGATAATACCTCCATTATATGGGTAATAATGCATGTTATATTGATGATAATGAAAGTAATACGTATATTTATTATGGTTCTAGAGATAATAACTGCATAATATGGGTAATAATGCATGTTATATTGATAATAATATAAGCAATAAGTATAATTATTACAGTTCTAGCGATAATACGTCCATTATATGGGTAGTAATGCATGTTATATTGATAATATCGGGAGTAATAAGTATAATTATTATAGTTCTAGCGATAATAATAGTAAAATATGGCAAATAGTGCATGTTACATTGATAATAATAAAAGTAATAAATATATTTATTACAGTTCTATCGATAATAACTGCATAATATGGGTAATAATGCATGTTATATTGATGATAATAAAAGTAATACGTATATTTATTATAGTTCTAGCGATAATAACTGCATAATATGGGTAATAATGCATGTTATATTGATAATAATCTAAGTAATAAGTATAATTATTACAGTTCTAGCGATAATAACTGCATTATATGGGTAATAAAGCACGTTATATTGCTAACAATATAAGTAATAAGTATAATTATTACAGTTCTAGCGATAATAACTGCATTATATGGGTAGAAATGCATGTTATATTGATAATATTGGGAGTAATAAGTATATTTAGTATGGTTCCAGAGGTAATAACTGCATAATATGGGTAATAATGCACGTTATATTGATGATAATGAAAGTAATACGTATATTTATTATAGTTCTGGCGATAATAACTGCATAATATGGGTAATAATGCATGTTATATTGAGAATAATATAAGTAATAAGTATAATTATTACAGTTCTGGCGATAATAACTGCATTATATGGGTAATAATGCACGTTATATTGCTAATAGTATAAGTAATAAGTATAATTATTACAGTTCTAGCGATAATAACTGCATTATATGGGTAATAATGCACGTTATATTGCTAACAATATAAGTAATAAGTATAATTATTACAGTTCTAGCGATAATACCTCCATTATATGGGTAATAATGCATGTTATATTGATGATAATGAAAGTAATACGTATATTTATTATGGTTCTAGAGATAATAACTGCATAATATGGGTAATAATGCATGTTATATTGATAATAATATAAGCAATAAGTATAATTATTACAGTTCTAGCGATAATACCTCCATTATATGGGTAGTAATGCATGTTATATTGATAATATCGGGAGTAATAAGTATAATTATTATAGTTCTAGCGATAATAATAGTAAAATATGGCAAATAGTGCATGTTACATTGATAATAATAAAAGTAATAAGTATATTTATTACAGTTCTATCGATAATAACTGCATAATATGGGTAATAATGCATGTTATATTGATGATAATAAAAGTAATACGTACATTTATTATAATTCCAGCGATAATAACTGCATAATATGGGTAATAATGCATGTTATATTGATGATAATGAAAGTAGTAAGTATATTTATTACAGTTCTAGCGATAATAACTGCATTATATGCGTAATACGGCATGTTATATTGATAATATGGGGAGTAATAAGTATAATTATTATAGTTCTAGCGATAATAACTGCATTATATGGGTAATAATGCATGTTATATTGAGAATAATATAAGTAATAAGTATAATTATTACAGTTCTGGCGATAATAACTGCATTATATGGGTAATAATGCACGTTATATTGCTAATAGTATAAGTAATAAGTATAATTATTACAGTTCTAGCGATAATAACTGCATTATATGGGTAATAATGCACGTTATATTGCTAACAATATAAGTAATAAGTATAATTATTATAGTTCTAGCGATAATAACTGCATTATATGGGTAATAATGCATGTTATATTGATGATAATGAAAGTAATACGTATATTTATTATGGTTCTAGAGATAATAACTGCATAATATGGGTAATAATGCATGTTATATTGATAATAATATAAGCAATAAGTATAATTATTACAGTTCTACCGATAATACCTCCATTATATGGGTAGTAATGCATGTTATATTGATGATAATGAAAGTAATACGTATATTTATTATGGTTCTAGCGATAATAACTGCATTATATGCGTAATACGGCATGTTATATTGATAATATGGGGAGTAATAAGTATAATTATTATAGTTCTAGCGATAATAATAGTAAAGTATGGCTAATAGTGCATGATATGTTGATAACAGTAAAAGCGATAAGTATATTTATTACAGTTCTATCGATAATAACTGCATAATATGGGTAATAATGCATGTTATGTTGATGATAATGAATGTTATACGTATGTTTATTATAGTTCTAGCGATAATAACTGCATAATATGGGTAATAATGCATGTTATATTGTTAATAATATAAGCAATAAGTATAATTATTACAGTTCTAGCGATAATACCTCCATTATATGGGTAATAATGCATGTTATATTGATAATATCGGGAGTAATAAGTATAATTATTATAGTTCTAGCGATAATAATAGTAAAATAATGCAAATAGTGCATGTTACATTGATAATAATAAAAGTAATAAGTATATTTATTACAGTTCTATCGATAATAACTGCATAATATGGGTAATAATGCATGTTATGTTGATGATAATGAAAGTAATACGTATGTTTATTATAGTTCTAGCGATAATAACTGCATAATATGGGTAATAATGCATGTTATATTGGTAATAATATAAGTAATAAGTATAATTATTACAGTTCTAGCGATAATAACTGCATTATATGGGTAATAATGCACGTTATATTGCTAACAATATAAGTAATAAGTATAATTATTACAGTTCTAGCGATAATACCTCCATTATATGGGTAATAATGCATGTTATATTGATGATAATGAAAGTAATACGTATATTTATTATGGTTCTAGAGATAATAACTGCATAATATGGGTAATAATGCATGTTATATTGATAATAATATAAGCAATAAGTATAATTATTACAGTTCTAGCGATAATACCTCCATTATATGGGTAGTAATGCATGTTATATTGATAATATCGGGAGTAATAAGTATAATTATTATAGTTCTAGCGATAATAATAGTAAAATATGGCAAATAGTGCATGTTACATTGATAATAATAAAAGTAATAAGTATATTTATTACAGTTCTATCGATAATAACTGCATAATATGGGTAATAATGCATGTTATATTGATGATAATAAAAGTAATACGTACATTTATTATAATTCCAGCGATAATAACTGCATAATATGGGTAATAATGCATGTTATATTGATGATAATGAAAGTAATACGTATATTTATTATGGTTCTAGCGATAATAACTGCATTATATGCGTAATACGGCATGTTATATTGATAATATGGGGAGTAATAAGTATAATTATTATAGTTCTAGCGATAATAATAGTAAAGTATGGCTAATAGTGCATGATATATTGATAACAGTAAAAGCGATAAGTATATTTATTACAGTTCTATCGATAATAACTGCATAATATGGGTAATAATGCATGTTATGTTGATGATAATGAATGTTATACGTATGTTTATTATAGTTCTAGCGATAATAACTGCATAATATGGGTAATAATGCATGTTATATTGTTAATAATATAAGCAATAAGTATAATTATTACAGTTCTAGCGATAATACCTCCATTATATGGGTAATAATGCATGTTATATTGATAATATCGGGAGTAATAAGTATAATTATTATAGTTCTAGCGATAATAATAGTAAAATAATGCAAATAGTGCATGTTACATTGATAATAATAAAAGTAATAAGTATATTTATTACAGTTCTATCGATAATAACTGCATAATATGGGTAATAATGCATGTTATGTTGATGATAATGAAAGTAATACGTATGTTTATTATAGTTCTAGCGATAATAACTGCATAATATGGGTAATAATGCATGTTATATTGGTAATAATATAAGTAGTAAGTATAATTATTACAGTTCTAGCGATAATAACTGCATTATATGGGTAATAATGCACGTTATATTGCTAACAATATAAGTAATAAGTATAATTATTACAGTTCTAGCGATAATACCTCCATTATATGGGTAATAATGCATGTTATATTGATGATAATGAAAGTAATACGTATATTTATTATGGTTCTAGAGATAATAACTGCATAATATGGGTAATAATGCATGTTATATTGATAATAATATAAGCAATAAGTATAATTATTACAGTTCTAGCGATAATACCTCCATTATATGGGTAGTAATGCATGTTATATTGATAATATCGGGAGTAATAAGTATAATTATTATAGTTCTAGCGATAATAATAGTAAAATATGGCAAATAGTGCATGTTACATTGATAATAATAAAAGTAATAAGTATATTTATTACAGTTCTATCGATAATAACTGCATAATATGGGTAATAATGCATGTTATATTGATGATAATAAAAGTAATACGTACATTTATTATAATTCCAGCGATAATAACTGCATAATATGGGTAATAATGCATGTTATATTGATGATAATGAAAGTAGTAAGTATATTTATTACAGTTCTAGCGATAATAACTGCATTATATGCGTAATACGGCATGTTATATTGATAATATGGGGAGTAATAAGTATAATTATTATAGTTCTAGCGATAATAACTGCATTATATGGGTAATAATGCATGTTATATTGATAATATTGGGAGTAATAAGTATATCTATTATGGTTCTAGAGATAATAACTGCATTATATGGGTAATAATGCATGTTATATTGAGAATAATATAAGTAATAAGTATAATTATTACAGTTCTGGCGATAATAACTGCATTATATGGGTAATAATGCACGTTATATTGCTAATAGTATAAGTAATAAGTATAATTATTACAGTTCTAGCGATAATAACTGCATTATATGGGTAATAATGCACGTTATATTGCTAACAATATAAGTAATAAGTATAATTATTATAGTTCTAGCGATAATAACTGCATTATATGGGTAATAATGCATGTTATATTGATGATAATGAAAGTAATACGTATATTTATTATGGTTCTAGAGATAATAACTGCATAATATGGGTAATAATGCATGTTATATTGATAATAATATAAGCAATAAGTATAATTATTACAGTTCTACCGATAATACCTCCATTATATGGGTAGTAATGCATGTTATATTGATGATAATGAAAGTAATACGTATATTTATTATGGTTCTAGCGATAATAACTGCATTATATGCGTAATACGGCATGTTATATTGATAATATGGGGAGTAATAAGTATAATTATTATAGTTCTAGCGATAATAATAGTAAAGTATGGCTAATAGTGCATGATATATTGATAACAGTAAAAGCGATAAGTATATTTATTACAGTTCTATCGATAATAACTGCATAATATGGGTAATAATGCATGTTATGTTGATGATAATGAATGTTATACGTATGTTTATTATAGTTCTAGCGATAATAACTGCATAATATGGGTAATAATGCATGTTATATTGTTAATAATATAAGCAATAAGTATAATTATTACAGTTCTAGCGATAATACCTCCATTATATGGGTAATAATGCATGTTATATTGATAATATCGGGAGTAATAAGTATAATTATTATAGTTCTAGCGATAATAATAGTAAAATAATGCAAATAGTGCATGTTACATTGATAATAATAAAAGTAATAAGTATATTTATTACAGTTCTATCGATAATAACTGCATAATATGGGTAATAATGCATGTTATGTTGATGATAATGAAAGTAATACGTATGTTTATTATAGTTCTAGCGATAATAACTGCATAATATGGGTAATAATGCATGTTATATTGGTAATAATATAAGTAATAAGTATAATTATTACAGTTCTAGCGATAATAACTGCATTATATGGGTAATAATGCACGTTATATTGCTAACAATATAAGTAATAAGTATAATTATTACAGTTCTAGCGATAATACCTCCATTATATGGGTAATAATGCATGTTATATTGATGATAATGAAAGTAATACGTATATTTATTATGGTTCTAGAGATAATAACTGCATAATATGGGTAATAATGCATGTTATATTGATAATAATATAAGCAATAAGTATAATTATTACAGTTCTAGCGATAATACCTCCATTATATGGGTAGTAATGCATGTTATATTGATAATATCGGGAGTAATAAGTATAATTATTATAGTTCTAGCGATAATAATAGTAAAATATGGCAAATAGTGCATGTTACATTGATAATAATAAAAGTAATAAGTATATTTATTACAGTTCTATCGATAATAACTGCATAATATGGGTAATAATGCATGTTATATTGATGATAATAAAAGTAATACGTACATTTATTATAATTCCAGCGATAATAACTGCATAATATGGGTAATAATGCATGTTATATTGATGATAATGAAAGTAGTAAGTATATTTATTACAGTTCTAGCGATAATAACTGCATTATATGCGTAATACGGCATGTTATATTGATAATATGGGGAGTAATAAGTATAATTATTATAGTTCTAGCGATAATAACTGCATTATATGGGTAATAATGCATGTTATATTGATAATATTGGGAGTAATAAGTATATCTATTATGGTTCTAGAGATAATAACTGCATTATATGGGTAATAATGCATGTTATATTGAGAATAATATAAGTAATAAGTATAATTATTACAGTTCTGGCGATAATAACTGCATTATATGGGTAATAATGCACGTTATATTGCTAATAGTATAAGTAATAAGTATAATTATTACAGTTCTAGCGATAATAACTGCATTATATGGGTAATAATGCACGTTATATTGCTAACAATATAAGTAATAAGTATAATTATTATAGTTCTAGCGATAATAACTGCATTATATGGGTAATAATGCATGTTATATTGATGATAATGAAAGTAATACGTATATTTATTATGGTTCTAGAGATAATAACTGCATAATATGGGTAATAATGCATGTTATATTGATAATAATATAAGCAATAAGTATAATTATTACAGTTCTACCGATAATACCTCCATTATATGGGTAGTAATGCATGTTATATTGATGATAATGAAAGTAATACGTATATTTATTATGGTTCTAGCGATAATAACTGCATTATATGCGTAATACGGCATGTTATATTGATAATATGGGGAGTAATAAGTATAATTATTATAGTTCTAGCGATAATAATAGTAAAGTATGGCTAATAGTGCATGATATATTGATAACAGTAAAAGCGATAAGTATATTTATTACAGTTCTATCGATAATAACTGCATAATATGGGTAATAATGCATGTTATGTTGATGATAATGAATGTTATACGTATGTTTATTATAGTTCTAGCGATAATAACTGCATAATATGGGTAATAATGCATGTTATATTGTTAATAATATAAGCAATAAGTATAATTATTACAGTTCTAGCGATAATACCTCCATTATATGGGTAATAATGCATGTTATATTGATAATATCGGGAGTAATAAGTATAATTATTATAGTTCTAGCGATAATAATAGTAAAATAATGCAAATAGTGCATGTTACATTGATAATAATAAAAGTAATAAGTATATTTATTACAGTTCTATCGATAATAACTGCATAATATGGGTAATAATGCATGTTATGTTGATGATAATGAAAGTAATACGTATGTTTATTATAGTTCTAGCGATAATAACTGCATAATATGGGTAATAATGCATGTTATATTGGTAATAATATAAGTAATAAGTATAATTATTACAGTTCTAGCGATAATAACTGCATTATATGGGTAATAATGCACGTTATATTGCTAACAATATAAGTAATAAGTATAATTATTACAGTTCTAGCGATAATACCTCCATTATATGGGTAATAATGCATGTTATATTGATGATAATGAAAGTAATACGTATATTTATTATGGTTCTAGAGATAATAACTGCATAATATGGGTAATAATGCATGTTATATTGATAATAATATAAGCAATAAGTATAATTATTACAGTTCTAGCGATAATACCTCCATTATATGGGTAGTAATGCATGTTATATTGATAATATCGGGAGTAATAAGTATAATTATTATAGTTCTAGCGATAATAATAGTAAAATATGGCAAATAGTGCATGTTACATTGATAATAATAAAAGTAATAAGTATATTTATTACAGTTCTATCGATAATAACTGCATAATATGGGTAATAATGCATGTTATATTGATGATAATAAAAGTAATACGTACATTTATTATAATTCCAGCGATAATAACTGCATAATATGGGTAATAATGCATGTTATATTGATGATAATGAAAGTAATACGTATATTTATTATGGTTCTAGCGATAATAACTGCATTATATGCGTAATACGGCATGTTATATTGATAATATGGGGAGTAATAAGTATAATTATTATAGTTCTAGCGATAATAATAGTAAAGTATGGCTAATAGTGCATGATATATTGATAACAGTAAAAGCGATAAGTATATTTATTACAGTTCTATCGATAATAACTGCATAATATGGGTAATAATGCATGTTATGTTGATGATAATGAATGTTATACGTATGTTTATTATAGTTCTAGCGATAATAACTGCATAATATGGGTAATAATGCATGTTATATTGTTAATAATATAAGCAATAAGTATAATTATTACAGTTCTAGCGATAATACCTCCATTATATGGGTAATAATGCATGTTATATTGATAATATCGGGAGTAATAAGTATAATTATTATAGTTCTAGCGATAATAATAGTAAAATAATGCAAATAGTGCATGTTACATTGATAATAATAAAAGTAATAAGTATATTTATTACAGTTCTATCGATAATAACTGCATAATATGGGTAATAATGCATGTTATGTTGATGATAATGAAAGTAATACGTATGTTTATTATAGTTCTAGCGATAATAACTGCATAATATGGGTAATAATGCATGTTATATTGGTAATAATATAAGTAATAAGTATAATTATTACAGTTCTAGCGATAATAACTGCATTATATGGGTAATAATGCACGTTATATTGCTAACAATATAAGTAATAAGTATAATTATTACAGTTCTAGCGATAATACCTCCATTATATGGGTAATAATGCATGTTATATTGATGATAATGAAAGTAATACGTATATTTATTATGGTTCTAGAGATAATAACTGCATAATATGGGTAATAATGCATGTTATATTGATAATAATATAAGCAATAAGTATAATTATTACAGTTCTAGCGATAATACCTCCATTATATGGGTAGTAATGCATGTTATATTGATAATATCGGGAGTAATAAGTATAATTATTATAGTTCTAGCGATAATAATAGTAAAATATGGCAAATAGTGCATGTTACATTGATAATAATAAAAGTAATAAGTATATTTATTACAGTTCTATCGATAATAACTGCATAATATGGGTAATAATGCATGTTATATTGATGATAATAAAAGTAATACGTACATTTATTATAATTCCAGCGATAATAACTGCATAATATGGGTAATAATGCATGTTATATTGATGATAATGAAAGTAGTAAGTATATTTATTACAGTTCTAGCGATAATAACTGCATTATATGCGTAATACGGCATGTTATATTGATAATATGGGGAGTAATAAGTATAATTATTATAGTTCTAGCGATAATAACTGCATTATATGGGTAATAATGCATGTTATATTGATAATATTGGGAGTAATAAGTATATCTATTATGGTTCTAGAGATAATAACTGCATAATATGGGTAATAATGCATGTTATATTGATAACAATATAAGTAATAAGTATAATTATTACAGTTCTAGCGATAATACCTCCATTATATGGGTAATAATGCATGTTATATTGATGATAATGAAAGTAATACGTATATTTATTATAGTTCTAGCGATAATAACTGCATAATATGGGTAATAATGCATGTTATATTGATGATAATGAAAGTAGTAAGTATATTTATTACAGTTCTAGCGATAATAACTGCATTATATGCGTAATACGGCATGTTATATTGATAATATGGGGAGTAATAAGTATAATTATTATAGTTCTAGCGATAATAATAGTAAAGTATGGCTAATAGTGCATGATATATTGATAACAGTAAAAGCGATAAGTATATTTATTACTGTTCTATCGATAATAACTGCATAATATGGGTAATAATGCATGTTATGTTGATGATAATGAAAGTAATACGTATGTTTATTATAGTTCTAGCGATAATAACTGCATAATATGGGTAATAATGCATGTTATATTGGTAATAATATAAGTAATAAGTATAATTATTACAGTTCTAGCGATAATAACTGCATAATATGTGTAATAATGCACGTTATATTGATAATAGTATAAGTAATAAGTATAATTATTACAGTTCTGGCGATAATAACTGCATTATATGGGTAAGAATGCACGCTATATTGCTAACAATATAAGTAATAAGTATAATTATTATAGTTCTAGCGATAATAACTGCATTATATGGGTAATAATGCATGTTATATTGATGATAATGAAAGTAATACGTATATTTATTATGGTTCTAGAGATAATAACTGCATAATACGGGTAATAATGCATGTTATATTGATAATAATATAAGCAATAAGTATAATTATTACAGTTCTAGCGATAATACCTCCATTATATGGGTAGTAATGCATGTTATATTGATAATATCGGGAGTAATAAGTATAATTATTATAGTTCTAGCGATAATAATAGTAAAATATGGCAAATAGTGCATGTTACATTGATAATAATAAAAGTAATAAGTATATTTATTACAGTTCTATCGATAATAACTGCATAATATGGGTAATAATGCATGTTATATTGATGATAATAAAAGTAATACGTACATTTATTATAGTTCCAGCGATAATAACTGCATAATATGGGTAATAATGCATGTTATATTGATGATAATGAAAGTAGTAAGTATATTTATTACAGTTCTAGCGATAATAACTGCATTATATGCGTAATACGGCATGTTATATTGATAATATGGGGAGTAATAAGTATAATTATTATAGTTCTAGCGATAATAATAGTAAAATATGGCAAATAGTGCATGTTATATTGATAATAATAAAAGTAATAAATATATTTATTACAGTTCTATCGATAATAACTGCATAATATGGGTAATAATGCATGTTATATTGATGATAATAAAAGTAATACGTATATTTATTATAGTTCTAGCGATAATAACTGCATAATATGGGTAATAATGCATGTTATATTGATAATAATCTAAGTAATAAGTATAATTATTACAGTTCTAGCGATAATAACTGCATTATATGGGTAATAATGCACGTTATATTGCTAACAATATAAGTAATAAGTATAATTATTACAGTTCTAGCGATAATAACTGCATTATATGGGTAATAATGCATGTTATATTGATGATAATGAAAGTAATACGAATATTTAATATAGTTCTAGCGATAATAACTGCATAATATGGGTAATAATGCACGTTATATTGCTAACAATATAAGTAATAAGTATAATTATTACAGTTCTAGCGATAATACCTGCATTATATGGGTAATAATGCATGTTATATTGATGATAATGAAAGTAATACGTATATTTATTATGGTTCTAGAGATAATAACTGCATAATATGGGTAATAATGCATGTTATATTGATGATAATAAAAGTAATACGTATATTTATTATAGTTCTAGCGATAATAACAGCATAATATGGGTAATAATGCATGTTATATTGATAATAATCTAAGTAATAAGTATAATTATTACAGTTCTAGCGATAATAACTGCATTATATGGGTAATAAAGCACGTTATATTGCTAACAATATAAGTAATAAGTATAATTATTACAGTTCTAGCGATAATAACTGCATTATATGGGTAGAAATGCATGTTATATTGATAATATTGGGAGTAATAAGTATATTTAGTATGGTTCCAGAGGTAATAACTGCATAATATGGGTAATAATGCACGTTATATTGATGATAATGAAAGTAATACGTATATTTATTATAGTTCTGGCGATAATAACTGCATAATATGGGTAATAATGCATGTTATATTGAGAATAATATAAGTAATAAGTATAATTATTACAGTTCTGGCGATAATAACTGCATTATATGGGTAATAATGCACGTTATATTGCTAATAGTATAAGTAATAAGTATAATTATTACAGTTCTAGCGATAATAACTGCATTATATGGGTAATAATGCACGTTATATTGCTTACAATATAAGTAATAAGTATAATTATTACAGTTCTAGCGATAATACCTCCATTATATGGGTAATAATGCATGTTATATTGATGATAATGAAAGTAATACGTATATTTATTATGGTTCTAGAGATAATAACTGCATAATATGGGTAATAATGCATGTTATATTGATAATAATATAAGCAATAAGTATAATTATTACAGTTCTAGCGATAATACCTCCATTATATGGGTAGTAATGCATGTTATATTGATAATATCGGGAGTAATAAGTATAATTATTATAGTTCTAGCGATAATAATAGTAAAATATGGCAAATAGTGCATGTTACATTGATAATAATAAAAGTAATAAGTATATTTATTACAGTTCTATCGATAATAACTGCATAATATGGGTAATAATGCATGTTATATTGATGATAATAAAAGTAATACGTACATTTATTATAATTCCAGCGATAATAACTGCATAATATGGGTAATAATGCATGTTATATTGATGATAATGAAAGTAGTAAGTATATTTAATACAGTTCTAGCGATAATAACTGCATTATATGCGTAATACGGCATGTTATATTGATAATATGGGGAGTAATAAGTATAATTATTATAGTTCTAGCGATAATAACTGCATTATATGGGTAATAATGCATGTTATATTGATAATATTGGGAGTAATAAGTATATCTATTATGGTTCTAGAGATAATAACTGCATAATATGGGTAATAATGCATGTTATATTGATAATAATATAAGCAATAAGTATAATTATTACAGTTCTACCGATAATACCTCCATTATATGGGTAGTAATGCATGTTATATTGATGATAATGAAAGTAATACGTATATTTATTATGGTTCTAGCGATAATAACTGCATTATATGCGTAATACGGCATGTTATATTGATAATATGGGGAGTAATAAGTATAATTATTATAGTTCTAGCGATAATAATAGTAAAGTATGGCTAATAGTGCATGATATATTGATAACAGTAAAAGCGATAAGTATATTTATTACAGTTCTATCGATAATAACTGCATAATATGGGTAATAATGCATGTTATGTTGATGATAATGAATGTTATACGTATGTTTATTATAGTTCTAGCGATAATAACTGCATAATATGGGTAATAATGCATGTTATATTGTTAATAATATAAGCAATAAGTATAATTATTACAGTTCTAGCGATAATACCTCCATTATATGGGTAATAATGCATGTTATATTGATAATATCGGGAGTAATAAGTATAATTATTATAGTTCTAGCGATAATAATAGTAAAATAATGCAAATAGTGCATGTTACATTGATAATAATAAAAGTAATAAGTATATTTATTACAGTTCTATCGATAATAACTGCATAATATGGGTAATAATGCATGTTATGTTGATGATAATGAAAGTAATACGTATGTTTATTATAGTTCTAGCGATAATAACTGCATAATATGGGTAATAATGCATGTTATATTGTTAATAATATAAGCAATAAGTATAATTATTACAGTTCTAGCGATAATAACTGCATTATATGGGTAATAATGCACGTTATATTGCTAACAATATAAGTAATAAGTATAATTATTACAGTTCTAGCGATAATACCTCCATTATATGGGTAATAATGCATGTTATATTGATGATAATGAAAGTAATACGTATATTTATTATGGTTCTAGAGATAATAACTGCATAATATGGGTAATAATGCATGTTATATTGATAATAATATAAGCAATAAGTATAATTATTACAGTTCTAGCGATAATACCTCCATTATATGGGTAGTAATGCATGTTATATTGATAATATCGGGAGTAATAAGTATAATTATTATAGTTCTAGCGATAATAATAGTAAAATATGGCAAATAGTGCATGTTACATTGATAATAATAAAAGTAATAAGTATATTTATTACAGTTCTATCGATAATAACTGCATAATATGGGTAATAATGCATGTTATATTGATGATAATAAAAGTAATACGTACATTTATTATAATTCCAGCGATAATAACTGCATAATATGGGTAATAATGCATGTTATATTGATGATAATGAAAGTAATACGTATATTTATTATGGTTCTAGCGATAATAACTGCATTATATGCGTAATACGGCATGTTATATTGATAATATGGGGAGTAATAAGTATAATTATTATAGTTCTAGCGATAATAATAGTAAAGTATGGCTTATAGTGCATGATATATTGATAACAGTAAAAGCGATAAGTATATTTATTACAGTTCTATCGATAATAACTGCATAATATGGGTAATAATGCATGTTATGTTGATGATAATGAATGTTATACGTATGTTTATTATAGTTCTAGCGATAATAACTGCATAATATGGGTAATAATGCATGTTATATTGTTAATAATATAAGCAATAAGTATAATTATTACAGTTCTAGCGATAATACCTCCATTATATGGGTAATAATGCATGTTATATTGATAATATCGGGAGTAATAAGTATAATTATTATAGTTCTAGCGATAATAATAGTAAAATAATGCAAATAGTGCATGTTACATTGATAATAATAAAAGTAATAAGTATATTTATTACAGTTCTATCGATAATAACTGCATAATATGGGTAATAATGCATGTTATGTTGATGATAATGAAAGTAATACGTATGTTTATTATAGTTCTAGCGATAATAACTGCATAATATGGGTAATAATGCATGTTATATTGGTAATAATATAAGTAATAAGTATAATTATTACAGTTCTAGCGATAATAACTGCATTATATGGGTAATAATGCACGTTATATTGCTAACAATATAAGTAATAAGTATAATTATTACAGTTCTAGCGATAATACCTCCATTATATGGGTAATAATGCATGTTATATTGATGATAATGAAAGTAATACGTATATTTATTATGGTTCTAGAGATAATAACTGCATAATATGGGTAATAATGCATGTTATATTGATAATAATATAAGCAATAAGTATAATTATTACAGTTCTAGCGATAATACCTCCATTATATGGGTAGTAATGCATGTTATATTGATAATATCGGGAGTAATAAGTATAATTATTATAGTTCTAGCGATAATAATAGTAAAATATGGCAAATAGTGCATGTTACATTGATAATAATAAAAGTAATAAGTATATTTATTACAGTTCTATCGATAATAACTGCATAATATGGGTAATAATGCATGTTATATTGATGATAATAAAAGTAATACGTACATTTATTATAATTCCAGCGATAATAACTGCATAATATGGGTAATAATGCATGTTATATTGATGATAATGAAAGTAGTAAGTATATTTATTACAGTTCTAGCGATAATAACTGCATTATATGCGTAATACGGCATGTTATATTGATAATATGGGGAGTAATAAGTATAATTATTATAGTTCTAGCGATAATAACTGCATTATATGGGTAATAATGCATGTTATATTGATAATATTGGGAGTAATAAGTATATCTATTATGGTTCTAGAGATAATAACTGCATAATATGGGTAATAATGCATGTTATATTGATAACAATATAAGTAATAAGTATAATTATTACAGTTCTAGCGATAATACCTCCATTATATGGGTAATAATGCATGTTATATTGATGATAATGAAAGTAATACGTATATTTATTATAGTTCTAGCGATAATAACTGCATAATATGGGTAATAATGCATGTTATATTGATGATAATGAAAGTAGTAAGTATATTTATTACAGTTCTAGCGATAATAACTGCATTATATGCGTAATACGGCATGTTATATTGATAATATGGGGAGTAATAAGTATAATTATTATAGTTCTAGCGATAATAATAGTAAAGTATGGCTAATAGTGCATGATATATTGATAACAGTAAAAGCGATAAGTATATTTATTACAGTTCTATCGATAATAACTGCATAATATGGGTAATAATGCATGTTATGTTGATGATAATGAAAGTAATACGTATGTTTATTATAGTTCTAGCGATAATAACTGCATAATATGGGTAATAATGCATGTTATATTGGTAATAATATAAGTAATAAGTATAATTATTACAGTTCTAGCGATAATAACTGCATAATATGTGTAATAATGCACGTTATATTGATAATAGTATAAGTAATAAGTATAATTATTACAGTTCTGGCGATAATAACTGCATTATATGGGTAAGAATGCACGCTATATTGCTAACAATATAAGTAATAAGTATAATTATTATAGTTCTAGCGATAATAACTGCATTATATGGGTAATAATGCATGTTATATTGATGATAATGAAAGTAATACGTATATTTATTATGGTTCTAGAGATAATAACTGCATAATACGGGTAATAATGCATGTTATATTGATAATAATATAAGCAATAAGTATAATTATTACAGTTCTAGCGATAATACCTCCATTATATGGGTAGTAATGCATGTTATATTGATAATATCGGGAGTAATAAGTATAATTATTATAGTTCTAGCGATAATAATAGTAAAATATGGCAAATAGTGCATGTTACATTGATAATAATAAAAGTAATAAGTATATTTATTACAGTTCTATCGATAATAACTGCATAATATGGGTAATAATGCATGTTATATTGATGATAATAAAAGTAATACGTACATTTATTATAGTTCCAGCGATAATAACTGCATAATATGGGTAATAATGCATGTTATATTGATGATAATGAAAGTAGTAAGTATATTTATTACAGTTCTAGCGATAATAACTGCATTATATGCGTAATACGGCATGTTATATTGATAATATGGGGAGTAATAAGTATAATTATTATAGTTCTAGCGATAATAATAGTAAAATATGGCAAATAGTGCATGTTATATTGATAATAATAAAAGTAATAAATATATTTATTACAGTTCTATCGATAATAACTGCATAATATGGGTAATAATGCATGTTATATTGATGATAATAAAAGTAATACGTATATTTATTATAGTTCTAGCGATAATAACTGCATAATATGGGTAATAATGCATGTTATATTGATAATAATCTAAGTAATAAGTATAATTATTACAGTTCTAGCGATAATAACTGCATTATATGGGTAATAATGCACGTTATATTGCTAACAATATAAGTAATAAGTATAATTATTACAGTTCTAGCGATAATAACTGCATTATATGGGTAATAATGCATGTTATATTGATGATAATGAAAGTAATACGAATATTTAATATAGTTCTAGCGATAATAACTGCATAATATGGGTAATAATGCACGTTATATTGCTAACAATATAAGTAATAAGTATAATTATTACAGTTCTAGCGATAATACCTCCATTATATGGGTAATAATGCATGTTATATTGATGATAATGAAAGTAATACGTATATTTATTATGGTTCTAGAGATAATAACTGCATAATATGGGTAATAATGCATGTTATATTGATGATAATAAAAGTAATACGTATATTTATTATAGTTCTAGCGATAATAACAGCATAATATGGGTAATAATGCATGTTATATTGATAATAATCTAAGTAATAAGTATAATTATTACAGTTCTAGCGATAATAACTGCATTATATGGGTAATAAAGCACGTTATATTGCTAACAATATAAGTAATAAGTATAATTATTACAGTTCTAGCGATAATAACTGCATTATATGGGTAGAAATGCATGTTATATTGATAATATTGGGAGTAATAAGTATATTTAGTATGGTTCCAGAGGTAATAACTGCATAATATGGGTAATAATGCACGTTATATTGATGATAATGAAAGTAATACGTATATTTATTATAGTTCTGGCGATAATAACTGCATAATATGGGTAATAATGCATGTTATATTGAGAATAATATAAGTAATAAGTATAATTATTACAGTTCTGGCGATAATAACTGCATTATATGGGTAATAATGCACGTTATATTGCTAATAGTATAAGTAATAAGTATAATTATTACAGTTCTAGCGATAATAACTGCATTATATGGGTAATAATGCACGTTATATTGCTTACAATATAAGTAATAAGTATAATTATTACAGTTCTAGCGATAATACCTCCATTATATGGGTAATAATGCATGTTATATTGATGATAATGAAAGTAATACGTATATTTATTATGGTTCTAGAGATAATAACTGCATAATATGGGTAATAATGCATGTTATATTGATAATAATATAAGCAATAAGTATAATTATTACAGTTCTAGCGATAATACCTCCATTATATGGGTAGTAATGCATGTTATATTGATAATATCGGGAGTAATAAGTATAATTATTATAGTTCTAGCGATAATAATAGTAAAATATGGCAAATAGTGCATGTTACATTGATAATAATAAAAGTAATAAGTATATTTATTACAGTTCTATCGATAATAACTGCATAATATGGGTAATAATGCATGTTATATTGATAATAATATAAGTAATAAGTATGATTATTACAGTTCTGGCGATCATAACTGCATTATATGGGTAATAATGCATGTTATATTGATAATATTGGGAGTAATAAGTATAATTATTATAGTTCTAGCGATAGTAATAGTAAAATATGGCAAATAGTGCATGTTATATTGATAATAATAAAAGTAATAAATATATTTATTACAGTTCTATCGATAATAACTGCATAATATGGGTAATAATGCATGTTATATTGATGATAATAAAAGTAATACGTATATTTATTATAGTTCTAGCGATAATAACTGCATAATATGGGTAATAATGCATGTTATATTGATAATAATCTAAGTAATAAGTATAATTATTACAGTTCTAGCGATAATAACTGCATTATATGGGTAGAAATGCATGTTATATTGATAATATTGGGAGTAATAAGTATATTTAGTATGGTTCTAGAGATAATAACTGCATAATATGGGTAATAATGCACGTTATATTGATGATAATGAAAGTAATACGTATATTTATTATAGTTCTGGCGATAATAACTGCATAATATGGGTAATAATGCATGTTATATTGAGAATAATATAAGTAATAAGTATAATTATTACAGTTCTGGCGATAATAACTGCATTATATGGGTAATAATGCATGTTATATTGATAATATTGGGAGTAATAAGTATAATTATTATAGTTCTAGCGATAGTAATAGTAAAATATGGCAAATAGTGCATGTTATATTGATAATAATAAAAGTAATAAATATATTTATTACAGTTCTATCGATAATAACTGCATAATATGGGTAATAATGCATGTTATATTGATGATAATAAAAGTAATACGTATATTTATTATAGTTCTAGCGATAATAACTGCATTATATGGGTAATAATGCATGTTATATTGATAATATTGGGAGTAATAAGTATAATTATTATAGTTCTAGCGATAGTAATAGTAAAATATGGCAAATAGTGCATGTTATATTGATAATAATAAAAGTAATAAATATATTTATTACAGTTCTATCGATAATAACTGCATAATATGGGTAATAATGCATGTTATATTGATGATAATAAAAGTAATACGTATATTTATTATAGTTCTAGCGATAATAACTGCATAATATGGGTAATAATGCATGTTATATTGATAATAATCTAAGTAATAAGTATAATTATTACAGTTCTAGCGATAATAACTGCATTATATGGGTAATAATGCACGTTATATTGCTAACAATATAAGTAATAAGTATAATTATTACAGTTCTAGCGATAATAACTGCATTATATGGGTAATAATGCATGTTATATTGATGATAATGAAAGTAATACGAATATTTAATATAGTTCTAGCGATAATAACTGCATAATATGGGTAATAATGCACGTTATATTGCTAACAATATAAGTAATAAGTATAATTATTACAGTTCTAGCGATAATACCTCCATTATATGGGTAATAATGCATGTTATATTGATGATAATGAAAGTAATACGTATATTTATTATGGTTCTAGAGATAATAACTGCATAATATGGGTAATAATGCATGTTATATTGATAATAATATAAGCAATAAGTATAATTATTACAGTTCTAGCGATAATACGTCCATTATATGGGTAGTAATGCATGTTATATTGATAATATCGGGAGTAATAAGTATAATTATTATAGTTCTAGCGATAATAATAGTAAAATATGGCAAATAGTGCATGTTACATTGATAATAATAAAAGTAATAAATATATTTATTACAGTTCTATCGATAATAACTGCATAATATGGGTAATAATGCATGTTATATTGATGATAATAAAAGTAATACGTATATTTATTATAGTTCTAGCGATAATAACTGCATAATATGGGTAATAATGCATGTTATATTGATAATAATCTAAGTAATAAGTATAATTATTACAGTTCTAGCGATAATAACTGCATTATATGGGTAATAAAGCACGTTATATTGCTAACAATATAAGTAATAAGTATAATTATTACAGTTCTAGCGATAATAACTGCATTATATGGGTAGAAATGCATGTTATATTGATAATATTGGGAGTAATAAGTATATTTAGTATGGTTCCAGAGGTAATAACTGCATAATATGGGTAATAATGCACGTTATATTGATGATAATGAAAGTAATACGTATATTTATTATAGTTCTGGCGATAATAACTGCATAATATGGGTAATAATGCATGTTATATTGAGAATAATATAAGTAATAAGTATAATTATTACAGTTCTGGCGATAATAACTGCATTATATGGGTAATAATGCACGTTATATTGCTAATAGTATAAGTAATAAGTATAATTATTACAGTTCTAGCGATAATAACTGCATTATATGGGTAATAATGCACGTTATATTGCTAACAGTATAAGTAATAAGTATAATTATTACAGTTCTAGCGATAATACCTCCATTATATGGGTAATAATGCATGTTATATTGATGATAATGAAAGTAATACGTATATTTATTATGGTTCTAGAGATAATAACTGCATAATATGGGTAATAATGCATGTTATATTGATAATAATATAAGCAATAAGTATAATTATTACAGTTCTAGCGATAATACCTCCATTATATGGGTAATAATGCATGTTATATTGATAATAATATAAGTAATAAGTATGATTATTACAGTTCTGGCGATAATAACTGCATTATATGGGTAATAATGCATGTTATATTGATAATATTGGGAGTAATAAGTATAATTATTATAGTTCTAGCGATAGTAATAGTAAAATATGGCAAATAGTACATGTTATATTGATAATAATAAAAGTAATAAATATATTTATTACAGTTCTATCGATAATAACTGCATAATATGGGTAATAATGCATGTTATATTGATGATAATAAAAGTAATACGTATATTTATTATAGTTCTAGCGATAATAACTGCATAATATGGGTAATAATGCATGTTATATTGATAATAATCTAAGTAATAAGTATAATTATTACAGTTCTAGCGATAATAACTGCATTATATGGGTAGAAATGCATGTTATATTGATAATATTGGGAGTAATAAGTATATTTAGTATGGTTCTAGAGATAATAACTGCATAATATGGGTAATAATGCACGTTATATTGATGATAATGAAAGTAATACGTATATTTATTATAGTTCTGGCGATAATAACTGCATAATATGGGTAATAATGCATGTTATATTGAGAATAATATAAGTAATAAGTATAATTATTACAGTCCTAGCGATAATAACTGCATTATATGGGTAATAATGCATGTTATATTGATAATATTGGGAGTAATAAGTATAATTATTATAGTTCTAGCGATAGTAATAGTAAAATATGGCAAATAGTGCATGTTATATTGATAATAATAAAAGTAATAAATATATTTATTACAGTTCTATCGATAATAACTGCATAATATGGGTAATAATGCATGTTATATTGATGATAATAAAAGTAATACGTATATTTATTATAGTTCTAGCGATAATAACTGCATAATATGGGTAATAATGCATGTTATATTGATAATAATCTAAGTAATAAGTATAATTATTACAGTTCTAGCGATAATAACTGCATTATATGGGTAATAATGCACGTTATATTGCTAACAATATAAGTAATAAGTATAATTATTACAGTTCTAGCGATAATAACTGCATTATATGGGTAATAATGCATGTTATATTGATGATAATGAAAGTAATACGAATATTTAATATAGTTCTAGCGATAATAACTGCATAATATGGGTAATAATGCACGTTATATTGCTAACAATATAAGTAATAAGTATAATTATTACAGTTCTAGCGATAATACCTCCATTATATGGGTAATAATGCATGTTATATTGATGATAATGAAAGTAATACGTATATTTATTATGGTTCTAGAGATAATAACTGCATAATATGGGTAATAATGCATGTTATATTGAGAATAATATAAGTAATAAGTATAATTATTACAGTTCTGGCGATAATAACTGCATTATATGGGTAATAATGCACGTTATATTGCTAATAGTATAAGTAATAAGTATAATTATTACAGTTCTAGCGATAATAACTGCATTATATGGGTAATAATGCACGTTATATTGCTAACAATATAAGTAATAAGTATAATTATTATAGTTCTAGCGATAATAACTGCATTATATGGGTAATAATGCATGTTATATTGATGATAATGAAAGTAATACGTATATTTATTATGGTTCTAGAGATAATAACTGCATAATATGGGTAATAATGCATGTTATATTGATAATAATATAAGCAATAAGTATAATTATTACAGTTCTAGCGATAATACCTCCATTATATGGGTAGTAATGCATGTTATATTGATGATAATGAAAGTAATACGTATATTTATTATGGTTCTAGCGATAATAACTGCATTATATGCGTAATACGGCATGTTATATTGATAATATGGGGAGTAATAAGTATAATTATTATAGTTCTAGCGATAATAATAGTAAAGTATGGCTAATAGTGCATGATATATTGATAACAGTAAAAGCGATAAGTATATTTATTACAGTTCTATCGATAATAACTGCATAATATGGGTAATAATGCATGTTATGTTGATGATAATGAATGTTATACGTATGTTTATTATAGTTCTAGCGATAATAACTGCATAATATGGGTAATAATGCATGTTATATTGATAATAATATAAGCAATAAGTATAATTATTACAGTTCTAGCGATAATACCTCCATTATATGGGTAGTAATGCATGTTATATTGATAATATCGGGAGTAATAAGTATAATTATTATAGTTCTAGCGATAATAATAGTAAAATATGGCAAATAGTGCATGTTACATTGATAATAATAAAAGTAATAAGTATATTTATTACAGTTCTATCGATAATAACTGCATAATATGGGTAATAATGCATGTTATATTGATGATAATAAAAGTAATACGTACATTTATTATAGTTCCAGCGATAATAACTGCATAATATGGGTAATAATGCATGTTATATTGATGATAATGAAAGTAGTAAGTATATTTATTACAGTTCTAGCGATAATAACTGCATTATATGCGTAATACGGCATGTTATATTGATAATATGGGGAGTAATAAGTATAATTATTATAGTTCTAGCGATAATAATAGTAAAGTATGGCTAATAGTGCATGATATATTGATAACAGTAAAAGCGATAAGTATATTTATTACAGTTCTATCGATAATAACTGCATAATATGGGTAATAATGCATGTTATGTTGATGATAATGAAAGTAATACGTATGTTTATTATAGTTCTAGCGATAATAACTGCATAATATGGGTAATAATGCATGTTATATTGGTAATAATATAAGTAATAAGTATAATTATTACAGTTCTAGCGATAATAACTGCATAATATGTGTAATAATGCACGTTATATTGATAATAGTATAAGTAATATGTATAATTATTACAGTTCTGGCGATAATAACTGCATTATATGGGTAAGAATGCACGCTATATTGCTAACAATATAAGTAATAAGTATAATTATTATAGTTCTAGCGATAATAACTGCATTATATGGGTAATAATGCATGTTATATTGATGATAATGAAAGTAATACGTATATTTATTATGGTTCTAGAGATAATAACTGCATAATATGGGTAATAATGCATGTTATATTGATAATAATATAAGCAATAAGTATAATTATTACAGTTCTAGCGATAATACCTCCATTATATGGGTAGTAATGCATGTTATATTGATAATATCGGGAGTAATAAGTATAATTATTATAGTTCTAGCGATAATAATAGTAAAATATTGCAAATAGTGCATGTTACATTGATAATAATAAAAGTAATAAGTATATTTATTACAGTTCTATCGATAATAACTGCATAATATGGGTAATAATGCATGTTATATTGATGATAATAAAAGTAATACGTACATTTATTATAGTTCCAGCGATAATAACTGCATAATATGGGTAATAATGCATGTTATATTGATGATAATGAAAGTAGTAAGTATATTTATTACAGTTCTAGCGATAATAACTGCATTATATGCGTAATACGGCATGTTATATTGATAATATGGGGAGTAATAAGTATAATTATTATAGTTCTAGCGATAATAATAGTAAAGTATGGCTAATAGTGCATGATATATTGATAACAGTAAAAGCGATAAGTATATTTATTACAGTTCTATCGATAATAACTGCATAATATGGGTAATAATGCATGTTATGTTGATGATAATGAAAGTAATACGTATGTTTATTATAGTTCTAGCGATAATAACTGCATAATATGGGTAATAATGCATGTTATATTGGTAATAATATAAGTAATAAGTATAATTATTACAGTTCTAGCGATAATAACTGCATAATATGTGTAATAATGCACGTTATATTGATAATAGTATAAGTAATAAGTATAATTATTACAGTTCTGGCGATAATAACTGCATTATATGGGTAAGAATGCACGCTATATTGCTCATAGTATAAGTAATAAGTATAATTATTACAGTTCTAGCAATAATACCTCCATTATATGGGTAATAATGGATGTTATATTGATAATAATATAAGTAATAAGTATAATTATTACAGTTCTAGCGATAATAACTGCATTATATGGGTAATAATGCATGTTATATTGATAATATTGGGAGTAATAAGTATAAATATTATAGTTCTAGCGATAATAATAGTAAAATATGGCAAATAGTGCATGTTATATTGATAATAATAAAAGTAATAAATATATTTATTACAGTTCTATCGATAATAACTGCATAATATGGGTAATAATGCATGTTATATTGATGATAATAAAAGTAATACGTATATTTATTATAGTTCTAGCGATAATAACTGCATAATATGGGTAATAATGCATGTTATATTGATAATAATCTAAGTAATAAGTATAATTATTACAGTTCTAGCGATAATAACTGCATTATATGGGTAATAATGCACGTTATATTGCTAACAATATAAGTAATAAGTATAATTATTACAGTTCTAGCGATAATAACTGCATTATATGGGTAATAATGCATGTTATATTGATGATAATGAAAGTAATACGAATATTTAATATAGTTGTAGCGATAATAACTGCATATTATGGGTAATAATGCACGTTATATTGCTAACAATATAAGTAATAAGTATAATTATTACAGTTCTAGCGATAATACCTCCATTATATGGGTAATAATGCATGTTATATTGATGATAATGAAAGTAATACGTATATTTATTATGGTTCTAGAGATAATAACTGCATAATATGGGTAATAATGCATGTTATATTGATGATAATAAAAGTAATACGTATATTTATTATAGTTCTAGCGATAATAACAGCATAATATGGGTAATAATGCATGTTATATTGATAATAATCTAAGTAATAAGTATAATTATTACAGTTCTAGCGATAATAACTGCATTATATGGGTAATAAAGCACGTTATATTGCTAACAATATAAGTAATAAGTATAATTATTACAGTTCTAGCGATAATAACTGCATTATATGGGTAGAAATGCATGTTATATTGATAATATTGGGAGTAATAAGTATATTTAGTATGGTTCCAGAGGTAATAACTGCATAATATGGGTAATAATGCACGTTATATTGATGATAATGAAAGTAATACGTATATTTATTATAGTTCTGGCGATAATAACTGCATAATATGGGTAATAATGCATGTTATATTGAGAATAATATAAGTACTAAGTATAATTATTACAGTTCTGGCGATAATAACTGCATTATATGGGTAATAATGCACGTTATATTGCTAATAGTATAAGTAATAAGTATAATTATTACAGTTCTAGCGATAATAACTGCATTATATGGGTAATAATGCACGTTATATTGCTAACAATATAAGTAATAAGTATAATTATTACAGTTCTAGCGATAATACCTCCATTATTTGGGTAATAATGCATGTTATATTGATGATAATGAAAGTAATACGTATATTTATTATGGTTCTAGAGATAATAACTGCATAATATGGGTAATAATGCATGTTATATTGATAATAATATAAGCAATAAGTATAATTATTACAGTTCTAGCGATAATACCTCCATTATATGGGTAATAATGCATGTTATATTGATGATAATGAAAGTAATACGTATATTTATTATAGTTCTAGCGATAATAACTGCATAATATGGGTAATAATGCATGTTATATTGAGAATAGTATAAGTAATAAGTATAATTATTACAGTCCTAGCGATAATAACTGCATTATATGGGTAATAATGCATGTTATATTGATAATATCGGGAGTAATAAGTATAATTATTATAGTTCTAGCGATAATAATAGAAAAATATGGCAAATTGTGCATGTTATATTGATAATAATAAAAGTAATAAGTATATTTATTACAGTTCTATCGATAATAACTGCATAATATGGGTAATAATGCATGTTATATTGATGATAATAAAAGTAATACGTACATTTATTATAATTCCAGCGATAATAACTGCATAATATGGGTAATAATGCATGTTATATTGATGATAATGAAAGTAGTAAGTATATTTATTACAGTTCTAGCGATAATAACTGCATTATATGCGTAATACGGCATGTTATATTGATAATATGGGGAGTAATAAGTATAATTATTATAGTTCTAGCGATAATAACTGCATTATATGGGTAATAATGCATGTTATATTGATAATATTGGGAGTAATAAGTATATCTATTATGGTTCTAGAGATAATAACTGCATAATATGGGTAATAATGCATGTTATATTGATAATAATATAAGTAATAAGTATAATTATTACAGTTCTAGCGATAATACCTCCATTATATGGGTAATAATGCATGTTATATTGATGATAATGAAAGTAATACGTATATTTATTATAGTTCTAGCGATAATAACTGCATAATATGGGTAATAATGCATGTTATATTGAGAATAGTATAAGTAATAAGTATAATTATTACAGTCCTAGCGATAATAACTGCATTATATGGGTAATAATGCATGTTATATTGATAATATCGGGAGTAATAAGTATAATTATTATAGTTCTAGCGATAATAATAGAAAAATATGGCAAATTGTGCATGTTATATTGATAATAATAAAAGTAATAAGTATATTTATTACAGTTCTATCGATAATAACTGCATAATATGGGTAATAATGCATGTTATATTGATGATAATAAAAGTAATACGTATATTTATTATAGTTCTAGCGATAATAACTGCATAATATGGGTAATAATGCACGTTATATTGCTAATAATATAAGTAATGAGTACAATTATTACAGTTCTAGCGATAATAACTGCATAATATGTGTAATAATGCATGTTATATTGATAATAATATAAGTAATAAGTATGATTATTACAGTTCTAGCGATAATAACTGCATTATATGGGTAATAATGCATGTTATATTGATAATATTGGGAGTAATAAGTATAATTATTATAGTTCTAGCGATAGTAATAGTAAAATATGGCAAATAGTGCATGTTATATTGATAATAATAAAAGTAATAAATATATTTATTACAGTTCTATCGATAATAACTGCATAATATGGGTAATAATGCATGTTATATTGATGATAATAAAAGTAATACGTATATTTATTATAGTTCTAGCGATAATAACTGCATAATATGGGTAATAATGCATGTTATATTGATAATAATCTAAGTAATAAGTATAATTATTACAGTTCTAGCGATAATAACTGCATTATATGGGTAATAATGCACGTTATATTGCTAACAATATAAGTAATAAGTATAATTATTACAGTTCTAGCGATAATAACTGCATTATATGGGTAATAATGCATGTTATATTGATGATAATGAAAGTAATACGAATATTTAATATAGTTCTAGCGATAATAACTGCATAATATGGGTAATAATGCATGTTATATTGAGAATAATATAAGTAATAAGTATAATTATTACAGTTCTGGCGATAATAACTGCATAATATGGGTAATAATGCATGTTATATTGATGATAATTAAAGTAATACGTATTTTTATTATAGTTCTAGCGATAATAACTGCATTATATGGGTCATAATGCACGTTATATTGCCACTAATATAAGTAATGAGTACAATTATTACAGTTCTAGCGATAATAACTGCATTATATGGGTAATAATGCATGTTATATTGATGATAATGAAAGTAATACGTATATTTATTATGGTTCTAGAGATAATAACTGCATAATATGGGTAATAATGCATGTTATATTGATAATAATATAAGCAATAAGTATAATTATTACAGTTCTAGCGATAATACCTCCATTATATGGGTAGTAATGCATGTTATATTGATAATATCGGGAGTAATAAGTATAATTATTATAGTTCTAGCGATAATAACTGCATTATATGGGTAATAATGCATGTTATATTGATAATATTGGGAGTAATAAGTATAATTATTATAGTTCTAGCGATAATAATAGTAAAATATGGCAAATAGTGCATGTTATATTGATAATAATAAAAGTAATAAATATATTTATTACAGTTCTATCGATAATAACTGCATAATATGGGTAATAATGCATGTTATATTGATGATAATAAAAGTAATACGTATATTTATTATAGTTCTAGCGATAATAACTGCATAATATGGGTAATAATGCATGTTATATTGATAATAATCTAAGTAATAAGTATAATTATTACAGTTCTAGCGATAATAACTGCATTATATGGGTAATAATGCACGTTATATTGCTAACAATATAAGTAATAAGTATAATTATTACAGTTCTAGCGATAATAACTGCATTATATGGGTAATAATGCATGTTATATTGATGATAATGAAAGTAATACGAATATTTAATATAGTTCTAGCGATAATAACTGCATAATATGGGTAATAATGCATGTTATATTGAGAATAATATAAGTAATAAGTATAATTATTACAGTCCTAGCGATAATAACTGCATTATATGGGTAATAATGCATGTTATATTGATAATATCGGGAGTAATAAGTATAATTATTACAGTTCTAGCGATAATAACTGCATTATATGGGTAGAAATGCATGTTATATTGATAATATTGGGAGTAATAAGTATATTTAGTATGGTTCCAGAGGTAATAACTGCATAATATGGGTAATAATGCACGTTATATTGATGATAATGAAAGTAATACGTATATTTATTATAGTTCTGGCGATAATAACTGCATAATATGGGTAATAATGCATGTTATATTGAGAATAATATAAGTACTAAGTATAATTATTACAGTTCTGGCGATAATAACTGCATTATATGGGTAATAATGCACGTTATATTGCTAATAGTATAAGTAATAAGTATAATTATTACAGTTCTAGCGATAATAACTGCATTATATGGGTAATAATGCACGTTATATTGCTAACAATATAAGTAATAAGTATAATTATTACAGTTCTAGCGATAATACCTCCATTATTTGGGTAATAATGCATGTTATATTGATGATAATGAAAGTAATACGTATATTTATTATGGTTCTAGAGATAATAACTGCATAATATGGGTAATAATGCATGTTATATTGATAATAATATAAGCAATAAGTATAATTATTACAGTTCTAGCGATAATACCTCCATTATATGGGTAGTAATGCATGTTATATTGATAATATCGGGAGTAATAAGTATAATTATTATAGTTCTAGCGATAATAATAGTAAAATATGGCAAATAGTGCATGTTACATTGATAATAATAAAAGTAATAAGTATATTTATTACAGTTCTATCGATAATAACTGCATAATATGGGTAATAATGCATGTTATATTGATGATAATAAAAGTAATACGTACATTTATTATAATTCCAGCGATAATAACTGCATAATATGGGTAATAATGCATGTTATATTGATGATAATGAAAGTAGTAAGTATATTTATTACAGTTCTAGCGATAATAACTGCATTATATGCGTAATACGGCATGTTATATTGATAATATGGGGAGTAATAAGTATAATTATTATAGTTCTAGCGATAATAACTGCATTATATGGGTAATAATGCATGTTATATTGATAATATTGGGAGTAATAAGTATATCTATTATGGTTCTAGAGATAATAACTGCATAATATGGGTAATAATGCATGTTATATTGATAATAATATAAGTAATAAGTATAATTATTACAGTTCTAGCGATAATACCTCCATTATATGGGTAATAATGCATGTTATATTGATGATAATGAAAGTAATACGTATATTTATTATAGTTCTAGCGATAATAACTGCATAATATGGGTAATAATGCATGTTATATTGAGAATAGTATAAGTAATAAGTATAATTATTACAGTCCTAGCGATAATAACTGCATTATATGGGTAATAATGCATGTTATATTGATAATATCGGGAGTAATAAGTATAATTATTATAGTTCTAGCGATAATAATAGAAAAATATGGCAAATTGTGCATGTTATATTGATAATAATAAAAGTAATAAGTATATTTATTACAGTTCTATCGATAATAACTGCATAATATGGGTAATAATGCATGTTATATTGATGATAATAAAAGTAATACGTATATTTATTATAGTTCTAGCGATAATAACTGCATAATATGGGTAATAATGCATGTTATATTGATAATAATCTAAGTAATAAGTATAATTATTACAGTTCTAGCGATAATAACTGCATTATATGGGTAATAAAGCACGTTATATTGCTAACAATATAAGTAATAAGTATAATTATTACAGTTCTAGCGATAATAACTGCATTATATGGGTAGAAATGCATGTTATATTGATAATATTGGGAGTAATAAGTATATTTAGTATGGTTCTAGAGATAATAACTGCATAATATGGGTAATAATGCACGTTATATTGATGATAATGAAAGTAATACGTATATTTATTATAGTTCTGGCGATAATAACTGCATAATATGGGTAATAATGCATGTTATATTGAGAATAATATAAGTAATAAGTATAATTATTACAGTTCTGGCGATAATAACTGCATTATATGGGTAATAATGCACGTTATATTGCTAATAGTATAAGTAATAAGTATAATTATTACAGTTCTAGCGATAATAACTGCATTATATGGGTAATAATGCACGTTATATTGCTAACAATATAAGTAATAAGTATAATTATTATAGTTCTAGCGATAATAACTGCATTATATGGGTAATAATGCATGTTATATTGATGATAATGAAAGTAATACGTATATTTATTATGGTTCTAGAGATAATAACTGCATAATATGGGTAATAATGCATGTTATATTGATAATAATATAAGCAATAAGTATAATTATTACAGTTCTAGCGATAATACCTCCATTATATGGGTAGTAATGCATGTTATATTGATAATATCGGGAGTAATAAGTATAATTATTATAGTTCTAGCGATAATAACTGCATTATATGGGTAATAATGCATGTTATATTGATAATATTGGGAGTAATAAGTATAATTATTATAGTTCTAGCGATAATAATAGTAAAATATGGCAAATAGTGCATGTTATATTGATAATAATAAAAGTAATAAATATATTTATTACAGTTCTATCGATAATAACTGCATAATATGGGTAATAATGCATGTTATATTGATGATAATAAAAGTAATACGTATATTTATTATAGTTCTAGCGATAATAACTGCATAATATGGGTAATAATGCATGTTATATTGATAATAATCTAAGTAATAAGTATAATTATTACAGTTCTAGCGATAATAACTGCATTATATGGGTAATAATGCACGTTATATTGCTAACAATATAAGTAATAAGTATAATTATTACAGTTCTAGCGATAATAACTGCATTATATGGGTAATAATGCATGTTATATTGATGATAATGAAAGTAATACGAATATTTATTATAGTTCTAGCGATAATAACTGCATAATATGGGTAATAATGCATGTTATATTGATAATAATATAAGTAATAAGTATAATTATTACAGTTCTAGCGATAATAACTGCATTATATGGGTAATAATGCACGTTATATTGCTAATAATATAAGTAATGAGTACAATTATTACAGTTCTAGCGATAATAACTGCATTATATGGGTAATAATGCACGTTATATTGCTAATAATATAAGTAATAAGTATAATTATTACAGTTCTAGCGATAATAACTGCATTATATGGGTAATAATGCATGTTACATTGATAATATTGGGAGTAATAAGTGTATTTATTATAGTTCTAGCGATAATAACTGCATAATATGGGTAATAATGCATGTTATATTGATAATAATATAAGTAATAAGTATAATTATTACAGTTCTAGCAATAATACCTCCTTTATATGGGTAATAATGCATGTTATATTGATGATAATGAAAGTAATACGTATATTTATTATAGTTCTTTCGATAATAACTGCATAATATGGGTAATAATGCATGTTATATTGAGAATAATATAAGTAATAAGTATAATTATTACAGTTCTGGCGATAATAACTGCATTATATGGGTAACAATGCACGTTCTATTGCTAATAGTATAAGTAATAAGTATAATTATTACAGTTCTAGCAATAATACCTGCATTATATGGGTAATAATGGATGTTATATTGAGAATAATATAAGTAATAAGTATAATTATTACAGTTCTGGCGATAATAACTGCATTATATGGGTAACAATGCACGTTCTATTGCTAATAGTATAAGTAATAAGTATAATTATTACAGTTCTAGCAATAATACCTGCATTATATGGGTAATAATGCATGTTATATTGATAATAATAAAAGTAATAAATATATTTATTACAGTTCTATCGATAATAACTGCATAATATGGGTAATAATGCATGTTATATTGATGATAATAAAAGTAATACGTATATTTATTATAGTTCTAGCGATAATAACTGCATAATATGGGTAATAATGCATGTTATATTGATAATAATCTAAGTAATAAGTATAATTATTACAGTTCTAGCGATATTAACTGCATTATATGGGTAATAATGCACGTTATATTGCTAACAATATAAGTAATAAGTATAATTATTACAGTTCGAGCGATAATAACTGCATTATATGGGTAATAATGCATGTTATATTGATGATAATGAAAGTGATACGTATATTTGTTATAGTTCTAGCGAAAATAACTGCATAATATGGGTAATAATGCATGTTATATTGAGAATAATATAAGTAATAAGTATAATTATTACAGTTCTAGCGATAATAACTGCATAATATGGGTAATAATGCACGTTATATTGCTAATAATATAAGTAATGAGTACAATGATTACAGTTCTAGCGATAATAACTGCATTATATGGGTAATAATGCACGTTATATTGCTAATAATATAAGTAATAAGTATAATTATTACAGTTCTAGCGATAATAACTGCATTATATGGGTAATAATGCATGTTATATTGATAATATCGGGAGTAATAAGTATAATTATTATAGTTCTAGCGATAATAACTGCATAATATGGGTAATAATGCATGTTATACTGATGATAATAAAAGTAATACGTATATTTATTATAGTTCTAGCGATAATAACTGCATAATATGGGTAATAATGCATGTTATATTGATAATAATCTAAGTAATAAGTATAATTATTACAGTTCTAGCGATAATAACTGCATTATATGGGTAATAATGCACGTTATATTGCTAACAATATAAGTAATAAGTATAATTATTACAGTTCTAGCGATAATAACTGCATTGTATGGGTAATAATGCATGTTATATTGATGATAATGAAAGTAATACGTATATTTGTTATAGTTCTAGCGATAATAACTGCATAATATGGGTAATAATGCATGTTATATTGAGAATAATATAAGTAATAAGTATAATTATTACAGTTCTGGCGATAATAACTGCATTATATGGGTAATAATGCACGTTATATTGCTAATAGTATAAGTAATAAGTATAATTAATACAGTTCTAGCGATAATACCTCCATTATATGGGTAATAATGCATGTTATATTGATAATGATATAAGTAATAAGTATAATTATTACTTTTCTAGCGATAATAACTGCATAATATGGGTAATAATGCACGTTATATTGCTAATAATATAAGTAATGAGTACAATTATTACAGTTCTAGCGATAATAACTGCATTATATGGGTAATAATGCATGTTATATTGATAATAATATAAGTAATAAGAATAATTATTACAGTTCTAGCGATAATAACTGCATTATATGGGTAATAATGCATGTTATATTGATAATATCGGGAGTAATAAGTATAATTATTATAGTTCTAGCGATAATAATAGAAAAATATGGCAAATTGTGCATGTTATATTGATAATAATAAAAGTAATAAGTATATTTATTACAGTTCTATCGATAATAACTGCATAATATGGGTAATAATGCATGTTATATTGATGATAATAAAAGTAATACGTATATTTATTATAGTTCTAGCGATAATAACTGCATAATATGGGTAATAATGCACGTTATATTGCTAATAATATAAGTAATGAGTACAATTATTACAGTTCTAGCGATAATAACTGCATAATATGTGTAATAATGCATGTTATATTGATAATAATATAAGTAATAAGTATGATTATTACAGTTCTAGCGATAATAACTGCATTATATGGGTAATAATGCATGTTATATTGATAATATTGGGAGTAATAAGTATAATTATTATAGTTCTAGCGATAGTAATAGTAAAATATGGCAAATAGTGCATGTTATATTGATAATAATAAAAGTAATAAATATATTTATTACAGTTCTATCGATAATAACTGCATAATATGGGTAATAATGCATGTTATATTGATGATAATAAAAGTAATACGTATATTTATTATAGTTCTAGCGATAATAACTGCATAATATGGGTAATAATGCATGTTATATTGATAATAATCTAAGTAATAAGTATAATTATTACAGTTCTAGCGATAATAACTGCATTATATGGGTAATAAAGCACGTTATATTGCTAACAATATAAGTAATAAGTATAATTATTACAGTTCTAGCGATAATAACTGCATTATATGGGTAGAAATGCATGTTATATTGATAATATTGGGAGTAATAAGTATATATAGTATGGTTCTAGAGATAATAACTGCATAATATGGGTAATAATGCACGTTATATTGATGATAATGAAAGTAATACGTATATTTATTATAGTTCTGGCGATAATAACTGCATAATATGGGTAATAATGCATGTTATATTGAGAATAATATAAGTAATATGTATAATTATTACAGTTCTGGCGATAATAACTGCATTATATGGGCAATAATGCACGTTATATTGCTAATAGTATAAGTAATAAGTATAATTATTACAGTTCTAGCGATAATAACTGCATTATATGGGTAATAATGCACGTTATATTGCTAACAATATGAGTAATAAGTATAATTATTATAGTTCTAGCGATAATAACTGCATTATATGGGTAATAATGCATGTTATATTGATGATAATGAAAGTAATACGTATATTTATTATGGTTCTAGAGATAATAACTGCATACTATGGGTAATAATGCATGTTATATTGATAATAATATAAGCAATAAGTATAATTATTACAGTTCTAGCGATAATACCTCCATTATATGGGTAGTAATGCATGTTATATTGATAATATCGGGAGTAATAAGTATAATTATTATAGTTCTAGCGATAATAACTGCATTATATGGGTAATAATGCATGTTATATTGATAATATTGGGAGTAATAAGTATAATTATTATAGTTCTAGCGATAATAATAGTAAAATATGGCAAATAGTGCATGTTATATTGATAATAATAAAAGTAATAAATATATTTATTACAGTTCTATCGATAATAACTGCATAATATGGGTAATAATGCATGTTATATTGATGATAATAAAAGTAATACGTATATTTATTATAGTTCTAGCGATAATAACTGCATAATATGGGTAATAATGCATGTTATATTGATAATAATCTAAGTAATAAGTATAATTATTACAGTTCTAGCGATAATAACTGCATTATATGGGTAATAATGCACGTTATATTGCTAACAATATAAGTAATAAGTATAATTATTACAGTTCTAGCGATAATAACTGCATTATATGGGTAATAATGCATGTTATATTGATGATAATGAAAGTAATACGAATATTTAATATAGTTCTAGCGATAATAACTGCATAATATGGGTAATAATGCATGTTATATTGAGAATAATATAAGTAATAAGTATAATTATTACAGTTCTGGCGATAATAACTGCATAATATGGGTCATAATGCATGTTATATTGATGATAATTAAAGTAATACGTATATTTATTATAGTTCTAGCGATAATAACTGCATTATATGGGTCATAATGCACGTTATATTGCCACTAATATAAGTAATGAGTACAATTATTACAGTTCTAGCGATAATAACTGCATAATATGTGTAATAATGCATGTTATATTGATAATAGTATAAGTAATAAGTATAATTATTACAGTTCTGGCGATAATAACTGCATTATATGGGTAACAATGCACGTTATATTGCTAATAGTATAAGTAATAAGTATAATTATTACAGTTCTAGCAATAATACCTCCATTATATGGGTAATAATGGATGTTATATTGATAATAATATAAGTAATAAGTATAATTATTACAGTTCTAGCGATAATAACTGCATTATATGGGTAATAATGCATGTTATATTGATAATATTGGGAGTAATAAGTATAATTATTATAGTTCTAGCGATCATAATAGTAAAATATGGCAAATAGTGCATGTTATATTGATAATAATAAAAGTAATAAATATATTTATTACAGTTCTATCGATAATAACTGCATAATATGGGTAATAATGCATGTTATATTGATGATAATAAAAGTAATACGTATATTTATTATAGTTCTAGCGATAATAACTGCATAATATGGGTAATAATGCATGTTATATTGATAATAATCTAAGTAATAAGTATAATTATTACAGTTCTAGCGATAATAACTGCATTATATGGGTAATAATGCACGTTATATTGCTAACAATATAAGTAATAAGTATAATTATTACAGTTCTAGCGATAATAACTGCATTATATGGGTAATAATGCATGTTATATTGATGATAATGAAAGTAATACGAATATTTATTATAGTTCTAGCGATAATAACTGCATAATATGGGTAATAATGCATGTTATATTGATAATAATATAAGTAATAAGTATAATTATTACAGTTCTAGCGATAATAACTGCATTATATGGGTAATAATGCACGTTATATTGCTAATAATATAAGTAATGAGTACAATTATTACAGTTCTAGCGATAATAACTGCATTATATGGGTAATAATGCACGTTATATTGCTAATAATATAAGTAATAAGTATAATTATTACAGTTCTAGCGATAATAACTGCATTATATGGGTAATAATGCATGTTACATTGATAATATTGGGAGTAATAAGTGTATTTATTATAGTTCTAGCGATAATAACTGCATAATATGGGTAATAATGCATGTTATATTGATAATAATATAAGTAATAAGTATAATTATTACAGTTCTAGCAATAATACCTCCTTTATATGGGTAATAATGCATGTTATATTGATGATAATGAAAGTAATACGTATATTTATTATAGTTCTTTCGATAATAACTGCATAATATGGGTAATAATGCATGTTATATTGAGAATAATATAAGTAATAAGTATAATTATTACAGTTCTGGCGATAATAACTGCATTATATGGGTAACAATGCACGTTCTATTGCTAATAGTATAAGTAATAAGTATAATTATTACAGTTCTAGCAATAATACCTGCATTATATGGGTAATAATGGATGTTATATTGAGAATAATATAAGTAATAAGTATAATTATTACAGTTCTGGCGATAATAACTGCATTATATGGGTAACAATGCACGTTCTATTGCTAATAGTATAAGTAATAAGTATAATTATTACAGTTCTAGCAATAATACCTGCATTATATGGGTAATAATGCATGTTATATTGATAATAATAAAAGTAATAAATATATTTATTACAGTTCTATCGATAATAACTGCATAATATGGGTAATAATGCTTGTTATATTGATGATAATAAAAGTAATACGTATATTTATTATAGTTCTAGCGATAATAACTGCATAATATGGGTAATAATGCATGTTATATTGATAATAATCTAAGTAATAAGTATAATTATTACAGTTCTAGCGATATTAACTGCATTATATGGGTAATAATGCACGTTATATTGCTAACAATATAAGTAATAAGTATAATTATTACAGTTCGAGCGATAATAACTGGATTATATGGGTAATAATGCATGTTATATTGATGATAATGAAAGTGATACGTATATTTATTATAGTTCTAGCGAAAATAACTGCATAATATGGGTAATAATGCATGTTATATTGAGAATAATATAAGTAATAAGTATAATTATTACAGTTCTAGCGATAATAACTGCATAATATGGGTAATAATGCACGTTATATTGCTAATAATATAAGTAATGAGTACAATGATTACAGTTCTAGCGATAATAACTGCATTATATGGGTAATAATGCACGTTATATTGCTAATAATATAAGTAATAAGTATAATTATTACAGTTCTAGCGATAATAACTGCATTATATGGGTAATAATGCATGTTATATTGATAATATCGGGAGTAATAAGTATAATTATTATAGTTCTAGCGATAATAACTGCATAATATGGGTAATAATGCATGTTATATTGATGATAATAAAAGTAATACGTATATTTATTATAGTTCTAGCGATAATACCTCCATTATATGGGTAGTAATGCATGTTATATTGATAATATCGGGAGTAATAAGTATAATTATTATAGTTCTAGCGATAATAACTGCATTATATGGGTAATAATGCATGTTATATTGATAATATTGGGAGTAATAAGTATAATTATTATAGTTCTAGCGATAATAATAGTAAAATATGGCAAATAGTGCATGTTATATTGATAATAATAAAAGTAATAAATATATTTATTACAGTTCTATCGATAATAACTGCATAATATGGGTAATAATGCATGTTATATTGATGATAATAAAAGTAATACGTATATTTATTATAGTTCTAGCGATAATAACTGCATAATATGGGTAATAATGCATGTTATATTGATAATAATCTAAGTAATAAGTATAATTATTACAGTTCTAGCGATAATAACTGCATTATATGGGTAATAATGCACGTTATATTGCTAACAATATAAGTAATAAGTATAATTATTACAGTTCTAGCGATAATAACTGCATTATATGGGTAATAATGCATGTTATATTGATGATAATGAAAGTAATACGAATATTTAATATAGTTCTAGCGATAATAACTGCATAATATGGGTAATAATGCATGTTATATTGAGAATAATATAAGTAATAAGTATAATTATTACAGTTCTGGCGATAATAACTGCATAATATGGGTAATAATGCATGTTATATTGATGATAATTAAAGTAATACGTATATTTATTATAGTTCTAGCGATAATAACTGCATTATATGGGTCATAATGCACGTTATATTGCCACTAATATAAGTAATGAGTACAATTATTACAGTTCTAGCGATAATAACTGCATAATATGTGTAATAATGCATGTTATATTGATAATAGTATAAGTAATAAGTATAATTATTACAGTTCTGGCGATAATAACTGCATTATATGGGTAACAATGCACGTTATATTGCTAATAGTATAAGTAATAAGTATAATTATTACAGTTCTAGCAATAATACCTCCATTATATGGGTAATAATGGATGTTATATTGATAATAATATAAGTAATAAGTATAATTATTACAGTTCGAGCGATAATAACTGGATTATATGGGTAATAATGCATGTTATATTGATGATAATGAAAGTGATACGTATATTTATTATAGTTCTAGCGAAAATAACTGCATAATATGGGTAATAATGCATGTTATATTGAGAATAATATAAGTAATAAGTATAATTATTACAGTTCTAGCGATAATAACTGCATAATATGGGTAATAATGCACGTTATATTGCTAATAATATAAGTAATGAGTACAATGATTACAGTTCTAGCGATAATAACTGCATTATATGGGTAATAATGCACGTTATATTGCTAATAATATAAGTAATAAGTATAATTATTACAGTTCTAGCGATAATAACTGCATTATATGGGTAATAATGCATGTTATATTGATAATATCGGGAGTAATAAGTATAATTATTATAGTTCTAGCGATAATAACTGCATAATATGGGTAATAATGCATGTTATATTGATGATAATAAAAGTAATACGTATATTTATTATAGTTCTAGCGATAATACCTCCATTATATGGGTAGTAATGCATGTTATATTGATAATATCGGGAGTAATAAGTATAATTATTATAGTTCTAGCGATAATAACTGCATTATATGGGTAATAATGCATGTTATATTGATAATATTGGGAGTAATAAGTATAATTATTATAGTTCTAGCGATAATAATAGTAAAATATGGCAAATAGTGCATGTTATATTGATAATAATAAAAGTAATAAATATATTTATTACAGTTCTATCGATAATAACTGCATAATATGGGTAATAATGCATGTTATATTGATGATAATAAAAGTAATACGTATATTTATTATAGTTCTAGCGATAATAACTGCATAATATGGGTAATAATGCATGTTATATTGATAATAATCTAAGTAATAAGTATAATTATTACAGTTCTAGCGATAATAACTGCATTATATGGGTAATAATGCACGTTATATTGCTAACAATATAAGTAATAAGTATAATTATTACAGTTCTAGCGATAATAACTGCATTATATGGGTAATAATGCATGTTATATTGATGATAATGAAAGTAATACGAATATTTAATATAGTTCTAGCGATAATAACTGCATAATATGGGTAATAATGCATGTTATATTGAGAATAATATAAGTAATAAGTATAATTATTACAGTTCTGGCGATAATAACTGCATAATATGGGTAATAATGCATGTTATATTGATGATAATTAAAGTAATACGTATTTTTATTATAGTTCTAGCGATAATAACTGCATTATATGGGTCATAATGCACGTTATATTGCCACTAATATAAGTAATGAGTACAATTATTACAGTTCTAGCGATAATAACTGCATTATATGGGTAATAATGCATGTTATATTGATGATAATGAAAGTAATACGTATATTTATTATGGTTCTAGAGATAATAACTGCATAATATGGGTAATAATGCATGTTATATTGATAATAATATAAGCAATAAGTATAATTATTACAGTTCTAGCGATAATACCTCCATTATATGGGTAGTAATGCATGTTATATTGATAATATCGGGAGTAATAAGTATAATTATTATAGTTCTAGCGATAATAACTGCATTATATGGGTAATAATGCATGTTATATTGATAATATTGGGAGTAATAAGTATAATTATTATAGTTCTAGCGATAATAATAGTAAAATATGGCAAATAGTGCATGTTATATTGATAATAATAAAAGTAATAAATATATTTATTACAGTTCTATCGATAATAACTGCATAATATGGGTAATAATGCATGTTATATTGATGATAATAAAAGTAATACGTATATTTATTATAGTTCTAGCGATAATAACTGCATAATATGGGTAATAATGCATGTTATATTGATAATAATCTAAGTAATAAGTATAATTATTACAGTTCTAGCGATAATAACTGCATTATATGGGTAATAATGCACGTTATATTGCTAACAATATAAGTAATAAGTATAATTATTACAGTTCTAGCGATAATAACTGCATTATATGGGTAATAATGCATGTTATATTGATGATAATGAAAGTAATACGAATATTTAATATAGTTCTAGCGATAATAACTGCATAATATGGGTAATAATGCATGTTATATTGAGAATAATATAAGTAATAAGTATAATTATTACAGTCCTAGCGATAATAACTGCATTATATGGGTAATAATGCATGTTATATTGATAATATCGGGAGTAATAAGTATAATTATTACAGTTCTAGCGATAATAACTGCATTATATGGGTAGAAATGCATGTTATATTGATAATATTGGGAGTAATAAGTATATTTAGTATGGTTCCAGAGGTAATAACTGCATAATATGGGTAATAATGCACGTTATATTGATGATAATGAAAGTAATACGTATATTTATTATAGTTCTGGCGATAATAACTGCATAATATGGGTAATAATGCATGTTATATTGAGAATAATATAAGTACTAAGTATAATTATTACAGTTCTGGCGATAATAACTGCATTATATGGGTAATAATGCACGTTATATTGCTAATAGTATAAGTAATAAGTATAATTATTACAGTTCTAGCGATAATAACTGCATTATATGGGTAATAATGCACGTTATATTGCTAACAATATAAGTAATAAGTATAATTATTACAGTTCTAGCGATAATACCTCCATTATTTGGGTAATAATGCATGTTATATTGATGATAATGAAAGTAATACGTATATTTATTATGGTTCTAGAGATAATAACTGCATAATATGGGTAATAATGCATGTTATATTGATAATAATATAAGCAATAAGTATAATTATTACAGTTCTAGCGATAATACCTCCATTATATGGGTAGTAATGCATGTTATATTGATAATATCGGGAGTAATAAGTATAATTATTATAGTTCTAGCGATAATAATAGTAAAATATGGCAAATAGTGCATGTTACATTGATAATAATAAAAGTAATAAGTATATTTATTACAGTTCTATCGATAATAACTGCATAATATGGGTAATAATGCATGTTATATTGATGATAATAAAAGTAATACGTACATTTATTATAATTCCAGCGATAATAACTGCATAATATGGGTAATAATGCATGTTATATTGATGATAATGAAAGTAGTAAGTATATTTATTACAGTTCTAGCGATAATAACTACATTATATGCGTAATACGGCATGTTATATTGATAATATGGGGAGTAATAAGTATAATTATTATAGTTCTAGCGATAATAACTGCATTATATGGGTAATAATGCATGTTATATTGATAATATTGGGAGTAATAAGTATATCTATTATGGTTCTAGAGATAATAACTGCATAATATGGGTAATAATGCATGTTATATTGATAATAATATAAGTAATAAGTATAATTATTACAGTTCTAGCGATAATACCTCCATTATATGGGTAATAATGCATGTTATATTGATGATAATGAAAGTAATACGTATATTTATTATAGTTCTAGCGATAATAACTGCATAATATGGGTAATAATGCATGTTATATTGAGAATAGTATAAGTAATAAGTATAATTATTACAGTCCTAGCGATAATAACTGCATTATATGGGTAATAATGCATGTTATATTGATAATATCGGGAGTAATAAGTATAATTATTATAGTTCTAGCGATAATAATAGAAAAATATGGCAAATTGTGCATGTTATATTGATAATAATAAAAGTAATAAGTATATTTATTACAGTTCTATCGATAATAACTGCATAATATGGGTAATAATGCATGTTATATTGATGATAATAAAAGTAATACGTATATTTATTATAGTTCTAGCGATAATAACTGCATAATATGGGTAATAATGCATGTTATATTGATAATAATCTAAGTAATAAGTATAATTATTACAGTTCTAGCGATAATAACTGCATTATATGGGTAATAAAGCACGTTATATTGCTAACAATATAAGTAATAAGTATAATTATTACAGTTCTAGCGATAATAACTGCATTATATGGGTAGAAATGCATGTTATATTGATAATATTGGGAGTAATAAGTATATTTAGTATGGTTCTAGAGATAATAACTGCATAATATGGGTAATAATGCACGTTATATTGATGATAATGAAAGTAATACGTATATTTATTATAGTTCTGGCGATAATAACTGCATAATATGGGTAATAATGCATGTTATATTGAGAATAATATAAGTAATAAGTATAATTATTACAGTTCTGGCGATAATAACTGCATTATATGGGTAATAATGCACGTTATATTGCTAATAGTATAAGTAATAAGTATAATTATTACAGTTCTAGCGATAATAACTGCATTATATGGGTAATAATGCACGTTATATTGCTAACAATATAAGTAATAAGTATAATTATTATAGTTCTAGCGATAATAACTGCATTATATGGGTAATAATGCATGTTATATTGATGATAATGAAAGTAATACGTATATTTATTATGGTTCTAGAGATAATAACTGCATAATATGGGTAATAATGCATGTTATATTGATAATAATATAAGCAATAAGTATAATTATTACAGTTCTAGCGATAATACCTCCATTATATGGGTAGTAATGCATGTTATATTGATAATATCGGGAGTAATAAGTATAATTATTATAGTTCTAGCGATAATAACTGCATTATATGGGTAATAATGCATGTTATATTGATAATATTGGGAGTAATAAGTATAATTATTATAGTTCTAGCGATAATAATAGTAAAATATGGCAAATAGTGCATGTTATATTGATAATAATAAAAGTAATAAATATATTTATTACAGTTCTATCGATAATAACTGCATAATATGGGTAATAATGCATGTTATATTGATGATAATAAAAGTAATACGTATATTTATTATAGTTCTAGCGATAATAACTGCATAATATGGGTAATAATGCATGTTATATTGATAATAATCTAAGTAATAAGTATAATTATTACAGTTCTAGCGATAATAACTGCATTATATGGGTAATAATGCACGTTATATTGCTAACAATATAAGTAATAAGTATAATTATTACAGTTCTAGCGATAATAACTGCATTATATGGGTAATAATGCATGTTATATTGATGATAATGAAAGTAATACGAATATTTATTATAGTTCTAGCGATAATAACTGCATAATATGGGTAATAATGCATGTTATATTGATAATAATATAAGTAATAAGTATAATTATTACAGTTCTAGCGATAATAACTGCATTATATGGGTAATAATGCACGTTATATTGCTAATAATATAAGTAATGAGTACAATTATTACAGTTCTAGCGATAATAACTGCATTATATGGGTAATAATGCACGTTATATTGCTAATAATATAAGTAATAAGTATAATTATTACAGTTCTAGCGATAATAACTGCATTATATGGGTAATAATGCATGTTACATTGATAATATTGGGAGTAATAAGTGTATTTATTATAGTTCTAGCGATAATAACTGCATAATATGGGTAATAATGCATGTTATATTGATAATAATATAAGTAATAAGTATAATTATTACAGTTCTAGCAATAATACCTCCTTTATATGGGTAATAATGCATGTTATATTGATGATAATGAAAGTAATACGTATATTTATTATAGTTCTTTCGATAATAACTGCATAATATGGGTAATAATGCATGTTATATTGAGAATAATATAAGTAATAAGTATAATTATTACAGTTCTGGCGATAATAACTGCATTATATGGGTAACAATGCACGTTCTATTGCTAATAGTATAAGTAATAAGTATAATTATTACAGTTCTAGCAATAATACCTGCATTATATGGGTAATAATGGATGTTATATTGAGAATAATATAAGTAATAAGTATAATTATTACAGTTCTGGCGATAATAACTGCATTATATGGGTAACAATGCACGTTCTATTGCTAATAGTATAAGTAATAAGTATAATTATTACAGTTCTAGCAATAATACCTGCATTATATGGGTAATAATGCATGTTATATTGATAATAATAAAAGTAATAAATATATTTATTACAGTTCTATCGATAATAACTGCATAATATGGGTAATAATGCATGTTATATTGATGATAATAAAAGTAATACGTATATTTATTATAGTTCTAGCGATAATAACTGCATAATATGGGTAATAATGCATGTTATATTGATAATAATCTAAGTAATAAGTATAATTATTACAGTTCTAGCGATATTAACTGCATTATATGGGTAATAATGCACGTTATATTGCTAACAATATAAGTAATAAGTATAATTATTACAGTTCGAGCGATAATAACTGCATTATATGGGTAATAATGCATGTTATATTGATGATAATGAAAGTGATACGTATATTTGTTATAGTTCTAGCGAAAATAACTGCATAATATGGGTAATAATGCATGTTATATTGAGAATAATATAAGTAATAAGTATAATTATTACAGTTCTAGCGATAATAACTGCATAATATGGGTAATAATGCACGTTATATTGCTAATAATATAAGTAATGAGTACAATGATTACAGTTCTAGCGATAATAACTGCATTATATGGGTAATAATGCACGTTATATTGCTAATAATATAAGTAATAAGTATAATTATTACAGTTCTAGCGATAATAACTGCATTATATGGGTAATAATGCATGTTATATTGATAATATCGGGAGTAATAAGTATAATTATTATAGTTCTAGCGATAATAACTGCATAATATGGGTAATAATGCATGTTATACTGATGATAATAAAAGTAATACGTATATTTATTATAGTTCTAGCGATAATAACTGCATAATATGGGTAATAATGCATGTTATATTGATAATAATCTAAGTAATAAGTATAATTATTACAGTTCTAGCGATAATAACTGCATTATATGGGTAATAATGCACGTTATATTGCTAACAATATAAGTAATAAGTATAATTATTACAGTTCTAGCGATAATAACTGCATTGTATGGGTAATAATGCATGTTATATTGATGATAATGAAAGTAATACGTATATTTGTTATAGTTCTAGCGATAATAACTGCATAATATGGGTAATAATGCATGTTATATTGAGAATAATATAAGTAATAAGTATAATTATTACAGTTCTGGCGATAATAACTGCATTATATGGGTAATAATGCACGTTATATTGCTAATAGTATAAGTAATAAGTATAATTAATACAGTTCTAGCGATAATACCTCCATTATATGGGTAATAATGCATGTTATATTGATAATGATATAAGTAATAAGTATAATTATTACTTTTCTAGCGATAATAACTGCATAATATGGGTAATAATGCACGTTATATTGCTAATAATATAAGTAATGAGTACAATTATTACAGTTCTAGCGATAATAACTGCATTATATGGGTAATAATGCATGTTATATTGATAATAATATAAGTAATAAGAATAATTATTACAGTTCTAGCGATAATAACTGCATTATATGGGTAATAATGCATGTTATATTGATAATATCGGGAGTAATAAGTATAATTATTATAGTTCTAGCGATAATAATAGAAAAATATGGCAAATTGTGCATGTTATATTGATAATAATAAAAGTAATAAGTATATTTATTACAGTTCTATCGATAATAACTGCATAATATGGGTAATAATGCATGTTATATTGATGATAATAAAAGTAATACGTATATTTATTATAGTTCTAGCGATAATAACTGCATAATATGGGTAATAATGCACGTTATATTGCTAATAATATAAGTAATGAGTACAATTATTACAGTTCTAGCGATAATAACTGCATAATATGTGTAATAATGCATGTTATATTGATAATAATATAAGTAATAAGTATGATTATTACAGTTCTAGCGATAATAACTGCATTATATGGGTAATAATGCATGTTATATTGATAATATTGGGAGTAATAAGTATAATTATTATAGTTCTAGCGATAGTAATAGTAAAATATGGCAAATAGTGCATGTTATATTGATAATAATAAAAGTAATAAATATATTTATTACAGTTCTATCGATAATAACTGCATAATATGGGTAATAATGCATGTTATATTGATGATAATAAAAGTAATACGTATATTTATTATAGTTCTAGCGATAATAACTGCATAATATGGGTAATAATGCATGTTATATTGATAATAATCTAAGTAATAAGTATAATTATTACAGTTCTAGCGATAATAACTGCATTATATGGGTAATAAAGCACGTTATATTGCTAACAATATAAGTAATAAGTATAATTATTACAGTTCTAGCGATAATAACTGCATTATATGGGTAGAAATGCATGTTATATTGATAATATTGGGAGTAATAAGTATATATAGTATGGTTCTAGAGATAATAACTGCATAATATGGGTAATAATGCACGTTATATTGATGATAATGAAAGTAATACGTATATTTATTATAGTTCTGGCGATAATAACTGCATAATATGGGTAATAATGCATGTTATATTGAGAATAATATAAGTAATAAGTATAATTATTACAGTTCTGGCGATAATAACTGCATTATATGGGCAATAATGCACGTTATATTGCTAATAGTATAAGTAATAAGTATAATTATTACAGTTCTAGCGATAATAACTGCATTATATGGGTAATAATGCACGTTATATTGCTAACAATATGAGTAATAAGTATAATTATTATAGTTCTAGCGATAATAACTGCATTATATGGGTAATAATGCATGTTATATTGATGATAATGAAAGTAATACGTATATTTATTATGGTTCTAGAGATAATAACTGCATAATATGGGTAATAATGCATGTTATATTGATAATAATATAAGCAATAAGTATAATTATTACAGTTCTAGCGATAATACCTCCATTATATGGGTAGTAATGCATGTTATATTGATAATATCGGGAGTAATAAGTATAATTATTATAGTTCTAGCGATAATAACTGCATTATATGGGTAATAATGCATGTTATATTGATAATATTGGGAGTAATAAGTATAATTATTATAGTTCTAGCGATAATAATAGTAAAATATGGCAAATAGTGCATGTTATATTGATAATAATAAAAGTAATAAATATATTTATTACAGTTCTATCGATAATAACTGCATAATATGGGTAATAATGCATGTTATATTGATGATAATAAAAGTAATACGTATATTTATTATAGTTCTAGCGATAATAACTGCATAATATGGGTAATAATGCATGTTATATTGATAATAATCTAAGTAATAAGTATAATTATTACAGTTCTAGCGATAATAACTGCATTATATGGGTAATAATGCACGTTATATTGCTAACAATATAAGTAATAAGTATAATTATTACAGTTCTAGCGATAATAACTGCATTATATGGGTAATAATGCATGTTATATTGATGATAATGAAAGTAATACGAATATTTAATATAGTTCTAGCGATAATAACTGCATAATATGGGTAATAATGCATGTTATATTGAGAATAATATAAGTAATAAGTATAATTATTACAGTTCTGGCGATAATAACTGCATAATATGGGTCATAATGCATGTTATATTGATGATAATTAAAGTAATACGTATATTTATTATAGTTCTAGCGATAATAACTGCATTATATGGGTCATAATGCACGTTATATTGCCACTAATATAAGTAATGAGTACAATTATTACAGTTCTAGCGATAATAACTGCATAATATGTGTAATAATGCATGTTATATTGATAATAGTATAAGTAATAAGTATAATTATTACAGTTCTGGCGATAATAACTGCATTATATGGGTAACAATGCACGTTATATTGCTAATAGTATAAGTAATAAGTATAATTATTACAGTTCTAGCAATAATACCTCCATTATATGGGTAATAATGGATGTTATATTGATAATAATATAAGTAATAAGTATAATTATTACAGTTCTAGCGATAATAACTGCATTATATGGGTAATAATGCATGTTATATTGATAATATTGGGAGTAATAAGTATAATTATTATAGTTCTAGCGATCATAATAGTAAAATATGGCAAATAGTGCATGTTATATTGATAATAATAAAAGTAATAAATATATTTATTACAGTTCTATCGATAATAACTGCATAATATGGGTAATAATGCATGTTATATTCATGATAATAAAAGTAATACGTATATTTATTATAGTTCTAGCGATAATAACTGCATAATATGGGTAATAATGCATGTTATATTGATAATAATCTAAGTAATAAGTATAATTATTACAGTTCTAGCGATAATAACTGCATTATATGGGTAATAATGCACGTTATATTGCTAACAATATAAGTAATAAGTATAATTATTACAGTTCTAGCGATAATAACTGCATTATATGGGTAATAATGCATGTTATATTGATGATAATGAAAGTAATACGAATATTTATTATAGTTCTAGCGATAATAACTGCATAATATGGGTAATAATGCATGTTATATTGATAATAATATAAGTAATAAGTATAATTATTACAGTTCTAGCGATAATAACTGCATTATATGGGTAATAATGCACGTTATATTGCTAATAATATAAGTAATGAGTACAATTATTACAGTTCTAGCGATAATAACTGCATTATATGGGTAATAATGCACGTTATATTGCTAATAATATAAGTAATAAGTATAATTATTACAGTTCTAGCGATAATAACTGCATTATATGGGTAATAATGCATGTTACATTGATAATATTGGGAGTAATAAGTGTATTTATTATAGTTCTAGCGATAATAACTGCATAATATGGGTAATAATGCATGTTATATTGATAATAATATAAGTAATAAGTATAATTATTACAGTTCTAGCAATAATACCTCCTTTATATGGGTAATAATGCATGTTATATTGATGATAATGAAAGTAATACGTATATTTATTATAGTTCTTTCGATAATAACTGCATAATATGGGTAATAATGCATGTTATATTGAGAATAATATAAGTAATAAGTATAATTATTACAGTTCTGGCGATAATAACTGCATTATATGGGTAACAATGCACGTTCTATTGCTAATAGTATAAGTAATAAGTATAATTATTACAGTTCTAGCAATAATACCTGCATTATATGGGTAATAATGGATGTTATATTGAGAATAATATAAGTAATAAGTATAATTATTACAGTTCTGGCGATAATAACTGCATTATATGGGTAACAATGCACGTTCTATTGCTAATAGTATAAGTAATAAGTATAATTATTACAGTTCTAGCAATAATACCTGCATTATATGGGTAATAATGCATGTTATATTGATAATAATAAAAGTAATAAATATATTTATTACAGTTCTATCGATAATAACTGCATAATATGGGTAATAATGCTTGTTATATTGATGATAATAAAAGTAATACGTATATTTATTATAGTTCTAGCGATAATAACTGCATAATATGGGTAATAATGCATGTTATATTGATAATAATCTAAGTAATAAGTATAATTATTACAGTTCTAGCGATATTAACTGCATTATATGGGTAATAATGCACGTTATATTGCTAACAATATAAGTAATAAGTATAATTATTACAGTTCGAGCGATAATAACTGGATTATATGGGTAATAATGCATGTTATATTGATGATAATGAAAGTGATACGTATATTTATTATAGTTCTAGCGAAAATAACTGCATAATATGGGTAATAATGCATGTTATATTGAGAATAATATAAGTAATAAGTATAATTATTACAGTTCTAGCGATAATAACTGCATAATATGGGTAATAATGCACGTTATATTGCTAATAATATAAGTAATGAGTACAATGATTACAGTTCTAGCGATAATAACTGCATTATATGGGTAATAATGCACGTTATATTGCTAATAATATAAGTAATAAGTATAATTATTACAGTTCTAGCGATAATAACTGCATTATATGGGTAATAATGCATGTTATATTGATAATATCGGGAGTAATAAGTATAATTATTATAGTTCTAGCGATAATAACTGCATAATATGGGTAATAATGCATGTTATATTGATGATAATAAAAGTAATACGTATATTTATTATAGTTCTAGCGATAATACCTCCATTATATGGGTAGTAATGCATGTTATATTGATAATATCGGGAGTAATAAGTATAATTATTATAGTTCTAGCGATAATAACTGCATTATATGGGTAATAATGCATGTTATATTGATAATATTGGGAGTAATAAGTATAATTATTATAGTTCTAGCGATAATAATAGTAAAATATGGCAAATAGTGCATGTTATATTGATAATAATAAAAGTAATAAATATATTTATTACAGTTCTATCGATAATAACTGCATAATATGGGTAATAATGCATGTTATATTGATGATAATAAAAGTAATACGTATATTTATTATAGTTCTAGCGATAATAACTGCATAATATGGGTAATAATGCATGTTATATTGATAATAATCTAAGTAATAAGTATAATTATTACAGTTCTAGCGATAATAACTGCATTATATGGGTAATAATGCACGTTATATTGCTAACAATATAAGTAATAAGTATAATTATTACAGTTCTAGCGATAATAACTGCATTATATGGGTAATAATGCATGTTATATTGATGATAATGAAAGTAATACGAATATTTAATATAGTTCTAGCGATAATAACTGCATAATATGGGTAATAATGCATGTTATATTGAGAATAATATAAGTAATAAGTATAATTATTACAGTTCTGGCGATAATAACTGCATAATATGGGTAATAATGCATGTTATATTGATGATAATTAAAGTAATACGTATATTTATTATAGTTCTAGCGATAATAACTGCATTATATGGGTCATAATGCACGTTATATTGCCACTAATATAAGTAATGAGTACAATTATTACAGTTCTAGCGATAATAACTGCATAATATGTGTAATAATGCATGTTATATTGATAATAGTATAAGTAATAAGTATAATTATTACAGTTCTGGCGATAATAACTGCATTATATGGGTAACAATGCACGTTATATTGCTAATAGTATAAGTAATAAGTATAATTATTACAGTTCTAGCAATAATACCTCCATTATATGGGTAATAATGGATGTTATATTGATAATAATATAAGTAATAAGTATAATTATTACAGTTCGAGCGATAATAACTGGATTATATGGGTAATAATGCATGTTATATTGATGATAATGAAAGTGATACGTATATTTATTATAGTTCTAGCGAAAATAACTGCATAATATGGGTAATAATGCATGTTATATTGAGAATAATATAAGTAATAAGTATAATTATTACAGTTCTAGCGATAATAACTGCATAATATGGGTAATAATGCACGTTATATTGCTAATAATATAAGTAATGAGTACAATGATTACAGTTCTAGCGATAATAACTGCATTATATGGGTAATAATGCACGTTATATTGCTAATAATATAAGTAATAAGTATAATTATTACAGTTCTAGCGATAATAACTGCATTATATGGGTAATAATGCATGTTATATTGATAATATCGGGAGTAATAAGTATAATTATTATAGTTCTAGCGATAATAACTGCATAATATGGGTAATAATGCATGTTATATTGATGATAATAAAAGTAATACGTATATTTATTATAGTTCTAGCGATAATACCTCCATTATATGGGTAGTAATGCATGTTATATTGATAATATCGGGAGTAATAAGTATAATTATTATAGTTCTAGCGATAATAACTGCATTATATGGGTAATAATGCATGTTATATTGATAATATTGGGAGTAATAAGTATAATTATTATAGTTCTAGCGATAATAATAGTAAAATATGGCAAATAGTGCATGTTATATTGATAATAATAAAAGTAATAAATATATTTATTACAGTTCTATCGATAATAACTGCATAATATGGGTAATAATGCATGTTATATTGATGATAATAAAAGTAATACGTATATTTATTATAGTTCTAGCGATAATAACTGCATAATATGGGTAATAATGCATGTTATATTGATAATAATCTAAGTAATAAGTATAATTATTACAGTTCTAGCGATAATAACTGCATTATATGGGTAATAATGCACGTTATATTGCTAACAATATAAGTAATAAGTATAATTATTACAGTTCTAGCGATAATAACTGCATTATATGGGTAATAATGCATGTTATATTGATGATAATGAAAGTAATACGAATATTTAATATAGTTCTAGCGATAATAACTGCATAATATGGGTAATAATGCATGTTATATTGAGAATAATATAAGTAATAAGTATAATTATTACAGTTCTGGCGATAATAACTGCATAATATGGGTAATAATGCATGTTATATTGATGATAATTAAAGTAATACGTATATTTATTATAGTTCTAGCGATAATAACTGCATTATATGGGTCATAATGCACGTTATATTGCCACTAATATAAGTAATGAGTACAATTATTACAGTTCTAGCGATAATAACTGCATAATATGTGTAATAATGCATGTTATATTGATAATAGTATAAGTAATAAGTATAATTATTACAGTTCTGGCGATAATAACTGCATTATATGGGTAACAATGCACGTTATATTGCTAATAGTATAAGTAATAAGTATAATTATTACAGTTCTAGCAATAATACCTCCATTATATGGGTAATAATGGATGTTATATTGATAATAATATAAGTAATAAGTATAATTATTACAGTTCTAGCAATAATACCTGCATTATATGGGTAATAATGGATGTTATATTGAGAATAATATAAGTAATAAGTATAATTATTACAGTTCTGGCGATAATAACTGCATTATATGGGTAACAATGCACGTTCTATTGCTAATAGTATAAGTAATAAGTATAATTATTACAGTACTAGCAATAATACCTGCATTATATGGGTAATAATGCATGTTATATTGATAATAATAAAAGTAATAAATATATTTATTACAGTTCTATCGATAATAACTGCATAATATGGGTAATAATGCATGTTATATTGATGATAATAAAAGTAATACGTATATTTATTATAGTTCTAGCGATAATAACTGCATAATATGGGTAATAATGCATGTTATATTGATAATAATCTAAGTAATAAGTATAATTATTACAGTTCTAGCGATATTAACTGCATTATATGGGTAATAATGCACGTTATATTGCTAACAATATAAGTAATAAGTATAATTATTACAGTTCGAGCGATAATAACTGGATTATATGGGTAATAATGCATGTTATATTGATAATATCGGGAGTAATAAGTATAATTATTATAGTTCTAGCGATAATAACTGCATAATATGGGTAATAATGCATGTTATATTGATGATAATAAAAGTAATACGTATATTTATTATAGTTCTAGCGATAATAACTGCATAATATGGGTAATAATGCATGTTATATTGATAATAATCTAAGTAATAAGTATAATTATTACAGTTCTAGCGATAATAACTGCATTATATGGGTAATAATGCACGTTATATTGCTAACAATATAAGTAATAAGTATAATTATTACAGTTCTAGCGATAATAACTGCATTATATGGGTAATAATGCATGTTATATTGATGATAATGAAAGTAATACGTATATTTGTTATAGTTCTAGCGATAATAACTGCATAATATGGGTAATAATGCATGTTATATTGAGAATAATATAAGTAATAAGTATAATTATTACAGTTCTGGCGATAATAACTGCATTATATGGGTAATAATGCACGTTATATTGCTAATAGTATAAGTAATAAGTATAATTAATACAGTTCTAGCGATAATACCTCCATTATATGGGTAATAATGCATGTTATATTGATAATGATATAAGTAATAAGTATAGTTATTACTTTTCTAGCGATAATAACTGCATAATATGGGTAATAATGCACGTTATATTGCTAATAATATAAGTAATGAGTACAATTATTACAGTTCTAGCGATAATAACTGCATTATATGGGTAATAATGCATGTTATATTGATAATAATATAAGTAATAAGAATAATTATTACAGTTCTAGCGATAATAACTGCATTATATGGGTAATAATGCATGTTATATTGATAATATCGGGAGTAATAATTATAATTATTATAGTTCTAGCGATAATAATAGTAAAATATGGCAAATAGTGCATGTTATATTGATAATAATAAAAGTAATAAGTATATTTATTACAGTTCTACCGATAATAACTGCATAATATGGGTAATAATGCATGTTATATTGATGATAATAAAAGTAATACGTATATTTATTATAGTTCTAGCGATAATAACTGCATAATATAGGTAATAATGCATGTTATATTGATAATAATATAAGTAATAAGTATAATTATTACAGTTCTAGCGATAATAACTGCATTATATGGGTAATAATGCACGTTATATTGCTAATAATATAAGTAATGAGTACAATTATTACAGTTCTAGCGATAATAACTGCATTATATGGGTAATAATGCACGTTATATTGCTAATAATATAAGTAATAAGTATAATTATTACAGTTCTAGCGATAATAACTGCATTATATGGGTAATAATGCATGTTATATTGATAATATCGGGAGTAATAAGTATAATTATTATAGTTCTAGCGATAATAATTGTAAAATGTGGCAAATAGTGCATGTTATATTGATAATAATAAAAGTAATAAATATATTTATTACAGTTCTATCAATAATAACTGCATAATATGAGTAATAATGCATGTTATATTGATGATAATAAAAGTAATACGTATATTTATTATAGTTCTAGCGATAATAACTGCATAATATGGGTAATAATGCATGTTATATTGATAATAATCTAAGTAATAAGTATAATTATTACAGTTCTAGCGATAATAACTGCTTTATATGGGTAATAATGCATGTTATATTGATAATATCGGGAGTAATAAGTATAATTATTATAGTTCTAGCGATAATAATAGTAAAATATGGCAAATAGTGCATGTTATATTGAGAATAATATAAGTAATAAGTATAATTATTACAGTTCTGGCGATAATAACTGCATAATATGGGTAATAATGCATGTTATATTGATGATAATTAAAGTAATACGTATATTTATTATAGTTCTAGCGATAATAACTGCATTATATGGGTCATAATGCACGTTATATTGCCACTAATATAAGTAATGAGTACAATTATTACAGTTCTAGCGATAATAACTGCATAATATGTGTAATAATGCATGTTATATTGATAATAGTATAAGTAATAAGTATAATTATTACAGTTCTGGCGATAATAACTGCATTATATGGGTAACAATGCACGTTATATTGCTAATAGTATAAGTAATAAGTATAATTATTACAGTTCTAGCAATAATACCTCCATTATATGGGTAATAATGGATGTTATATTGATAATAATATAAGTAATAAGTATAATTATTACAGTTCGAGCGATAATAACTGGATTATATGGGTAATAATGCATGTTATATTGATGATAATGAAAGTGATACGTATATTTATTATAGTTCTAGCGAAAATAACTGCATAATATGGGTAATAATGCATGTTATATTGAGAATAATATAAGTAATAAGTATAATTATTACAGTTCTAGCGATAATAACTGCATAATATGGGTAATAATGCACGTTATATTGCTAATAATATAAGTAATGAGTACAATGATTACAGTTCTAGCGATAATAACTGCATTATATGGGTAATAATGCACGTTATATTGCTAATAATATAAGTAATAAGTATAATTATTACAGTTCTAGCGATAATAACTGCATTATATGGGTAATAATGCATGTTATATTGATAATATCGGGAGTAATAAGTATAATTATTATAGTTCTAGCGATAATAACTGCATAATATGGGTAATAATGCATGTTATATTGATGATAATAAAAGTAATACGTATATTTATTATAGTTCTAGCGATAATACCTCCATTATATGGGTAGTAATGCATGTTATATTGATAATATCGGGAGTAATAAGTATAATTATTATAGTTCTAGCGATAATAACTGCATTATATGGGTAATAATGCATGTTATATTGATAATATTGGGAGTAATAAGTATAATTATTATAGTTCTAGCGATAATAATAGTAAAATATGGCAAATAGTGCATGTTATATTGATAATAATAAAAGTAATAAATATATTTATTACAGTTCTATCGATAATAACTGCATAATATGGGTAATAATGCATGTTATATTGATGATAATAAAAGTAATACGTATATTTATTATAGTTCTAGCGATAATAACTGCATAATATGGGTAATAATGCATGTTATATTGATAATAATCTAAGTAATAAGTATAATTATTACAGTTCTAGCGATAATAACTGCATTATATGGGTAATAATGCACGTTATATTGCTAACAATATAAGTAATAAGTATAATTATTACAGTTCTAGCGATAATAACTGCATTATATGGGTAATAATGCATGTTATATTGATGATAATGAAAGTAATACGAATATTTAATATAGTTCTAGCGATAATAACTGCATAATATGGGTAATAATGCATGTTATATTGAGAATAATATAAGTAATAAGTATAATTATTACAGTTCTGGCGATAATAACTGCATAATATGGGTAATAATGCATGTTATATTGATGATAATTAAAGTAATACGTATATTTATTATAGTTCTAGCGATAATAACTGCATTATATGGGTCATAATGCACGTTATATTGCCACTAATATAAGTAATGAGTACAATTATTACAGTTCTAGCGATAATAACTGCATAATATGTGTAATAATGCATGTTATATTGATAATAGTATAAGTAATAAGTATAATTATTACAGTTCTGGCGATAATAACTGCATTATATGGGTAACAATGCACGTTATATTGCTAATAGTATAAGTAATAAGTATAATTATTACAGTTCTAGCAATAATACCTCCATTATATGGGTAATAATGGATGTTATATTGATAATAATATAAGTAATAAGTATAATTATTACAGTTCTAGCAATAATACCTGCATTATATGGGTAATAATGGATGTTATATTGAGAATAATATAAGTAATAAGTATAATTATTACAGTTCTGGCGATAATAACTGCATTATATGGGTAACAATGCACGTTCTATTGCTAATAGTATAAGTAATAAGTATAATTATTACAGTACTAGCAATAATACCTGCATTATATGGGTAATAATGCATGTTATATTGATAATAATAAAAGTAATAAATATATTTATTACAGTTCTATCGATAATAACTGCATAATATGGGTAATAATGCATGTTATATTGATGATAATAAAAGTAATACGTATATTTATTATAGTTCTAGCGATAATAACTGCATAATATGGGTAATAATGCATGTTATATTGATAATAATCTAAGTAATAAGTATAATTATTACAGTTCTAGCGATATTAACTGCATTATATGGGTAATAATGCACGTTATATTGCTAACAATATAAGTAATAAGTATAATTATTACAGTTCGAGCGATAATAACTGGATTATATGGGTAATAATGCATGTTATATTGATAATATCGGGAGTAATAAGTATAATTATTATAGTTCTAGCGATAATAACTGCATAATATGGGTAATAATGCATGTTATATTGATGATAATAAAAGTAATACGTATATTTATTATAGTTCTAGCGATAATAACTGCATAATATGGGTAATAATGCATGTTATATTGATAATAATCTAAGTAATAAGTATAATTATTACAGTTCTAGCGATAATAACTGCATTATATGGGTAATAATGCACGTTATATTGCTAACAATATAAGTAATAAGTATAATTATTACAGTTCTAGCGATAATAACTGCATTATATGGGTAATAATGCATGTTATATTGATGATAATGAAAGTAATACGTATATTTGTTATAGTTCTAGCGATAATAACTGCATAATATGGGTAATAATGCATGTTATATTGAGAATAATATAAGTAATAAGTATAATTATTACAGTTCTGGCGATAATAACTGCATTATATGGGTAATAATGCACGTTATATTGCTAATAGTATAAGTAATAAGTATAATTAATACAGTTCTAGCGATAATACCTCCATTATATGGGTAATAATGCATGTTATATTGATAATGATATAAGTAATAAGTATAGTTATTACTTTTCTAGCGATAATAACTGCATAATATGGGTAATAATGCACGTTATATTGCTAATAATATAAGTAATGAGTACAATTATTACAGTTCTAGCGATAATAACTGCATTATATGGGTAATAATGCATGTTATATTGATAATAATATAAGTAATAAGAATAATTATTACAGTTCTAGCGATAATAACTGCATTATATGGGTAATAATGCATGTTATATTGATAATATCGGGAGTAATAATTATAATTATTATAGTTCTAGCGATAATAATAGTAAAATATGGCAAATAGTGCATGTTATATTGATAATAATAAAAGTAATAAGTATATTTATTACAGTTCTACCGATAATAACTGCATAATATGGGTAATAATGCATGTTATATTGATGATAATAAAAGTAATACGTATATTTATTATAGTTCTAGCGATAATAACTGCATAATATAGGTAATAATGCATGTTATATTGATAATAATATAAGTAATAAGTATAATTATTACAGTTCTAGCGATAATAACTGCATTATATGGGTAATAATGCACGTTATATTGCTAATAATATAAGTAATGAGTACAATTATTACAGTTCTAGCGATAATAACTGCATTATATGGGTAATAATGCACGTTATATTGCTAATAATATAAGTAATAAGTATAATTATTACAGTTCTAGCGATAATAACTGCATTATATGGGTAATAATGCATGTTATATTGATAATATCGGGAGTAATAAGTATAATTATTATAGTTCTAGCGATAATAATTGTAAAATGTGGCAAATAGTGCATGTTATATTGATAATAATAAAAGTAATAAATATATTTATTACAGTTCTATCAATAATAACTGCATAATATGAGTAATAATGCATGTTATATTGATGATAATAAAAGTAATACGTATATTTATTATAGTTCTAGCGATAATAACTGCATAATATGGGTAATAATGCATGTTATATTGATAATAATCTAAGTAATAAGTATAATTATTACAGTTCTAGCGATAATAACTGCTTTATATGGGTAATAATGCATGTTATATTGATAATATCGGGAGTAATAAGTATAATTATTATAGTTCTAGCGATAATAATAGTAAAATATGGCAAATAGTGCATGTTATATTGATAATAATAAAAGTAATAAGTATATTTATTACAGTTCTATCGATAATAACTGCATAATATGGGTAATAATGCATGTTATATTGATGATAATAAAAGTAATACGTATATTTATTATAGTTCTAGCGATAATAACTGCATAATATGGGTAATAATGCATGTTATATTGATAATAATATAAGTAATAAGTATAATTATTACAGTTCTAGCGATAATAACTGCATTATATGGGTAATAATGCACGTTATATTGCTAACAATATAAGTAATACGTATAATTATTACAGTTCTAGCGATAATAACTGCATTATATGGGTAAAAATGCATGTTATATTGATAATATTGGGAGTAATAAGTATATTTATTATGGTTCTAGAGATAATAATAGTAAAATATGGCAAATAGTGCATGTTATATTGATAATAATGAAAGTAATAAGTATATTTATTACAGTTCTATCGATAATAACTGCATAATATGGGTAATAATGCATGTTATATTGATGATAATAAAAGTAATACGTATATTTATTATAGTTCTAGCGATAATAACTGCATAATATGGGTAATAATGCATGTTATATTGATAATAATATAAGTAATAAGTATAATTATTACAGTTCTAGTGATAATAACTGCATTATATGGGTAATAATGCACGTTATATTGCTAACAATATAAGTAATAAGTATAATTATTACAGTTCCAGCGATAATAACTGCATTATATGGGTAAAAATGCATGTTATATTGATAATATTGGGAGTAATAAGTATATTTATTATGGTTCTAGGGATAATAATAGTAAAATATGGCAAATAGTGCATGTTATATTGATAATAATAAAAGTAATAAGTATATTTATTACAGTTCTATCGATAATAACTGCATAATATGGGTAATAATGCATGTTATATTGAGAATAATATAAGTAATAAGTATAATTATTACAGTTCTTGCGATAATACCTCCATTATATGGGTAATAATGCATGTTATATTGATAATAATATAAGTAATAAGTATAATTATTACAGTTCCAGCGATAATAACTGCATTATATGGGTAATAATGCACGTTATATTGCTAATAATATAAGTAATAAGTATAATTATTACAGTTCTAGCGATAATAACTGCATTATATGGGTAATAATGCATGTTATATTGATAATATCGGGAGTAATAAGTATAATTATTATAGTTCTAGCGATAATAATAGTAAAATATGGCAAATAGTGCATGTTATATTGATAGTAATAAAAGTAATAAGTATATTTATTACAGTTCTATCGATAATAACTGCATAATATGGGTAATAATGCATGTTATATTGATGATAATAAAAGTAATACGTATATTTATTACAGTTCTAGCGATAATAACTGCATAATATGTGTAATAATGCATGTTATATTGATAATAGTATAAGTAATAAGTATAATTATTACAGTTCTGGCGATAATAACTGCATTATATGGGTAACAATGCACGTTATATTGCTAATAGTATAAGTAATAAGTATAATTATTACAGTTCTAGCAATAATACCTCCATTATATGGGTAATAATGGATGTTATATTGATAATAATATAAGTAATAAGTATAATTATTACAGTTCTAGCGATAATAACTGCATTATATGGGTAATAATGCATGTTATATTGATAATATTGGGAGTAATAAGTATAATTATTATAGTTCTAGCGATCATAATAGTAAAATATGGCAAATAGTGCATGTTATATTGATAATAATAAAAGTAATAAATATATTTATTACAGTTCTATCGATAATAACTGCATAATATGGGTAATAATGCATGTTATATTGATGATAATAAAAGTAATACGTATATTTATTATAGTTCTAGCGATAATAACTGCATAATATGGGTAATAATGCATGTTATATTGATAATAATCTAAGTAATAAGTATAATTATTACAGTTCTAGCGATAATAACTGCATTATATGGGTAATAATGCATGTTATATTGATAATATCGGGAGTAATAATTATAATTATTATAGTTCTAGCGATAATAATAGTAAAATATGGCAAATAGTGCATGTTATATTGATAATAATAAAAGTAATAAGTATATTTATTACAGTTCTACCGATAATAACTGCATAATATGGGTAATAATGCATGTTATATTGATGATAATAAAAGTAATACGTATATTTATTATAGTTCTAGCGATAATAACTGCATAATATAGGTAATAATGCATGTTATATTGATAATAATATAAGTAATAAGTATAATTATTACAGTTCTAGCGATAATAACTGCATTATATGGGTAATAATGCACGTTATATTGCTAATAATATAAGTAATGAGTACAATTATTACAGTTCTAGCGATAATAACTGCATTATATGGGTAATAATGCACGTTATATTGCTAATAATATAAGTAATAAGTATAATTATTACAGTTCTAGCGATAATAACTGCATTATATGGGTAATAATGCATGTTATATTGATAATATCGGGAGTAATAAGTATAATTATTATAGTTCTAGCGATAATAATTGTAAAATGTGGCAAATAGTGCATGTTATATTGATAATAATAAAAGTAATAAATATATTTATTACAGTTCTATCAATAATAACTGCATAATATGAGTAATAATGCATGTTATATTGATGATAATAAAAGTAATACGTATATTTATTATAGTTCTAGCGATAATAACTGCATAATATGGGTAATAATGCATGTTATATTGATAATAATCTAAGTAATAAGTATAATTATTACAGTTCTAGCGATAATAACTGCTTTATATGGGTAATAATGCATGTTATATTGATAATATCGGGAGTAATAAGTATAATTATTATAGTTCTAGCGATAATAATAGTAAAATATGGCAAATAGTGCATGTTATATTGATAATAATAAAAGTAATAAGTATATTTATTACAGTTCTATCGATAATAACTGCATAATATGGGTAATAATGCATGTTATATTGATGATAATAAAAGTAATACGTATATTTATTATAGTTCTAGCGATAATAACTGCATAATATGGGTAATAATGCATGTTATATTGATAATAATATAAGTAATAAGTATAATTATTACAGTTCTAGCGATAATAACTGCATTATATGGGTAATAATGCACGTTATATTGCTAACAATATAAGTAATACGTATAATTATTACAGTTCTAGCGATAATAACTGCATTATATGGGTAAAAATGCATGTTATATTGATAATATTGGGAGTAATAAGTATATTTATTATGGTTCTAGAGATAATAATAGTAAAATATGGCAAATAGTGCATGTTATATTGATAATAATGAAAGTAATAAGTATATTTATTACAGTTCTATCGATAATAACTGCATAATATGGGTAATAATGCATGTTATATTGATGATAATAAAAGTAATACGTATATTTATTATAGTTCTAGCGATAATAACTGCATAATATGGGTAATAATGCATGTTATATTGATAATAATATAAGTAATAAGTATAATTATTACAGTTCTAGTGATAATAACTGCATTATATGGGTAATAATGCACGTTATATTGCTAACAATATAAGTAATAAGTATAATTATTACAGTTCCAGCGATAATAACTGCATTATATGGGTAAAAATGCATGTTATATTGATAATATTGGGAGTAATAAGTATATTTATTATGGTTCTAGGGATAATAATAGTAAAATATGGCAAATAGTGCATGTTATATTGATAATAATAAAAGTAATAAGTATATTTATTACAGTTCTATCGATAATAACTGCATAATATGGGTAATAATGCATGTTATATTGAGAATAATATAAGTAATAAGTATAATTATTACAGTTCTTGCGATAATACCTCCATTATATGGGTAATAATGCATGTTATATTGATAATAATATAAGTAATAAGTATAATTATTACAGTTCCAGCGATAATAACTGCATTATATGGGTAATAATGCACGTTATATTGCTAATAATATAAGTAATAAGTATAATTATTACAGTTCTAGCGATAATAACTGCATTATATGGGTAATAATGCATGTTATATTGATAATATCGGGAGTAATAAGTATAATTATTATAGTTCTAGCGATAATAATAGTAAAATATGGCAAATAGTGCATGTTATATTGATAGTAATAAAAGTAATAAGTATATTTATTACAGTTCTATCGATAATAACTGCATAATATGGGTAATAATGCATGTTATATTGATGATAATAAAAGTAATACGTATATTTATTATAGTTCTAGCAATAATAACTGCATAATATGGGTAATAATGCATGTTATATTGATAATAATATAAGTAATAAGTATAATTATTACAGTTCTAGCGATAATAACTGCATTATATGGGTAATAATGCACGTTATATTGCTAATAATATAAGTAATGAGTACAATTATTACAGTTCTAGCGATAATAACTGCATTATATGGGTAATAATGCATGTTATATTGATAGTAATATAAGTAATAAGAATAATTATTACAGTTCTAGCGATAATAACTGCATTATATGGGTAATAATGCATGTTATATTGATAATATCGGGAGTAATAAGTATAATTATTATAGTTCTAGCGATAATAATAGTAAAATATGGCAAATAGTGCATGTTATATTGATAATAATAAAAGTAATAAGTATATTTATTACAGTTCTATCGATAATAACTGCATAATATGGGTAATAATGCATGTTATATTGATGATAATAAAAGTAATACGTATATTTATTATAGTTCTAGCGATAATAACTGCATAATATGGGTAATAATGCATGTTATATTGAGAATAATATAAGTAATAAGTATAATTATTACAGTTCCAGCGATAATAACTGCATTATATGGGTAATAATGGACGTTATATTGCTAATAATATAAGTAATAAGTATAATTATTACAGTTCTAGCGATAATAACTGCATTATATGGGTAATAATGCATCTTATATTGATAATATCGGGAGTAATAAGTATAATTATTATAGTTCTAGCGATAATAATAGTAAAATATGGCAAATAGTGCATGTTATATTGATAGTAATAAAAGTAATAAGTATATTTATTACAGTTCTATCGATAATAACTGCATAATATGGGTAATAATGCATGTTATATTGATGATAATAAAAGTAATACGTATATTTATTATAGTTCTAGCAATAATAACTGCATAATATGGGTAATAATGCATGTTATATTGATAATAATATAAGTAATAAGTATAATTATTACAGTTCTAGCGATAATAACTGCATTATATGGGTAATAATGCACGTTATATTGCTAATAATATAAGTAATGAGTACAATTATTACAGTTCTAGCGATAATAACTGCATTATATGGGTAATAATGCATGTTATATTGATAGTAATATAAGTAATAAGAATAATTATTACAGTTCTAGCGATAATAACTGCATAATATGGGTAATAATGCACGTTATATTGCTAATAATATAAGTAATAAGTATAATTATTACAGTTCTAGCGATAATAACTGCATTATATGGGTAATAATGCATGTTACATTGATAATATTGGGAGTAATAAGTGTATTTATTATAGTTCTATCGATAATAACTGCATAATATGGGTAATAATGCATGTTATATTGATGATAATAAAAGTAATACGTATATTTATTATAGTTCTAGCGATAATAACTGCATAATATGGGTAATAATGCATGTTATATTGATAATAATATAAGTAATAATTATAATTATTACAGTTCTAGTGATAATAACTGCATTACATGGGTAATAATGCACGTTATATTGCTAACAATATAAGTAATAAGTATAATTATTACAGTTCTAGCGATAATAACTGCATTATATGGGTAAAAATGCATGTTATATTGATAATATTGGGAGTAATAAGTATATTTATTATGGTTCTAGAGATAATAATAGTAAAATATGGCAAATAGTGCATGTTATATTGATAATAATGAAAGTAATAAGTATATTTATTACAGTTCTATCGATAATAACTGCATAATATGGGTAATAATGCATGCTATATTGATGATAATAAAAGTAATACGTATATTTATTATAGTTCTAGCGATAATAACTGCATAATATGGGTAATAATGCATGTTACATTGATAATAATATAAGTAATAAGTATAATTATTACAGTTCTAGCGATAATAACTGCATTATATGGGGAATAAAGCACGTTATATTGCTAACAATATAAGTAATAAGTATAATTATTACAGTTCTAGCGATAATAACTGCATTATATGGGTAGAAATGCATGTTATATTGATAATATTGGGAGTAATAAGTATATTTATTATGGTTCTAGAGATAATAACTGCATAATATGGGTAATAATGCATGTTATATGGATGATAATGAAAGTAATACGTATATTTATTATAGTTCTGGCGATAATAACTGCATAATATGGGTAATAATGCATGTTATATTGAGAATAATATAAGTAATAAGTATAATTATTACAGTTCCAGCGATAATAACTGCATTATATGGGTAATAATGGACGTTATATTGCTAATAATATAAGTAATAAGTATAATTATTACAGTTCTAGCGATAATAACTGCATTATATGGGTAATAATGCATGTTATATTGATAATATCGGGAGTAATAAGTATAATTATTATAGTTCTAGCGATAATAATAGTAAAATATGGCAAATAGTGCATGTTATATTGATAGTAATAAAAGTAATAAGTATATTTATTACAGTTCTATCGATAATAACTGCATAATATGGGTAATAATGCATGTTATATTGATGATAATAAAAGTAATACGTATATTTATTATAGTTCTAGCAATAATAACTGCATAATATGGGTAATAATGCATGTTATATTGATAATAATATAAGTAATAAGTATAATTATTACAGTTCTAGCGATAATAACTGCATTATATGGGTAATAATGCACGTTATATTGCTAATAATATAAGTAATGAGTACAATTATTACAGTTCTAGCGATAATAACTGCATTATATGGGTAATAATGCATGTTATATTGATAGTAATATAAGTAATAAGAATAATTATTACAGTTCTAGCGATAATAACTGCATAATATGGGTAATAATGCACGTTATATTGCTAATAATATAAGTAATAAGTATAATTATTACAGTTCTAGCGATAATAACTGCATTATATGGGTAATAATGCATGTTACATTGATAATATTGGGAGTAATAAGTGTATTTATTATAGTTCTATCGATAATAACTGCATAATATGGGTAATAATGCATGTTATATTGATGATAATAAAAGTAATACGTATATTTATTATAGTTCTAGCGATAATAACTGCATAATATGGGTAATAATGCATGTTATATTGATAATAATATAAGTAATAATTATAATTATTACAGTTCTAGTGATAATAACTGCATTACATGGGTAATAATGCACGTTATATTGCTAACAATATAAGTAATAAGTATAATTATTACAGTTCTAGCGATAATAACTGCATTATATGGGTAAAAATGCATGTTATATTGATAATATTGGGAGTAATAAGTATATTTATTATGGTTCTAGAGATAATAATAGTAAAATATGGCAAATAGTGCATGTTATATTGATAATAATGAAAGTAATAAGTATATTTATTACAGTTCTATCGATAATAACTGCATAATATGGGTAATAATGCATGCTATATTGATGATAATAAAAGTAATACGTATATTTATTATAGTTCTAGCGATAATAACTGCATAATATGGGTAATAATGCATGTTACATTGATAATAATATAAGTAATAAGTATAATTATTACAGTTCTAGCGATAATAACTGCATTATATGGGGAATAAAGCACGTTATATTGCTAACAATATAAGTAATAAGTATAATTATTACAGTTCTAGCGATAATAACTGCATTATATGGGTAGAAATGCATGTTATATTGATAATATTGGGAGTAATAAGTATATTTATTATGGTTCTAGAGATAATAACTGCATAATATGGGTAATAATGCATGTTATATGGATGATAATGAAAGTAATACGTATATTTATTATAGTTCTGGCGATAATAACTGCATAATATGGGTAATAATGCATGTTATATTGAGAATAATATAAGTAATAAGTATAATTATTACAGTTCTGGCGATAATAACTGCATTATATGGGTAATAATGCACGTTATATTGCTAATAGTATAAGTAATAAGTATAATTATTACAGTTCTAGCGATAATAACTGCATTATATGGATAATAATGCACGTTATATTGCTAACAATATAAGTAATACGTATAATTATTACAGTTCTAGCGATAATAACTGCCTTATATGGGTAGAAATGCATGTTATATTGATAACATTGGGAGTAATAAGTATATTTCGTATGGTTCTAGAGATAATAACTGCATAATATGGGTAATAATGCATGTTATATTGATGATAATGAAAGCAACACGTATATTTATTATAGTTCTGGCGATAATAACTGCATAATATGGGTAATAATGCATGTTATATTGAGAATAATATAAGTAATAAGTATAATTATTACAGTTCTGGCGATAATAACTGCATTATATGGGTAATAATGCACGTTATATTGCTAATAGTATAAGTAATAAGTATAATTATTACAGTTCTAGCGATAATAACTGCATTATATGGGTAATAATGCATGTTATATTGATAATAATATAAGTAATAAGAATAATTATTACAGTTCTAGCGATAATAACTGCATTATATGGGTAATAATGCATGTTATATTGATAATATCGGGAGTAATAAGTATAATTATTATAGTTCTAGCGATAATAATAGTAAAATATGGCAAATAGTGCATGTTATATTGATAATAATAAAAGTAATAAGTATATTTATTACAGTTCTATCGATAATAACTGCATAATATGGGTAATAATGCATGTTATATTGATAATAATATAAGGAATAAGTATAATTATTACAGTTCTGGCGATAATAACTGCATTATATGGGTAATAATGCACGTTATATTGCTAATAGTATAAGTAATAAGTATAATTATTACAGTTCTAGCGATAATAACTGCATTATATGGGTAGAAATGCATGTTATATTGATAATATTGGGAGTAATAAGTATATTTAGTATGGTTCTAGAGATAATAACTGCATAATATGGGTAATAATGCATGTTATATTGATGATAATGAAAGTAATACGTATATTTATTATAGTTCTGGCGATAATAACTGCATAATATGGGTAATAATGCATGTTATATTGAGAATAATATAAGTAATAAGTATAATTATTACAGTTCTGGCGATAATAACTGCATTATATGGGTAAAAATGCATGTTATATTGATAATATTGGGAGTAATAAGTATATTTATTATGGTTCTAGAGATAATAATAGTAAAATATGGCAAATAGTGCATGTTATATTGATAATAATGAAAGTAATAAGTATATTTATTACAGTTCTATCGATAATAACTGCATAATATGGGTAATAATGCATGTTATATTGATGATAATAAAAGTAATACGTATATTTATTATAGTTCTAGCGATAATAACTGCATAATATGGGTAATAATGCATGTTATATTGATAATAATATAAGTAATAAGTATAATTATTACAGTTCTAGTGATAATAACTGCATTATATGGGTAATAATGCACGTTACATTGCTAACAATGTAAGTAATAAGTATAATTATTTCAGTTCCAGCGATAATAACTGCATTATATGGGTAAAAATGCATGTTATATTGATAATATTGGGAGTAATAAGTATATTTATTATGGTTCTAGGGATAATAATAGTAAAATATGGCAAATAGTGCATGTTATATTGATAATAATAAAAGTAATAAGTATATTTATTACAGTTCTATCGATAATAACTGCATAATATGGGTAATAATGCATGTTATATTGAGAATAATATAAGTAATAAGTATAATTATTACAGTTCTTGCGATAATACCTCCATTATATGGGTAATAATGCATGTTATATTGATAATAATATAAGTAATAAGTATAATTATTACAGTTCCAGCGATAATAACTGCATTATATGGGTAATAATGCACGTTATATTGCTAATAATATAAGTAATAAGTATAATTATTACAGTTCTAGCGATAATAACTGCATTATATGGGTAATAATGCATGTTATATTGATAATATCGGGAGTAATAAGTATAATTATTATAGTTCTAGCGATAATAATAGTAAAATATGGCAAATAGTGCATGTTATATTGATAGTAATAAAAGTAATAAGTATATTTATTACAGTTCTATCGATAATAACTGCATAATATGGGTAATAATGCATGTTATATTGATGATAATAAAAGTAATACGTATATTTATTATAGTTCTAGCAATAATAACTGCATAATATGGGTAATAATGCATGTTATATTGATAATAATATAAGTAATAAGTATAATTATTACAGTTCTAGCGATAATAACTGCATTATATGGGTAATAATGCACGTTATATTGCTAATAATATAAGTAATGAGTACAATTATTACAGTTCTAGCGATAATAACTGCATTATATGGGTAATAATGCATGTTATATTGATAGTAATATAAGTAATAAGAATAATTATTACAGTTCTAGCGATAATAACTGCATTATATGGGTAATAATGCATGTTATATTGATAATATCGGGAGTAATAAGTATAATTATTATAGTTCTAGCGATAATAATAGTAAAATATGGCAAATAGTGCATGTTATATTGATAATAATAAAAGTAATAAGTATATTTATTACAGTTCTATCGATAATAACTGCATAATATGGGTAATAATGCATGTTATATTGATGATAATAAAAGTAATACGTATATTTATTATAGTTCTAGCGATAATAACTGCATAATATGGGTAATAATGCATGTTATATTGAGAATAATATAAGTAATAAGTATAATTATTACAGTTCTAGAGATAATAACTGCATTATATGGGTAATAATGCACGTTATATTGCTAGTGGTATAAGTAATAAGTATAATTATTACAGTTCTAGCGATAATAACTGCATTATATGGGTAATAATGCATGTTACATTGATAATATTGGGAGTAATAAGTGTATTTATTATAGTTCTATCGATAATAACTGCATAATATGGGTAATAATGCATGTTATATTGATGATAATAAAAGTAATACGTATATTTATTATAGTTCTAGCGATAATAACTGCATAATATGGGTAATAATGCATGTTATATTGATAATAATATAAGTAATAATTATAATTATTACAGTTCTAGTGATAATAACTGCATTACATGGGTAATAATGCACGTTATATTGCTAACAATATAAGTAATAAGTATAATTATTACAGTTCTAGCGATAATAACTGCATTATATGGGTAAAAATGCATGTTATATTGATAATATTGGGAGTAATAAGTATATTTATTATGGTTCTAGAGATAATAATAGTAAAATATGGCAAATAGTGCATGTTATATTGATAATAATGAAAGTAATAAGTATATTTATTACAGTTCTATCGATAATAACTGCATAATATGGGTAATAATGCATGCTATATTGATGATAATAAAAGTAATACGTATATTTATTATAGTTCTAGCGATAATAACTGCATAATATGGGTAATAATGCATGTTATATTGATAATAATATAAGTAATAAGTATAATTATTACAGTTCTAGCGATAATAACTGCATTATATGGGGAATAAAGCACGTTATATTGCTAACAATATAAGTAATAAGTATAATTATTACAGTTCTAGCGATAATAACTGCATTATATGGGTAGAAATGCATGTTATATTGATAATATTGGGAGTAATAAGTATATTTATTATGGTTCTAGAGATAATAACTGCATAATATGGGTAATAATGCATGTTATATGGATGATAATGGAAGTAATACGTATATTTATTATAGTTCTGGCGATAATAACTGCATAATATGGGTAATAATGCATGTTATATTGAGAATAATATAAGTAATAAGTATAATTATTACAGTTCTGGCGATAATAACTGCATTATATGGGTAATAATGCACGTTATATTGATAATAATATAAGGAATAAGTATAATTATTACAGTTCTAGCGATAATAACTGCATTATATGGGCAATAAAGCACGTTATATTGCTAACAATATAAGTAATAAGTATAATTATTACAGTTCTAGCGATAATAACTGCATTATATGGGTAGAAATGCATGTTATATTTATAATATTGGGAGTAATAAGTATATTTAGTATGGTTCTATCGGTAATAACTGCATAATATGGGTAATAATGCATGTTATATTGATGATAATGAAAGTAATACGTATATTTATTATAGTTCTGGCGATAATAACTGCATAATATGGGTAATAATGCATGTTATATTGAGAATAATATAAGTAATAAGTATAATTATTACAGTTCTGGCGATAATAACTGCATTATATGGGTAATAATACACGTTATATTGCTAATAGTATAAGTAATAAGTATAATTATTACAGTTCTAGCGATAATAACTGCATTATATGGGTAATAATGCACGTTATATTGCTAACAATATAAGTAATACGTATAATTATTACAGTTCTAGCGATAATAACTGCCTTATATGGGTAGAAATGCATGTTATATTGATAATATTGGGAGTAATAAGTATATTTAGTATGGTTCTAGAGATAATAACTGCATAATATGGGTAATAATGCATGTTATATTGATGATAATGAAAGTAATACGTATATTTATTATAGTTCTGGCGATAATAACTGCATAATATGGGTAATAATGCATGTTATATTGAGAATAATATAAGTAATAAGTATAATTATTACAGTTCTGGCGATAATAACTGCATTATATGGGTAATAATGCACGTTATATTGCTAATAGTATAAGTAATAAGTATAATTATTACAGTTCTAGCGATAATAACTGCATTATATGGGTAATAATGCATGTTATATTGATAATAATATAAGTAATAAGAATAATTATTACAGTTCTAGCGATAATAACTGCATTATATGGGTAATAATGCATGTTATATTGATAATATCGGGAGTAATAAGTATAATTATTATAGTTCTAGCGATAATAATAGTAAAATATGGCAAATAGTGCATGTTATATTGATAATAATAAAAGTAATAAGTATATTTATTACAGTTCTATCGATAATAACTGCATAATATGGGTAATAATGCATGTTATATTGATAATAATATAAGGAATAAGTATAATTATTACAGTTCTAGCGATAATAACTGCATTATATGGGCAATAAAGCACGTTATATTGCTAACAATATAAGTAATAAGTATAATTATTACACTTCTAGCGATAATAACTGCATTATATGGGTAGAAATGCATGTTATATTGATAATATTGGGAGTAATAAGTATATTTAGTATGGTTCTAGAGATAATAACTGCATAATATGGGTAATAATGCATGTTATATTGATGATAATGAAAGTAATACGTATATTTATTATAGTTCTGGCGATAATAACTGCATAATATGGGTAATAATGCATGTTATATTGAGAATAATATAAGTAATAAGTATAATTATTACAGTTCTGGCGATAATAACTGCATTATATGGGTAATAATGCACGTTATATTGCTAATAGTATAAGTAATAAGTATAATTATTACAGTTCTAGCGATAATAACTGCATTATATGGGTAATAATGCACGTTATATTGCTAACAGTATAAGTAATACGTATAATTATTACAGTTCTAGCGATAATAACTGCATTATATGGGTAGAAATGCATGTTATATTGATAATATTGGGAGTAATAAGTATATTTAGTATGGTTCTAGAGATAATAACTGCATAATATGGGTAATAATGCATGTTATATTGATGATAATGAAAGTAATACGTATATTTATTATAGTTCTGGCGATAATAACTGCATAATATGGGTAATAATGCATGTTATATTGAGAATAATATAAGTAATAAGTATAATTATTACAGTTCTGGCGATAATAACTGCATTATATGGGTAATAATGCACGTTATATTGCTAATAGTATAAGTAATAAGTATAATTATTACAGTTCTAGCGATAATAACTGCATTATATGGGTAATAATGCATGTTATATTGATAATAATATAAGTAATAAGAATAATTATTACAGTTCTAGCGATAATAACTGCATTATATGGGTAATAATGCATGTTATATTGATAATAATATAAGTAATAAGAATAATTATTACAGTTCTAGCGATAATAACTGCATTATATGGGTAATAATGCATGTTATATTGATAATATCGGGAGTAATAAGTATAATTATTATAGTTCTAGCGATAATAATAGTAAAATATGGCAAATAGTGCATGTTATATTGATAATAATAAAAGTAATAAGTATATTTATTACAGTTCTATCGATAATAACTGCATAATATGGGTAATAATGCATGTTATATTGATAATAATATAAGGAATAAGTATAATTATTACAGTTCTAGCGATAATAACTGCATTATATGGGCAATAAAGCACGTTATATTGCTAACAATATAAGTAATAAGTATAATTATTACACTTCTAGCGATAATAACTGCATTATATGGGTAGAAATGCATGTTATATTGATAATATTGGGAGTAATAAGTATATTTAGTATGGTTCTAGAGATAATAACTGCATAATATGGGTAATAATGCATGTTATATTGATGATAATGAAAGTAATACGTATATTTATTATAGTTCTGGCGATAATAACTGCATAATATGGGTAATAATGCATGTTATATTGAGAATAATATAAGTAATAAGTATAATTATTACAGTTCTGGCGATAATAACTGCATTATATGGGTAATAATGCACGTTATATTGCTAATAGTATAAGTAATAAGTATAATTATTACAGTTCTAGCGATAATAACTGCATTATATGGGTAATAATGCACGTTATATTGCTAACAGTATAAGTAATACGTATAATTATTACAGTTCTAGCGATAATAACTGCATTATATGGGTAGAAATGCATGTTATATTGATAATATTGGGAGTAATAAGTATATTTAGTATGGTTCTAGAGATAATAACTGCATAATATGGGTAATAATGCATGTTATATTGATGATAATGAAAGTAATACGTATATTTATTATAGTTCTGGCGATAATAACTGCATAATATGGGTAATAATGCATGTTATATTGAGAATAATATAAGTAATAAGTATAATTATTACAGTTTTAGCGATAATAACTGCATTATATGGGTAATAATGCACGTTATATTGCTAGTAGTATAAGTAATAAGTATAATTATTACAGTTCTAGCGATAATAACTGCATTATATGGGTAATAATGCATGTTACATTGATAATATTGGGAGTAATAACTGTATTTATTATAGTTCTATCGATAATAACTGCATAATATGGGTAATAATGCATGTTATATTGATGATAATAAAAGTAATACGTATATTTATTATAGTTCTAGCGATAATAACTGCATAATATGGGTAATAATGCATGTTATATTGATAATAATATAAGTAATAGGTATAATTATTACAGTTCTAGTGATAATAACTGCATTATATGGGTAATAATGCACGTTATATTGCTAACAATATAAGTAATACGTATAATTATTACAGTTCTAGCGATAATAACTGCATTATATGGGTAAAAATGCATGTTATATTGATAATATTGGGAGTAATAAGTATATTTATTATGGTTCTAGAGATAATAATAGTAAAATATGGCAAATAGTGCATGTTATATTGATAATAATGAAAGTAATAAGTATATTTATTACAGTTCTATCGATAATAACTGCATAATATGGGTAATAATGCATGTTATATTGATGATAATAAAAGTAATACGTATATTTATTATAGTTCTAGCGATAATAACTGCATAATATGGGTAATAATGCATGTTATATTGATAATAATATAAGTAATAAGTATAATTATTACAGTTCTAGTGATAATAACTGCATTATATGGGTAATAATGCACGTTATATTGCTAACAATATAAGTAATAAGTATAATTATTACAGTTCTAGCGATAATAACTGCATTATATGGGTAAAAATGCATGTTATATTGATAATATTGGGAGTAATAAGTATATTTATTATGGTTCTAGAGATAATAACTGCATAATATGGGTAATAATGCATGTTATATTGATGATAATGAAAGTAATACGTATATTTATTATAGTTCTGGCGATAATAACTGCATAATATGGGTAATAATGCATGTTATATTGAGAATAATATAAGTAATAAGTATAATTATTACAGTTCTGGCGATAATAACTGCATTATATGGGTAAAAATGCATGTTATATTGATAATATTGGGAGTAATAAGTATATTTATTATGGTTCTAGAGATAATAATAGTAAAATATGGCAAATAGTGCATGTTATATTGATAATATTCGGAGTAATAAGTATATTTATTATGGTTCTAGAGATAATAACTGCATAATATGGGTAATAATGCATGTTATATGGATGATAATGAAAGTAATACGTATATTTATTATAGTTCTGGCGATAATAACTGCATAATATGGGTAATAATGCATGTTATATTGAGAATAATATAAGTAATAAGTATAATTATTACAGTTCTGGCGATAATAACTGCATTATATGGGTAATAATGCACGTTATATTGCTAATATTATAAGTAATAAGTATAATTATTACAGTTCTAGCGATAATAACTGCATTATATGGGTAATAATGCACGTTATATTGCTAACAATATAAGTAATAAGTATAATTATTACAGTTCTAGCGATAATAACTGCATTATATGGGTAATAATGCATGTTATATTGATAATATTGGGAGTAATAAGTATATCTATTATGGTTCTAGAGATAATAACTGCATAATATGGGTAATAATGCATGTTATATTGATAATAATATAAGTAATAAGTATAATTATTACAGTTCTAGCGATAATACCTCCATTATATGGGTAATAATGCATGTTATATTGATGATAATGAAAGTAATACGTATATTTATTATAGTTCTAGCGATAATAACTGCATAATATGGGTAATAATGCATGTTATATTGATAATATCGGGAGTAATAAGTATAATTATTATAGTTCTAGCGATAATAATAGTAAAATATGGTAAATAGTGCATGTTATATTGATAATAATAAAAGTAATAAGTGTATTTATTACAGTTCTATCGATAATAACTGCATAATATGGGTAATAATGCATGTTATATTGATGATAATAAAAGTAATACGTATATTTATTATAGTTCTAGCGATAATAACTGCATAATATGGGTAATAATGCATGTTATATTGATAATAATATAAGGAATAAGTATAATTATTACAGTTCTAGCGATAATAACTGCATTATATGGGCAATAAAGCACGTTATATTGCTAACAATATAAGTAATAAGTATAATTATTACAGTTCTAGCGATAATAACTGCATTATATGGGTAGAAATGCATGTTATATTTATAATATTGGGAGTAATAAGTATATTTAGTATGGTTCTAGAGATAATAACTGCATAATATGGGTAATAATGCATGTTATATTGATGATAATGAAAGTAATACGTATATTTATTATAGTTCTGGCGATAATAACTGCATAATATGGGTAATAATGCATGTTATATTGAGAATAATATAAGTAATAAGTATAATTATTACAGTTCTGGCGATAATAACTGCATTATATGGGTAATAATGCACGTTATATTGCTAATAGTATAAGTAATAAGTATAATTATTACAGTTCTAGCGATAATAACTGCATTATATGGGTAATAATGCACGTTATATTGCTAACAATATAAGTAATACGTATAATTATTACAGTTCTAGCGATAATAACTGCATTATATGGGTAATAATGCATGTTATATTGATAATATCGGGAGTAATAAGTATAATTATTATAGTTCTAGCGATAATAATAGTAAAATATGGCAAATAGTGCATGTTATATAGATAATAATAAAAGTAATAAGTATATTTATTACAGTTCTATCGATAATAACTGCATAATATGGGTAATAATGCATGTTATATTGATGATAATAAAAGTAATACGTATATTTATTATAGTTCTAGCGATAATAACTGCATAATATGGGTAATAATGCATGTTATATTGATAATAATATAAGTAATAAGTATAATTACTACAGTTCTAGCGATAATAACTGCATTATATGGGTAATAATGCACGTTATATTGCTAATAATATAAGTAATGAGTACAATTATTACAGTTCTAGCGATAATAACTGCATTATATGGGTAATAATGCATGTTATATTGATAGTAATGTAAGTAATAAGAATAATTATTACAGTTCTAGCGATAATAACTGCATTATATGGGTAATAATGCATGTTATATTGATAATATCGGGAGTAATAAGTATAATTATTATAGTTCGAGCGATAATAATAGTAAAATATGGCAAATAGTGCATGTTATATTGATAATAATAAAAGTAATAAGTATATTTATTACAGTTCTATCGATAATAACTGCATAATATGGGTAATAATGCATGTTATATTGATGATAATAAAAGTAATACGTATATTTATTATAGTTCTAGCGATAATAACTGCATAATATGGGTAATAATGCATGTTATATTGAGAATAATATAAGTAATAAGTATAATTATTACAGTTCTAGCGATAATAACTGCATTATATGGGTAATAATGCACGTTATATTGCTAGTGGTATAAGTAATAAGTATAATTATTACAGTTCTAGCGATAATAACTGCATTATATGGGTAATAATGCATGTTACATTGATAATATTGGGAGTAATAAGTGTATTTATTATAGTTCTATCGATAATAACTGCATAATATGGGTAATAATGCATGTTATATTGATTATAATAAAAGTAATACGTATATTTAATATAGTTCTAGCGATAATAACTGCATTATATGGGTAATAATGCATGTTATATTGATAATATCGGGAGTAATAAGTATAATTATTATAGTTCTAGCGATAATAATAGTAAAATATGGCAAATAGTGCATGTTATATTGATAATAATAAAAGTAATAAGTATATTTATTACAGTTCTATCGATAATAACTGCATAATATGGGTAATAATGCATGTTATATTGATGATAATAAAAGTAATACGTATATTTATTATAGTTCTAGCGATAATAACTGCATAATATGGGTAATAATGCATGTTATATTGATAATAATATAAGTAATAAGTATAATTATTACAGTTCTAGCGATAATAACTGCATTATATGGGTAATAATGCACGTTATATTGCTAATAATATAAGTAATGAGTACAATTATTACAGTTCTAGCGATAATAACTGCATTATATGGGTAATAATGCATGTTATATTGATAGTAATATAAGTAATAAGAATAATTATTACAGTTCTAGCGATAATAACTGCATTATATGGGTAATAATGCATGTTATATTGATAATATCGGGAGTAATAAGTATAATTATTATAGTTCGAGCGATAATAATAGTAAAATATGGCAAATAGTGCATGTTATATTGATAATAATATAAGTAATAAGTATAATTATTACAGTTCTAGCGATAATAACTGCATAATATGGGTAATAATGCATGTTATATTGAGAATAATATAAGTAATAAGTATAATTATTACAGTTCTGGCGATAATAACTGCATTATATGGGTAATAATGCACGTTATATTGCTAATAGTATAAGTAATAAGTATAATTATTACAGTTCTAGCGATAATACCTCCATTATATGGGTAATAATGCATGCTTTATTGATAATGATATAAGTAATAAGTATAATTATTACAGTTCTAGCGATAATAACTGCATAATATGGGTAATAATGCACGTTATATTGCTAATAATATAAGTAATGAGTACAATTGTTACAGTTCTAGCGATAATAACTGCATTATATGGGTAATAATGCATGTTATATTGATAATAATATAAGTAATAAGAATAATTATTACAGTTCTAGCGATAATAACTGCATTATATGGGTAATAATGCATGTTATATTGATAATATCGGGAGTAATAAGTATAATTATTATAGTTCTAGCGATAATAATAGTAAAATATGGCAAATAGTGCATGTTATATTGATAATAATAAAAGTAATAAGTATATTTATTACAGTTCTATCGATAATAACTGCATAATATGGGTAATAATGCATGTTATATTGATGATAATAAAAGTAATACGTATATTTATTATAGTTCTAGCGATAATAACTGCATAATATGGGTAATAATGCATGTTATATTGAGAATAAGATAAGTAATAAGTATAATTATTACAGTTCTAGCGATAATAACTGCATTATATGGGTAATAATGCATGTTATATTGATAATAATATAAGTAATAAGAATAATTATTACAGTTCTAGCGATAATAACTGCATTATATGGGTAATAATGCATGTTATATTGATAATATCGGGAGTAATAAGTATAATTATTATAGTTCTAGCAATAATAATAGTAAAATATGGCAAATAGTGCATGTTATATTGATAATAATAAAAGTAATAAGTATATTTATTACAGTTCTATCGATAATAACTGCATAATATGGGTAATAATGCATGTTATATTGAGAATAATATAAGTAATAAGTATAATTATTACAGTTCTTGCGATAATACCTCCATTATATGGGTAATAATGCATGTTATATTGATAATAATATAAGTAATAAGTATAATTATTACAGTTCCAGCGATAATAACTGCATTATATGGGTAATAATGCACGTTATATTGCTAATAATATAAGTAATAAGTATAATTATTACAGTTCTAGCGATAATAACTGCATTATATGGGTAATAATGCGTGTTATATTGATAATATCGGGAGTAATAAGTATAATTATTATAGTTCTAGCGATAATAATAGTAAAATATGGCAAATAGTGCATGTTATATAGATAATAATAAAAGTAATAAGTATATTTATTACAGTTCTATCGATAATAACTGCATAATATGGGTAATAATGCATGTTATATTGATGATAATAAAAGTAATACGTATATTTATTATAGTTCTAGCGATAATAACTGCATAATATGGGTAATAATGCATGTTATATTGATAATAATATAAGTAATAAGTATAATTACTACAGTTCCAGCGATAATAACTGCATTATATGGGTAATAATGCACGTTATATTGCTAATAATATAAGTAATAAGTATAATTATTACAGTTCTAGCGATAATAACTGCGTTATATGGGTAAAAATGCATGTTATATTGATAATAGGGGAGTAATAAGTATATTTATTATGGTTCTAGAGATAATAATAGTAAAATATGGCAAATAGTGCATGTTATATTGATAATAATAAAAGTAATAAGTATATTTATTACAGTTCTATCGATAATAACTGCATAATATGGGTAATAATGCATGTTATATTGAGAATAATATAAGTAATAAGTATAATTATTACAGTTCTTGCGATAATACCTCCATTATATGGGTAATAATGCATGTTATATTGATAATAATATAAGTAATAAGTATAATTATTACAGTTCCAGCGATAATAACTGCATTATATGGGTAATAATGCACGTTATATTGCTAATAATATAAGTAATAAGTATAATTATTACAGTTCTAGCGATAATAACTGCATTATATGGGTAATAATGCATGTTATATTGATAATATCGGGAGTAATAAGTATAATTATTATAGTTCTAGCGATAATAATAGTAAAATATGGCAAATAGTGCATGTTATATAGATAATAATAAAAGTAATAAGTATATTTATTACAGTTCTATCGATAATAACTGCATAATATGGGTAATAATGCATGTTATATTGATGATAATAAAAGTAATACGTATATTTATTATAGTTCTAGCGATAATAACTGCATAATATGGGTAATAATGCATGTTATATTGATAATAATATAAGTAATAAGTATAATTATTACAGTTCCAGCGATAATAACTGCATTATATGGGTAATAATGCACGTTATATTGCTAATAATATAAGTAATAAGAATAATTATTACAGTTCTAGCGATAATAACTGCATTATATGGGTAATAATGCATGTTATATTGATAATATCGGGAGTAATAAGTATAATTATTATAGTTCGAGCGATAATAATAGTAAAATATGGCAAATAGTGCATGTTATATTGATAATAATAAAAGTAATAAGTATATTTATTACAGTTCTATCGATAATAACTGCATAATATGGGTAATAATGCATGTTATATTGATGATAATAAAAGTAATACGTATATTTATTATAGTTCTAGCGATAATAACTGCATAATATGGGTAATAATGCATGTTATATTGAGAATAATATAAGTAATAAGTATAATTATTACAGTTCTAGCGATAATAACTGCATTATATGGGTAATAATGCACGTTATATTGCTAGTGGTATAAGTAATAAGTATAATTATTACAGTTCTAGCGATAATAACTGCATTATATGGGTAATAATGCATGTTACATTGATAATATTGGGAGTAATAAGTGTATTTATTATAGTTCTATCGATAATAACTGCATAATATGGATAATAATGCATGTTATATTGATGATAATAAAAGTAATACGTATATTTATTATAGTTCTAGCGATAATAACTGCATTATATGGGTAATAATGCATGTTATATTGATAATATCGGGAGTAATAAGTATAATTATTATAGTTCTAGCGATAATAATAGTAAAATATGGCAAATAGTGCATGTTATATTGATAATAATAAAAGTAATAAGTATATTTATTACAGTTCTATCGATAATAACTGCATAATATGGGTAATAATGCATGTTATATTGATGATAATAAAAGTAATACGTATATTTATTATAGTTCTAGCGATAATAACTGCATAATATGGGTAATAATGCATGTTATATTGATAATAATATAAGTAATAAGTATAATTATTACAGTTCTAGCGATAATAACTGCATAATATGCGTAATAATGCATGTTATATTGAGAATAATATAAGTAATAAGTATAATTATTGCAGTTCTGGCGATAATAACTGTATTATATGGGTAATAATGCACGTTATATTGCTAATAGTATAAGTAATAAGTATAATTATTACAGTTCTAGCGATAATACCTCCATTATATGGGTAATAATGCATGCTTTATTGATAATGATATAAGTAATAAGTATAATTATTACAGTTCTAGCGATAATAACTGCATTATATGGGTAATAATGCATGTTACATTGATAATATTGGGAGTAATAACTGTATTTATTATAGTTCTAGCAATAATAACTGCATAATATGGGTAATAATGCATGTTATATTGATAATAATATAAGTAATAAGTATAATTATTACAGTTCTAGCGATAATAACTGCATTATATGGGTAATAATGCATGTTATATTGATGATAATGAAAGTAATACGTATATTTATTATAGTTCTAGCGATAATAACTGCATAATATGGGTAATAATGCATGTTATATTGAGAATAATATAAGTAATAAGTATAATTATTACAGTTCTGGCGATAATAACTGCATTATATGGGTAATAATGCACGTTATATTGCTAATAGTATAAGTAATAAGTATAATTATTACAGTTCTAGCGATAATACCTCTATTATATGGGTAATAATGCTTGTTATATTGATGATAATAAAAGTAATACGTATATTTATTATAGTTCTAGCGATAATAACTGCATAATATGGGTAAAAATGCATGTTATATTGATAATAATCTAAGTAATAAGTATAATTATTGTAGTTCTAGCGATAATAATAGTAAAATATGGCAAATAGTGCATGTTATATTGATAATAATAAAAGTAATAAATATATTTATTACAGTTCTATCGATAATAACTGCATAATATGGGTAATAATGCATGTTATATTGATAATAATAAAAGTAATAAATATATTTATTACAGTTCTATCGATAATAACTGCATAATATGGGTAATAATGCATGTTATATTGATAATAATCTAAGTAATAAGTATAATTATTACAGATCTAGCGATAATAACGGCATTATATGGGTAATAATGCACGTTATATTGCTAACAATATAAGTAATAAGTATAATCATTACAGATCTAGCGATAATAACTGCATTATATGGGTAATAATGCACGTTATATTGCTAACAATATAAGTAATAAGTATAATTATTACAGTTCTAGCGATAATAACTGCATTATATGGGTAATAATGCATGCTATATTAATAATATTGGGAGTAATAAGTATATTTATTATGGTTCTAGAGATAATAACTGCATAATATGGGTAATAATGCATGTTATATTGATAATAATATAAGCAATAAGTATAATTATTACAGTTCTAGCGATAATACCTCCATTATATGGGTAATAATGCATGTTATACTGATAATATCGGGAGTAATAAGTATAATTATTATAGTTCTAGCGATAATAATAGTAAAATATGGCAAATAGTGCATGTTACATTGATAATAATAAAAGTAATAAGTATATTTATTACAGTTCTATCGATAATAACTGCATAATATGGGTAATAATGCATGTTATATTGATGATAATAAAAGTAATACGTATATTTATTATAGTTCTAGCGATAATAACTGCATAATATGGGTAATAATGCATGTTATATTGATAATAATATAAGTAATAAGTATAATTATTACAGTTCTAGCGATAATAACTGCATTATATGGGTAATAATGCACGTTATATTGCTAGTAGTATAAGTAATAAGTATAATTATTACAGTTCTAGCGATATTAACTGCATTATATGGGTAATAATGCACGTTATATTGCTAATAATATAAGTAATGAGTACAATTATTACAGTTCTAGCGATAATAACTGCATTATATGGGTAATAATGCACGTTATATTGCTAATAATATAAGTAATAAGTATAATTATTACAGTTCTAGCGATAATAACTGCATTATATGGGTAATAATGCATGTTATATTGATAATAATATAAGCAATAAGTATAATTATTACAGTTCTAGCGATAGTACCTCCATTATATGGGTAATAATGCATGTTATACTGATAATATCGGGAGTAATAAGTATAATTATTATAGTTCTAGCGATAATAATAGTAAAATATGGCAAATAGTGCATGTTACATTGATAATAATAAAAGTAATAAGTATATTTATTGCAGTTCTATCGATAATAACTGCATAATATGGGTAATAATGCATGTTATATTGATGATAATAAAAGTAATACGTATATTTATTATAGTTCTAGCGATAATAACTGCATAATATGGGTAATAATGCATGTTATATTGATGATAATGAAAGTAGTAAGTATATTTATTACAGTTCTAGCGATAATAACTGCATTATATGCGTAATAAGGCATGTTATATTGATAATATCGGGAGTAATAAGTCTAATTATTATAGTTCTAGCGATAATAATAGTAAAGTATGGCTAATAGTGCATGATATATTGATAACAGTAAAAGGAATAAGTATATTTATACATTTCTATCGATAATAACTGCATAATATGGGTAATAATGCATGTTATGTTGATGATAATGAAAGTAATACGTATGTTTATTATAGTTCTAGCGATAATAACTGCATAATATGGGTAATAATGCATGTTATATTGAGAATAATATAAGTAATAAGTATAATTATTACAGTTCTGGCGATAACAACTGCATTATATGGGTAATAATGCACGTTATATTGCTAATAGTATAAGTAATAAGTATAATTATTACAGTTCTAGCGATAATAACTGCATTATATGGGTAATAATGCATGTTATATTGATAATAATATAAGTAATAGGAATAATTATTACAGTTCTAGCGATAATAACTGCATTATATGGGTAGAAATGCATGTTATATTGATAATATTGGGAGTAATAAGTATATTTAGTATGGTTCTAAAGATAATAACTGCATAATATGGGTAATAATGCATGTTATATTGATGATAATGAAAGTAATACGTATATTTATTATAGTTCTGGCGATAATAACTGCATAATATGGGTAATAATGCATGTTATATTGAGAATAATATAAGTAATAAGTATAATTATTACAGTTTTAGCGATAATAACTGCATTATATGGGTAATAATGCACGTTATATTGCTAATAGTATAAGTAATAAGTATAATTATTACAGTTCTAGCGATAATAACTGCATTATATGGGTAATAATGCACGTTATATTGCTAACAGTATAAGTAATACGTATAATTATTACAGTTCTAGCGATAATAACTGCATTATATGGGTAGAAATGCATGTTATATTGATAATATTGGGAGTAATAAGTATATTTAGTATGGTTCTAGAGATAATAACTGCATAATATGGGTAATAATGCATGTTATATTGATGATAATGAAAGTAATACGTATATTTATTATAGTTCTGGCGATAATAACTGCATAATATGGGTAATAATGCATGTTATATTGAGAATAATATAAGTAATAAGTATAATTATTACAGTTCTGGCGATAATAACTGCATTATATGGGTAATAATGCACGTTATATTGCTAATAGTATAAGTAATAAGTATAATTATTACAGTTCTAGCGATAATAACTGCATTATATGGGTAATAATGCATGTTATATTGATAATAATATAAGTAATAAGAATAATTATTACAGTTCTAGCGATAATAACTGCATTATATGGGTAATAATGCATGTTATATTGATAATATCGGGAGTAATAAGTATAATTATTATAGTTCTAGCGATAATAATAGTAAAATATGGCAAATAGTGCATGTTATATTGATAATAATAAAAGTAATAAGTATATTTATTACAGTTCTATCGATAATAACTGCATAATATGGGTAATAATGCATGTTATATTGATGATAATAAAAGTAATACGTATATTTATTATAGTTCTAGCGATAATAACTGTATAATATGGGTAATAATGCATGTTATATTGAGAATAATATAAGTAATAAGTATAATTATTACAGTTTTAGCGATAATAACTGCATTATATGGGTAATAATGCACGTTATATTGCTAGTAGTATAAGTAATAAGTATAATTATTACAGTTCTAGCGATAATAACTGCATTATATGGGTAATAATGCATGTTACATTGATAATATTGGGAGTAATAACTGTATTTATTATAGTTCTATCGATAATAACTGCATAATATGGGTAATAATGCATGTTATATTGATGATAATAAAAGTAATACGTATATTTATTATAGTTCTAGCGATAATAACTGCATAATATGGGTAATAATGCATGTTATATTGATAATAATATAAGTAATAGGTATAATTATTACAGTTCTAGTGATAATAACTGCATTATATGGGTAATAATGCACGTTATATTGCTAACAATATAAGTAATACGTATAATTATTACAGTTCTAGCGATAATAACTGCATTATATGGGTAAAAATGCACGTTATATTGCTAACAATATAAGTAATAAGTATAATTATTACAGTTCTAGCGATAATAACTGCATTATATGGGTAAAAATGCATGTTATATTGATAATATTGGGAGTAATAAGTATATTTATTATGGTTTTAGAGATAATAACTGCATAATATGGGTAATAATGCATGTTATATTGATGATAATGAAAGTAATACGTATATTTATTATAGTTCTGGCGATAATAACTGCATAATATGGGTAATAATGCATGTTATATTGAGAATAATATAAGTAATAAGTATAATTATTACAGTTCTGGCGTTAATAACTGCATTATATGGGTAAAAATGCATGTTATATTGATAATATTGGGAGTAATAAGTATATTTATTATGGGTCTAGAGATAATAATAGTAAAATATGGCAAATAGTGCATGTTATATTGATAATATTGGGAGTAATAAGTATATTTATTATGGTTCTAGAGATAATAACTGCATAATATGGGTAATAATGCATGTTATATGGATGATAATGAAAGTAATACGTATATTTATTATAGTTCTGGCGATAATAACTGCATAATATGGGTAATAATGCATGTTATATTGAGAATAATATAAGTAATAAGTATAATTATTACAGTTCTGGCGATAATAACTGCATTATATGGGTAATAATGCACGTTATATTGCTAATAGTATAAGTAATAAGTATAATTATTACAGTTCTAGCGATAATAACTGCATTATATGGGTAATAATGCACGTTATATTGCTAACAATATAAGTAATAAGTATAAATATTACAGTTCTAGCGATAATAACTGCATTATATGGGTAATAATGCATGTTATATTGATAATATTGGGAGTAATAAGTATATCTATTATGGTTCTAGAGATAATAACTGCACAATATGGGTAATAATGCATGTTATATTGATAATAATATATGTAATAAGTATATTTATTACAGTTCTAGCGATAATACCTCCATTATATGTGTAATAATGCATGTTATATTGATGATAATGAAAGTAATACGTATATTTATTATAGTTCTAGCGATAATAACTGCATAATATGGGTAATAATGCATGTTATATTGATAATATCGGGAGTAATAAGTATAATTATTATAGTTCTAGCGATAATAATAGTAAAATATGGTAAATAGTGCATGTTATATTGATAATAATAAAAGTAATAAGTATATTTATTACAGTTCTATCGATAATAACTGCATTATATGGGTAATAATGCATGTTATATTGATAATATCGGGAGTAATGAGTATAATTATTATAGTTCTAGCGATAATAATAGTAAAATATGGCAAATAGTGCATGTTATATAGATAATAATAAAAGTAATAAGTATATTTATTACAGTTCTATCGATAATAACTGCATAATATGGGTAATAATGCATGTTATATTGATGATAATAAAAGTAATACGTATATTTATTATAGTTCTAGCGATAATAACTGCATAATATGGGTAATAATGCATGTTATATTGATAATAATATAAGTAATAAGTATAATTACTACAGTTCTAGCGATAATAACTGCATTATATGGGTAATAATGCACGTTATATTGCTAATAATATAAGTAATGAGTACAATTATTACAGTTCTAGCGATAATAACTGCATTATATGGGTAATAATGTATGTTATATTGATAGTAATGTAAGTAATAAGAATAATTATTACAGTTCTAGCGATAATAACTGCATTATATGGGTAATAATGCATGTTATATTGATAATATCGGGAGTAATAAGTATAATTATTATAGTTCGAGCGATAATAATAGTAAAATATGGCAAATAGTGCATGTTATATTGATAATAATAAAAGTAATAAGTATATTTATTACAGTTCTATCGATAATAACTGCATAATATGGGTAATAATGCATGTTATATTGATGATAATAAAAGTAATACGTATATTTATTATAGTTCTAGCGATAATAACTGCATAATATGGGTAATAATGCATGTTATATTGAGAATAATATAAGTAATAAGTATAATTATTACAGTTCTAGCGATAATAACTGCATTATATGGGTAATAATGCACGTTATATTGCTAGTGGTATAAGTAATAAGTATAATTATTACAGTTCTAGCGATAATAACTGCATTATATGGGTAATAATGCATGTTACATTGATAATATTGGGAGTAATAAGTGTATTTATTATAGTTCTATCGATAATAACTGCATAATATGGGTAATAATGCATGTTATATTGATTATAATAAAAGTAATACGTATATTTATTATAGTTCTAGCGATAATAACTGCATTATATGGGTAATAATGCATGTTATATTGATAATATCGGGAGTAATAAGTATAATTATTATAGTTCTAGCGATAATAATAGTAAAATATGGCAAATAGTGCATGTTATATTGATAATAATAAAAGTAATAAGTATATTTATTACAGTTCTATCGATAATAACTGCATAATATGGGTAATAATGCATGTTATATTGATGATAATAAAAGTAATACGTATATTTATTATAGTTCTAGCGATAATAACTGCATAATATGGGTAATAATGCATGTTATATTGATAATAATATAAGTAATAAGTATAATTATTACAGTTCTAGCGATAATAACTGCATTATATGGGTAATAATGCACGTTATATTGCTAATAATATAAGTAATGAGTACAATTATTACAGTTCTAGCGATAATAACTGCATTATATGGGTAATAATGCATGTTATATTGATAGTAATATAAGTAATAAGAATAATTATTACAGTTCTAGCGATAATAACTGCATTATATGGGTAATAATGCATGTTATATTGATAATATCGGGAGTAATAAGTATAATTATTATCGTTCGAGCGATAATAATAGTAAAATATGGCAAATAGTGCATGTTATATTGATAATAATATAAGTAATAAGTATAATTATTACAGTTCTAGCGATAATAACTGCATAATATGGGTAATAATGCATGTTATATTGAGAATAATATAAGTAATAAGTATAATTATTACAGTTCTGGCGATAATAACTGCATTATATGGGTAATAATGCACGTTATATTGCTAATAGTATAAGTAATAAGTATAATTATTACAGTTCTAGCGATAATACCTCCATTATATGGGTAATAATGCATGCTTTATTGATAATGATATAAGTAATAAGTATAATTATTACAGTTCTAGCGATAATAACTGCATAATATGGGTAATAATGCACGTTATATTGCTAATAATATAAGTAATGAGTACAATTGTTACAGTTCTAGCGATAATAACTGCATTATATGGGTAATAATGCATGTTATATTGATAATAATATAAGTAATAAGAATAATTATTACAGTTCTAGCGATAATAACTGCATTATATGGGTAATAATGCATGTTATATTGATAATATCGGGAGTAATAAGTATAATTATTATAGTTCTAGCGATAATAATAGTAAAATATGGCAAATAGTGCATGTTATATTGATAATAATAAAAGTAATAAGTATATTTATTACAGTTCTATCGATAATAACTGCATAATATGGGTAATAATGCATGTTATATTGATGATAATAAAAGTAATACGTATATTTATTATAGTTCTAGCGATAATAACTGCATAATATGGGTAATAATGCATGTTATATTGAGAATAAGATAAGTAATAAGTATAATTATTACAGTTCTAGCGATAATAACTGCATTATATGGGTAATAATGCATGTTATATTGATAATAATATAAGTAATAAGAATAATTATTACAGTTCTAGCGATAATAACTGCATTATATGGGTAATAATGCATGTTATATTGATAATATCGGGAGTAATAAGTATAATTATTATAGTTCTAGCGATAATAATAGTAAAATATGGCAAATAGTGCATGTTATATTGATAATAATAAAAGTAATAAGTATATTTATTACAGTTCTATCGATAATAACTGCATTATATGGGTAATAATGCACGTTATATTGCTAATAATATAAGTAATAAGTATAATTATTACAGTTCTAGCGATAATAACTGCATTATATGGGTAATAATGCATGTTATATTGATAATATCGGGAGTAATAAGTATAATTATTATAGTTCTAGCGATAATAATAGTAAAATGTGGCAAATAGTGCATGTTATATTGATAATAATAAAAGTAATAAATATATTTATTACAGTTCTATCGATAATAACTGCATTATATGGGTAATAATGCACGTTATATTGCTAACAATATAAGTAATAAGTATAATTATTACAGTTCTAGCGATAATAACTGCATTATATGGGTAAAAATGCATGTTATATTGATAATAGGGGAGTAATAAGTATATTTATTATGGTTCTAGAGATAATAATAGTGAAATATGGCAAATAGTGCATGTTATATTGATAATAATAAAAGTAATAAGTATATTTATTACAGTTCTATCGATAATAACTGCATAATATGGGTAATAATGCATGTTATATTGAGAATAATATAAGTAATAAGTATAATTATTACAGTTCTTGCGATAATACCTCCATTATATGGGTAATAATGCATGTTATATTGATAATAATATAAGTAATAAGTATAATTATTACAGTTCCAGCGATAATAACTGCATTATATGGGTAATAATGCACGTTATATTGCTAATAATATAAGTAATAAGTATAATTATTACAGTTCTAGCGATAATAACTGCATTATATGGGTAATAATGCATGTTATATTGATAATATCGGGAGTAATAAGTATAATTATTATAGTTCTAGCGATAATAATAGTAAAATATGGCAAATAGTGCATGTTATATAGATAATAATAAAAGTAATAAGTATATTTATTACAGTTCTATCGATAATAACTGCATAATATGGGTAATAATGCATGTTATATTGATGATAATAAAAGTAATACGTATATTTATTATAGTTCTAGCGATAATAACTGCATAATATGGGTAATAATGCATGTTATATTGATAATAATATAAGTAATAAGTATAATTACTACAGTTCTAGCGATAATAACTGCATTATATGGGTAATAATGCACGTTATATTGCTAATAATATAAGTAATGAGTACAATTATTACAGTTCTAGCGATAATAACTGCATTATATGGGTAATAATGCATGTTATATTGATAGTAATGTAAGTAATAAGAATAATTATTACAGTTCTAGCGATAATAACTGCATTATATGGGTAATAATGCATGTTATATTGATAATATCGGGAGTAATAAGTATAATTATTATAGTTCGAGCGATAATAATAGTAAAATATGGCAAATAGTGCATGTTATATTGATAATAATAAAAGTAATAAGTATATTTATTACAGTTCTATCGATAATAACTGCATAATATGGGTAATAATGCATGTTATATTGATGATAATAAAAGTAATACGTATATTTATTATAGTTCTAGCGATAATAACTGCATAATATGGGTAATAATGCATGTTATATTGAGAATAATATAAGTAATAAGTATAATTATTACAGTTCTAGCGATAATAACTGCATTATATGGGTAATAATGCACGTTATATTGCTAGTGGTATAAGTAATAAGTATAATTATTACAGTTCTAGCGATAATAACTGCATTATATGGGTAATAATGCATGTTACATTGATAATATTGGGAGTAATAAGTGTATTTATTATAGTTCTATCGATAATAACTGCATAATATGGGTAATAATGCATGTTATATTGATGATAATAAAAGTAATACGTATATTTATTATAGTTCTAGCGATAATAACTGCATTATATGGGTAATAATGCATGTTATATTGATAATATCGGGAGTAATAAGTATAATTATTATAGTTCTAGCGATAATAATAGTAAAATATGGCAAATAGTGCATGTTATATTGATAATAATAAAAGTAATAAGTATATTTATTACAGTTCTATCGATAATAACTGCATAATATGGGTAATAATGCATGTTATATTGATGATAATAAAAGTAATACGTATATTTATTATAGTTCTAGCGATAATAACTGCATAATATGGGTAATAATGCATGTTATATTGATAATAATATAAGTAATAAGTATAATTATTACAGTTCTAGCGATAATAACTGCATTATATGGGTAATAATGCACGTTATATTGCTAATAATATAAGTAATGAGTACAATTATTACAGTTCTAGCGATAATAACTGCATTATATGGGTAATAATGCATGTTATATTGATAGTAATATAAGTAATAAGAATAATTATTACAGTTCTAGCGATAATAACTGCATTATATGGGTAATAATGCATGTTATATTGATAATATCGGGAGTAATAAGTATAATTATTATAGTTCGAGCGATAATAATAGTAAAATATGGCAAATAGTGCATGTTATATTGATAATAATATAAGTAATAAGTATAATTATTACAGTTCTAGCGATAATAACTGCATAATATGGGTAATAATGCATGTTATATTGAGAATAATATAAGTAATAAGTATAATTATTACAGTTCTGGCGATAATAACTGCATTATATGGGTAATAATGCACGTTATATTGCTAATAGTATAAGTAATAAGTATAATTATTACAGTTCTAGCGATAATACCTCCATTATATGGGTAATAATGCATGCTTTATTGATAATGATATAAGTAATAAGTATAATTATTACAGTTCTAGCGATAATAACTGCATTATATGGGTAATAATGCATGTTACATTGATAATATTGGGAGTAATAACTGTATTTATTATAGTTCTAGCAATAATAACTGCATAATATGGGTAATAATGCATGTTATATTGATAATAATATAAGTAATAAGTATAATTATTACAGTTCTAGCGATAATAACTGCATTATATGGGTAATAATGCATGTTATATTGATGATAATGAAAGTAATACGTATATTTATTATAGTTCTAGCGATAATAACTGCATAATATGGGTAATAATGCATGTTATATTGAGAATAATATAAGTAATAAGTATAATTATTACAGTTCTGGCGATAATAACTGCATTATATGGGTAATAATGCACGTTATATTGCTAATAGTATAAGTAATAAGTATAATTATTACAGTTCTAGCGATAATACCTCTATTATATGGGTAATAATGCATGTTATATTGATGATAATAAAAGTAATACGTATATTTATTATAGTTCTAGCGATAATAACTGCATAATATGGGTAAAAATGCATGTTATATTGATAATAATCTAAGTAATAAGTATAATTATTGTAGTTCTAGCGATAATAATAGTAAAATATGGCAAATAGTGCATGTTATATTGATAATAATAAAAGTAATAAATATATTTATTACAGTTCTATCGATAATAACTGCATAATATGGGTAATAATGCATGTTATATTGATAATAATAAAAGTAATAAATATATTTATTACAGTTCTATCGATAATAACTGCATAATATGGGTAATAATGCATGTTATATTGATAATAATCTAAGTAATAAGTATAATTATTACAGTTCTAGCGATAATAACGGCATTATATGGGTAATAATGCACGTTATATTGCTAACAATATAAGTAATAAGTATAATCATTACAGATCTAGCGATAATAACTGCATTATATGGGTAATAATGCACGTTATATTGCTAACAATATAAGTAATAAGTATAATTATTACAGTTCTAGCGATAATAACTGCATTATATGGGTAATAATGCATGCTATATTAATAATATTGGGAGTAATAAGTATATTTATTATGGTTCTAGAGATAATAACTGCATAATATGGGTAATAATGCATGTTATATTGATAATAATATAAGCAATAAGTATAATTATTACAGTTCTAGCGATAATACCTCCATTATATGGGTAATAATGCATGTTATACTGATAATATCGGGAGTAATAAGTATAATTATTATAGTTCTAGCGATAATAATAGTAAAATATGGCAAATAGTGCATGTTACATTGATAATAATAAAAGTAATAAGTATATTTATTACAGTTCTATCGATAATAACTGCATAATATGGGTAATAATGCATGTTATATTGATGATAATAAAAGTAATACGTATATTTATTATAGTTCTAGCGATAATAACTGCATAATATGGGTAATAATGCATGTTATATTGATAATAATATAAGTAATAAGTATAATTATTACAGTTCTAGCGATAATAACTGCATTATATGGGTAATAATGCACGTTATATTGCTAGTAGTATAAGTAATAAGTATAATTATTACAGTTCTAGCGATATTAACTGCATTATATGGGTAATAATGCACGTTATATTGCTAATAATATAAGTAATGAGTACAATTATTACAGTTCTAGCGATAATAACTGCATTATATGGGTAATAATGCACGTTATATTGCTAATAATATAAGTAATAAGTATAATTATTACAGTTCTAGCGATAATAACTGCATTATATGGGTAATAATGCATGTTATATTGATAATAATATAAGCAATAAGTATAATAATTACAGTTCTAGCGATAATACCTCCATTATATGGGTAATAATGCATGTTATACTGATAATATCGGGAGTAATAAGTATAATTATTATAGTTCTAGCGATAATAATAGTAAAATATGGCAAATAGTGCATGTTACATTGATAATAATAAAAGTAATAAGTATATTTATTACAGTTCTATCGATAATAACTGCATAATATGGGTAATAATGCATGTTATATTGATGATAATAAAAGTAATACGTATATTTATTATAGTTCTAGCGATAATAACTGCATAATATGGGTAATAATGCATGTTATATTGATGATAATGAAAGTAGTAAGTATATTTATCACAGTTCTAGCGATAATAACTGCATTATATGCGTAATAAGGCATGTTATATTGATAATATCGGGAGTAATAAGTCTAATTATTATAGTTCTAGCGATAATAATAGTAAAGTATGGCTAATAGTGCATGATATATTGATAACAGTAAAAGGAATAAGTATATTTATACATTTCTATCGATAATAACTGCATAATATGGGTAATAATGCATGTTATGTTGATGATAATGAAAGTAATACGTATGTTTATTATAGTTCTAGCGATAATAACTGCATAATATGGGTAATAATGCATGTTATATTGAGAATAATATAAGTAATAAGTATAATTATTACAGTTCTGGCGATAACAACTGCATTATATGGGTAATAATGCACGTTATATTGCTAATAGTATAAGTAATAAGTATAATTATTACAGTTCTAGCGATAATAACTGCATTATATGGGTAATAATGCATGTTATATTGATAATATCGGGAGTAATAAGTATAATTATTATAGCTCTAGCGATAATAATAGTAAAATATGGCAAATAGTGCATGTTATATTGATAATAATAAAAGTAATAAATATATTTATTACAGTTCTATCGATAATAACTGCATAATATGGGTAATAATGCATGTTATATTGATAATGATAAAAGTAATAAATATATTTATTACAGTTCTATCGATAATAACTGCATAATATGGGTAATAATGCATGTTATATTGATAATAATCTAAGTAGTAAGTATAATTATTACAGTTCTAGCGATAATAACGGCATTATATGGGTAATAATGCACGTTATATTGTTAACAATATAAGTAATAAGTATATTTATTACAGTTCTAGCGATAATAACTGCATTATATAGGTAATAATGCATGTTATATTGATGATAATGAAAGTAATACGTATATTTATTATAGTTCTAGCGATAATAACTGCATAATATGGGTAATAATGCATGTTATATTGAGAATAATATAAGTAATAAGTATAATTATTACAGTTCTGGCGATAATAACTGCATTATATGGGTAATAATGCACGTTATATTGCTAATAGTATAAGTAATAAGTATAATTATTACAGTTCTAGCGATAATACCTCTATTATATGGGTAATAATGCATGTTATATTGATAATGATATAAGTAATAAGTATAATTATTACAGTTCTAGCGATAATAACTGCATTATATGGGTAATAATGCATGTTATATTGATAATATCGGGAGTAATAAGTATAATTATTATAGTTCTAGCGATAATAATAGTAAAATATGGCAAATAGTGCATGTTATATTGATAATAATAAAAGTAATAAGTATATTTATTACAGTTCTATCGATAATAACTGCATAATATGGGTAATAATGCATGTTATATTGATGATAATAAAAGTAATACGTATATATATTATAGTTCTAGCGATAATAACTGCATAATATGGGTAATAATGCATGTTATATTGATAATAATATAAGTAATAAGTATAATTATTACAGTTCTAGCGATAATAACTGCATTATATGGGTAATAATGCACGTTATATCGCTAGTAGTATAAGTAATAAGTATAATTATTACAGTTCTAGCGATATTAACTGCATTATATGGGTAATAATGCATGTTATATTGATAATATCGGGAGTAATAAGTATAATTATTATAGTTCTAGCGATAATAATAGTAAAATATGGCAAATAGTGCATGTTATATTGATAATAATAAAAGTAATAAGTATATTTATTACAGTTCTATCGATAATAACTGCATAATATGGGTAATAATGCATGTTATATTGATGATAATAAAGGTAATACGTATATTTATTATAGTTCTAGCGATAATAACTGCATTATATGGGTAATAATGCACGTTATATTGCTAATAATATAAGTAATAAGTATAATTATTACAGTTCTAGCGATAATAACTGCATTATATGGGTAATAATGCATGTTACATTGATAATATTGGGAGTAATAAGTGTATTTATTATAGTTCTAGCGATAATAACTGCATAATATGGGTAATAATGCATGTTATATTGATAATAATATAAGTAATAAGTATAATTATTACAGTTCTAGCAATAATACCTCCTTTATATGGGTAATAATGCATGTTATATTGATGAGAATGAAAGTAATACGTATATTTGTTATAGTTCTTGCGATAATAACTGCATTATATGGGTAAAAATGCATGTTATAATGATAATAATATAAGTAATAATATAATTATTACAGTTCTAGCGATAATAACTGCATTATATGTGTAATAATGCATGTTATATTGATAATAGTATAAGTAGTAAGTATAATTATTACAGTTCTGGCGATAATAACTGCATTATATGGGTAACAATGCACGTTATATTGCTAATAGTATAAGTAATAAGTATAATTATTACAGTTCTAGCAATAATACCTCCATTATATGGGTAATAATGGATGTTATATTGATAATAATATAAGTAATAAGTATAATTATTATAGTTCTAGCGATAATAACTGCATAATATGGGTAATAATGCATGTTATATTGATAATAATATAAGTAATAGGTATAATTATTACAGTTCTAGTGATAATAACTGCATTATATGGGTAATAATGCACGTTATATTGCTAACAATATAAATAATACGTATAATTATTACAGTTCTAGCGATAATAACTGCATTATATGGGTAAAAATGCATGTTATATTGATAATATTGGGAGTAATAAGTATATTTATTATGGTTCTAGAGATAATAATAGTAAAATATGGCAAATAGTGCATGTTATATTGATAATAATGAAAGTAATAAGTATATTTATTACAGTTCTATCGATAATAACTGCATAATATGGGTAATAATGCATGTTATATTGATGATAATAAAAGTAATACGTATATTTATTATAGTTCTAGCGATAATAACTGCATAATATGGGTAATAATGCATGTTATATTGATAATAATATAAGTAATAAGTATAATTATTACAGTTCTAGTGATAATAACTGCATTATATGGGTAATAATGCACGTTATATTGCTAACAATATAAGTAATAAGTATAATTATTACAGTTCTAGCGATAATAACTGCATTATATGGGTAAAAATGCATGTTATATTGATAATATTGGGAGTAATAAGTATATTTATTATGGTTTTAGAGATAATAACTGCATAATATGGGTAATAATGCATGTTATATTGATGATAATGAAAGTAATACGTATATTTATTATAGTTCTGGCGATAATAACTGCATAATATGGGTAATAATGCATGTTATATTGAGAATAATATAAGTAATAAGTATAATTATTACAGTTCTGGCGATAATAACTGCATTATATGGGTAAAAATGCATGTTATATTGATAATATTGGGAGTAATAAGTATATTTATTATGGTTCTAGAGATAATAATAGTAAAATATGGCAAATAGTGCATGTTATATTGATAATATTGGGAGTAATAAGTATATTTATTATGGTTCTAGAGATAATAACTGCATAATATGGGTAATAATGCATGTTATATGGATGATAATGAAAGTAATACGTATATTTATTATAGTTCTGGCGATAATAACTGCATAATATGGGTAATAATGCATGTTATATTGAGAATAATATAAGTAATAAGTATAATTATTACAGTTCTGGCGATAATAACTGCATTATATGGGTAATAATGCACGTTATATTGCTAATAGTATAAGTAATAAGTATAATTATTACAGTTCTAGCGATAATAACTGCATTATATGGGTAATAATGCACGTTATATTGCTAACAATATAAGTAATAAGTATAATTATTACAGTTCTAGCGATAATAACTGCATTATATGGGTAATAATGCATGTTATATTGATAATATTGGGAGTAATAAGTATATCTATTATGGTTCCAGAGATAATAACTGCATAATATGGGTAATAATGCATGTTATATTGATAATAATATAAGTAATAAGTATAATTATTACAGTTCTAGCGATAATACCTCCATTATATGGGTAATAATGCATGTTATATTGATGATAATGAAAGTAATACGTATATTTATTATAGTTCTAGCGATAATAACTGCATAATATGGGTAATAATGCATGTTATATTGATAATATCGGGAGTAATAAGTATAATTATTATAGTTCTAGCGATAATAACTGCATAATATGGGTAATAATGCATGTTATATTGATAATAATATAAGTAATAAGTATAATTACTACAGTTCTAGCGATAATAACTGCATTATATGGGTAATAATGCACGTTATATTGCTAATAATATAAGTAATGAGTACAATTATTACAGTTCTAGCGATAATAACTGCATTATATGGGTAATAATGCATGTTATATTGATAGTAATGTAAGTAATAAGAATAATTATTACAGTTCTAGCGATAATAACTGCATTATATGGGTAATAATGCATGTTATATTGATAATATCGGGAGTAATAAGTATAATTATTATAGTTCGAGCGATAATAATAGTAAAATATGGCAAATAGTGCATGTTATATTGATAATAATAAAAGTAATAAGTATATTTATTACAGTTCTATCGATAATAACTGCATAATATGGGTAATAATGCATGTTATATTGATGATAATAAAAGTAATACGTATATTTATTATAGTTCTAGCGATAATAACTGCATAATATGGGTAATAATGCATGTTATATTGAGAATAATATAAGTAATAAGTATAATTATTACAGTTCTAGCGATAATAACTGCATTATATGGGTAATAATGCACGTTATATTGCTAGTGGTATAAGTAATAAGTATAATTATTACAGTTCTAGCGATAATAACTGCATTATATGGGTAATAATGCATGTTACATTGATAATATTGGGAGTAATAAGTGTATTTATTATAGTTCTATCGATAATAACTGCATAATATGGGTAATAATGCATGTTAAATTGATTATAATAAAAGTAATACGTATATTTATTATAGTTCTAGCGATAATAACTGCATTATATGGGTAATAATGCATGTTATATTGATAATATCGGGAGTAATAAGTATAATTATTATAGTTCTAGCGATAATAATAGTAAAATATGGCAAATAGTGCATGTTATATTGATAATAATAAAAGTAATAAGTATATTTATTACAGTTCTATCGATAATAACTGCATAATATGGGTAATAATGCATGTTATATTGATGATAATAAAAGTAATACGTATATTTATTATAGTTCTAGCGATAATAACTGCATAATATGGGTAATAATGCATGTTATATTGATAATAATATAAGTAATAAGTATAATTATTACAGTTCTAGCGATAATAACTGCATTATATGGGTAATAATGCACGTTATATTGCTAATAATATAAGTAATGAGTACAATTATTACAGTTCTAGCGATAATAACTGCATTAAATGGGTAATAATGCATGTTATATTGATAGTAATATAAGTAATAAGAATAATTATTACAGTTCTAGCGATAATAACTGCATTATATGGGTAATAATGCATGTTATATTGATAATATCGGGAGTAATAAGTATAATTATTATAGTTCGAGCGATAATAATAGTAAAATATGGCAAATAGTGCATGTTATATTGATAATAATATAAGTAATAAGTATAATTATTACAGTTCTAGCGATAATAACTGCATAATATGGGTAATAATGCATGTTATATTGAGAATAATATAAGTAATAAGTATAATTATTACAGTTCTGGCGATAATAACTGCATTATATGGGTAATAATGCACGTTATATTGCTAATAGTATAAGTAATAAGTATAATTATTACAGTTCTAGCGATAATACCTCCATTATATGGGTAATAATGCATGCTTTATTGATAATGATATAAGTAATAAGTATAATTATTACAGTTCTAGCGATAATAACTGCATAATATGGGTAATAATGCACGTTATATTGCTAATAATATAAGTAATGAGTACAATTGTTACAGTTCTAGCGATAATAACTGCATTATATGGGTAATAATGCATGTTATATTGATAATAATATAAGTAATAAGAATAATTATTACAGTTCTAGCGATAATAACTGCATTATATGGGTAATAATGCATGTTATATTGATAATATCGGGAGTAATAAGTATAATTATTATAGTTCTAGCGATAATAATAGTAAAATATGGCAAATAGTGCATGTTATATTGATAATAATAAAAGTAATAAGTATATTTATTACAGTTCTATCGATAATAACTGCATTATATGGGTAATAATGCACGTTATATTGCTCATAATATAAGTAATAAGTATAATTATTACAGTTCTAGCGATAATAACTGCATTATATGGGTAATAATGCATGTTATATTGATAATATCGGGAGTAATAAGTATAATTATTATAGTTCTAGCGATAATAATAGTAAAATGTGGCAAATAGTGCATGTTATATTGATAATAATAAAAGTAATAAATATATTTATTACAGTTCTATCGATAATAACTGCATTATATGGGTAATAATGCACGTTATATTGCTAACAATATAAGTAATAAGTATAATTATTACAGTTCTAGCGATAATAACTGCATTATATGGGTAAAAATGCATGTTATATTGATAATAGGGGAGTAATAAGTATATTTATTATGGTTCTAGAGATAATAATAGTAAAATATGGCAAATAGTGCATGTTATATTGATAATAATAAAAGTAATAAGTATATTTATTACAGTTCTATCGATAATAACTGCATAATATGGGTAATAATGCATGTTATATTGAGAATAATATAAGTAATAAGTATAATTATTACAGTTCTTGCGATAATACCTCCATTATATGGGTAATAATGCATGTTATATTGATAATAATATAAGTAATAAGTATAATTATTACAGTTCCAGCGATAATAACTGCATTATATGGGTAATAATGCACGTTATATTGCTAATAATATAAGTAATAAGTATAATTATTACAGTTCTAGCGATAATAACTGCATTATATGGGTAATAATGCATGTTATATTGATAATATCGGGAGTAATAAGTATAATTATTATAGTTCTAGCGATAACAATAGTAAAATATGGCAAATAGTGCATGTTATATAGATAATAATAAAAGTAATAAGTATATTTATTACAGTTCTATCGATAATAACTGCATAATATGGGTAATAATGCATGTTATATTGATGATAATAAAAGTAATACGTATATTTATTATAGTTCTAGCGATAATAACTGCATAATATGGGTAATAATGCATGTTATATTGATAATAATATAAGTAATAAGTATAATTATTACAGTTCTAGCGATAATAACTGCATTATATGGGTAATAATGCACGTTATATTGCTAGTGGTATAAGTAATAAGTATAATTATTACAGTTCTAGCGATAATAACTGCATTATATGGGTAATAATGCATGTTACATTGATAATATTGGGAGTAATAAGTGTATTTATTATAGTTCTATCGATAATAACTGCATAATATGGGTAATAATGCATGTTAAATTGATTATAATAAAAGTAATACGTATATTTATTATAGTTCTAGCGATAATAACTGCATTATATGGGTAATAATGCATGTTATATTGATAATATCGGGAGTAATAAGTATAATTATTATAGTTCTAGCGATAATAATAGTAAAATATGGCAAATAGTGCATGTTATATTGATAATAATAAAAGTAATAAGTATATTTATTACAGTTCTATCGATAATAACTGCATAATATGGGTAATAATGCATGTTATATTGATGATAATAAAAGTAATACGTATATTTATTATAGTTCTAGCGATAATAACTGCATAATATGGGTAATAATGCATGTTATATTGATAATAATATAAGTAATAAGTATAATTATTACAGTTCTAGCGATAATAACTGCATTATATGGGTAATAATGCACGTTATATTGCTAATAATATAAGTAATGAGTACAATTATTACAGTTCTAGCGATAATAACTGCATTAAATGGGTAATAATGCATGTTATATTGATAGTAATATAAGTAATAAGAATAATTATTACAGTTCTAGCGATAATAACTGCATTATATGGGTAATAATGCATGTTATATTGATAATATCGGGAGTAATAAGTATAATTATTATAGTTCGAGCGATAATAATAGTAAAATATGGCAAATAGTGCATGTTATATTGATAATAATATAAGTAATAAGTATAATTATTACAGTTCTAGCGATAATAACTGCATAATATGGGTAATAATGCATGTTATATTGAGAATAATATAAGTAATAAGTATAATTATTACAGTTCTGGCGATAATAACTGCATTATATGGGTAATAATGCACGTTATATTGCTAATAGTATAAGTAATAAGTATAATTATTACAGTTCTAGCGATAATACCTCCATTATATGGGTAATAATGCATGCTTTATTGATAATGATATAAGTAATAAGTATAATTATTACAGTTCTAGCGATAATAACTGCATAATATGGGTAATAATGCACGTTATATTGCTAATAATATAAGTAATGAGTACAATTGTTACAGTTCTAGCGATAATAACTGCATTATATGGGTAATAATGCATGTTATATTGATAATAATATAAGTAATAAGAATAATTATTACAGTTCTAGCGATAATAACTGCATTATATGGGTAATAATGCATGTTATATTGATAATATCGGGAGTAATAAGTATAATTATTATAGTTCTAGCGATAATAATAGTAAAATATGGCAAATAGTGCATGTTATATTGATAATAATAAAAGTAATAAGTATATTTATTACAGTTCTATCGATAATAACTGCATTATATGGGTAATAATGCACGTTATATTGCTCATAATATAAGTAATAAGTATAATTATTACAGTTCTAGCGATAATAACTGCATTATATGGGTAATAATGCATGTTATATTGATAATATCGGGAGTAATAAGTATAATTATTATAGTTCTAGCGATAATAATAGTAAAATGTGGCAAATAGTGCATGTTATATTGATAATAATAAAAGTAATAAATATATTTATTACAGTTCTATCGATAATAACTGCATTATATGGGTAATAATGCACGTTATATTGCTAACAATATAAGTAATAAGTATAATTATTACAGTTCTAGCGATAATAACTGCATTATATGGGTAAAAATGCATGTTATATTGATAATAGGGGAGTAATAAGTATATTTATTATGGTTCTAGAGATAATAATAGTAAAATATGGCAAATAGTGCATGTTATATTGATAATAATAAAAGTAATAAGTATATTTATTACAGTTCTATCGATAATAACTGCATAATATGGGTAATAATGCATGTTATATTGAGAATAATATAAGTAATAAGTATAATTATTACAGTTCTTGCGATAATACCTCCATTATATGGGTAATAATGCATGTTATATTGATAATAATATAAGTAATAAGTATAATTATTACAGTTCCAGCGATAATAACTGCATTATATGGGTAATAATGCACGTTATATTGCTAATAATATAAGTAATAAGTATAATTATTACAGTTCTAGCGATAATAACTGCATTATATGGGTAATAATGCATGTTATATTGATAATATCGGGAGTAATAAGTATAATTATTATAGTTCTAGCGATAACAATAGTAAAATATGGCAAATAGTGCATGTTATATAGATAATAATAAAAGTAATAAGTATATTTATTACAGTTCTATCGATAATAACTGCATAATATGGGTAATAATGCATGTTATATTGATGATAATAAAAGTAATACGTATATTTATTATAGTTCTAGCGATAATAACTGCATAATATGGGTAATAATGCATGTTATATTGATAATAATATAAGTAATAAGTATAATTACTACAGTTCTAGCGATAATAACTGCATTATATGGGTAATAATGCACGTTATATTGCTAATAATATAAGTAATGAGTACAATTATTACAGTTCTAGCGATAATAACTGCATTATATGGGTAATAATGCATGTTATATTGATAATATCGGGAGTAATAAGTATAATTATTATAGTTCGAGCGATAATAATAGTAAAATATGGCAAATAGTGCATGTTATATTGATAATAATAAAAGTAATAAGTATATTTATTACAGTTCTATCGATAATAACTGCATAATATGGGTAATAATGCATGTTATATTGATGATAATAAAAGTAATACGTATATTTATTATAGTTCTAGCGATAATAACTGCATAATATGGGTAATAATGCATGTTATATTGAGAATAATATAAGTAATAAGTATAATTATTACAGTTCTAGCGATAATAACTGCATTATATGGGTAATAATGCACGTTATATTGCTAGTGGTATAAGTAATAAGTATAATTATTACAGTTCTAGCGATAATAACTGCATTATATGGGTAATAATGCATGTTACATTGATAATATTGGGAGTAATAAGTGTATTTATTATAGTTCTATCGATAATAACTGCATAATATGGGTAATAATGCATGTTATATTGATGATAATAAAAGTAATACGTATATTTATTATAGTTCTAGCGATAATAACTGCATTATATGGGTAATAATGCATGTTATATTGATAATATCGAGAGTAATAAGTATAATTATTATAGTTCTAGCGATAATAATAGTAAAATATGGCAAATAGTGCATGTTATATTGATAATAATAAAAGTAATAAGTATATTTATTACAGTTCTATCGATAATAACTGCATAATATGGGTAATAATGCATGTTATATTGATGATAATAAAAGTAATACGTATATTTATTATAGTTCTAGCGATAATAACTGCATAATATGGGTAATAATGCATGTTATATTGATAATAATATAAGTAATAAGTATAATTATTACAGTTCTAGCGATAATAACTGCATTATATGGGTAATAATGCACGTTATATTGCTAATAATATAAGTAATGAGTACAATTATTACAGTTCTAGCGATAATAACTGCATTATATGGGTAATAATGCATGTTATATTGATAGTAATATAAGTAATAAGAATAATTATTACAGTTCTAGCGATAATAACTGCATTATATGGGTAATAATGCATGTTATATTGATAATATCGGGAGTAATAAGTATAATTATTATAGTTCGAGCGATAATAATAGTAAAATATGGCAAATAGTGCATGTTATATTGATAATAATATAAGTAATAAGTATAATTATTACAGTTCTAGCGATAATAACTGCATAATATGGGTAATAATGCATGTTATATTGAGAATAATATAAGTAATAAGTATAATTATTACAGTTCTGGCGATAATAACTGCATTATATGGGTAATAATGCACGTTATATTGCTAATAGTATAAGTAATAAGTATAATTATTACAGTTCTAGCGATAATACCTCCATTATATGGGTAATAATGCATGCTTTATTGATAATGATATAAGTAATAAGTATAATTATTACAGTTCTAGCGATAATAACTGCATTATATGGGTAATAATGCATGTTATATTGATGATAATGAAAGTAATACGTATATTTATTATAGTTCTAGCGATAATAACTGCATAATATGGGTAATAATGCATGTTATATTGAGAATAATATAAGTAATAAGTATAATTATTACAGTTCTGGCGATAATAACTGCATTATATGGGTAATAATGCACGTTATATTGCTAATAGTATAAGTAATAAGTATAATTATTACAGTTCTAGCGATAATACCTCTATTATATGGGTAATAATGCATGTTATATTGATGATAATAAAAGTAATACGTATATTTATTATAGTTCTAGCGATAATAACTGCATAATATGGGTAAAAATGCATGTTATATTGATAATAATCTAAGTAATAAGTATAATTATTGTAGTTCTAGCGATAATAATAGTAAAATATGGCAAATAGTGCATGTTATATTGATAATAATAAAAGTAATAAATATATTTATTACAGTTCTATCGATAATAACTGCATAATATGGGTAATAATGCATGTTATATTGATAATAATAAAAGTAATAAATATATTTATTACAGTTCTATCGATAATAACTGCATAATATGGGTAATAATGCATGTTATATTGATAATAATCTAAGTAATAAGTATAATTATTACAGTTCTAGCGATAATAACGGCATTATATGGGTAATAATGCACGTTATATTGCTAACAATATAAGTAATAAGTATAATCATTACAGATCTAGCGATAATAACTGCATTATATGGGTAATAATGCACGTTATATTGCTAACAATATAAGTAATAAGTATAATTATTACAGTTCTAGCGATAATAACTGCATTATATGGGTAATAATGCATGCTATATTAATAATATTGGGAGTAATAAGTATATTTATTATGGTTCTAGAGATAATAACTGCATAATATGGGTAATAATGCATGTTATATTGATAATAATATAAGCAATAAGTATAATTATTACAGTTCTAGCGATAATACCTCCATTATATGGGTAATAATGCATGTTATACTGATAATATCGGGAGTAATAAGTATAATTATTATAGTTCTAGCGATAATAATAGTAAAATATGGCAAATAGTGCATGTTACATTGATAATAATAAAAGTAATAAGTATATTTATTACAGTTCTATCGATAATAACTGCATAATATGGGTAATAATGCATGTTATATTGATGATAATAAAAGTAATACGTATATTTATTATAGTTCTAGCGATAATAACTGCATAATATGGGTAATAATGCATGTTATATTGATAATAATATAAGTAATAAGTATAATTATTACAGTTCTAGCGATAATAACTGCATTATATGGGTAATAATGCACGTTATATTGCTAGTAGTATAAGTAATAAGTACAATTATTACAGTTCTAGCGATAATAACTGCATTATATGGGTAATAATGCACGTTATATTGCTAATAATATAAGTAATAAGTATAATTATTACAGTTCTAGCGATAATAACTGCATTATATGGGTAATAATGCATGTTATATTGATAATAATATAAGCAATAAGTATAATTATTACAGTTCTAGCGATAATACCTCCATTATATGGGTAATAATGCATGTTATACTGATAATATCGGGAGTAATAAGTATAATTATTATAGTTCTAGCGATAATAATAGTAAAATATGGCAAATAGTGCATGTTACATTGATAATAATAAAAGTAATAAGTATATTTATTACAGTTCTATCGATAATAACTGCATAATATGGGTAATAATGCATGTTATATTGATGATAATAAAAGTAATACGTATATTTATTATAGTTCTAGCGATAATAACTGCATAATATGGGTAATAATGCATGTTATATTGATGATAATGAAAGTAGTAAGTATATTTATTACAGTTCTAGCGATAATAACTGCATTATATGCGTAATAAGGCATGTTATATTGATAATATCGGGAGTAATAAGTCTAATTATTATAGTTCTAGCGATAATAATAGTAAAGTATGGCTAATAGTGCATGATATATTGATAACAGTAAAAGGAATAAGTATATTTATACATTTCTATCGATAATAACTGCATAATATGGGTAATAATGCATGTTATGTTGATGATAATGAAAGTAATACGTATGTTTATTATAGTTCTAGCGATAATAACTGCATAATATGGGTAATAATGCATGTTATATTGAGAATAATATAAGTAATAAGTATAATTATTACAGTTCTGGCGATAACAACTGCATTATATGGGTAATAATGCACGTTATATTGCTTATAGTATAAGTAATAAGTATAATTATTACAGTTCTAGCGATAATAACTGCATTATATGGGTAATAATGCATGTTATATTGATAATATCGGGAGTAATAAGTATAATTATTATAGCTCTAGCGATAATAATAGTAAAATATGGCAAATAGTGCATGTTATATTGATAATAATAAAAGTAATAAATATATTTATTACAGTTCTATCGATAATAACTGCATAATATGGGTAATAATGCATGTTATATTGATAATGATAAAAGTAATAAATATATTTATTACAGTTCTATCGATAATAACTGCATAATATGGGTAATAATGCATGTTATATTGATAATAATCTAAGTAGTAAGTATAATTATTACAGTTCTAGCGATAATAACGGCATTATATGGGTAATAATGCACGTTATATTGTTAACAATATAAGTAATAAGTATATTTATTACAGTTCTAGCGATAATAACTGCATTATATAGGTAATAATGCATGTTATATTGATGATAATGAAAGTAATACGTATATTTATTATAGTTCTATCGATAATAACTGCATAATATGGGTAATAATGCATGTTATATTGAGAATAATATAAGTAATAAGTATAATTATTACAGTTCTGGCGATAATAACTGCATTATATGGGTAATAATGCACGTTATATTGCTAATAGTATAAGTAATAAGTATAATTATTACAGTTCTAGCGATAATACCTCTATTATATGGGTAATAATGCATGTTATATTGATAATGATATAAGTAATAAGTATAATTATTACAGTTCTAGCGATATTAACTGCATTATATGCGTAATAATGCATGTTATATTGATAATTTTGGGAGTAATAAGTATAATTATTATAGTTCTAGCGATAATAATAGTAAAATATGGCAAATAGTGCATGTTATATTGATAATAATAAAAGTAATAAGTATATTTATTACAGTTCTATCGATAATAACTGCATAATATGGGTAATAATGCATGTTATATTGATGATAATAAAAGTAATACGTATATTTATTATAGTTCTAGCGATAATAACTGCATTATATGGGTAATAATGCACGTTATATTGCTAATAATATAAGTAATAAGTATAATTATTACAGTTCTAGCGATAATAACTGCATTATATGGGTAATAATGCATGTTACATTGATAATATTGGGAGTAATAAGTGTATTTATTATAGTTCTAGCGATAATAACTGCATAATATGGGTAATAATGCATGTTATATTGATAATAATATAAGTAATAAGTATAATTATTACAGTTCTAGCAATAATACCTCCTTTATATGGGTAATAATGCATGTTATATTGATGAGAATGAAAGTAATACGTATATTTGTTATAGTTCTTGCGATAATAACTGCATTATATGGGTAAAAATGCATGTTATAATGATAATAATATAAGTAATAATATAATTATTACAGTTCTAGCGATAATAACTGCATTATATGTGTAATAATGCATGTTATATTGATAATAGTATAAGTAGTAAGTATAATTATTACAGTTCTGGCGATAATAACTGCATTATATGGGTAACAATGCACGTTATATTGCTAATAGTATAAGTAATAAGTATAATTATTACAGTTCTAGCAATAATACCTCCATTATATGGGTAATAATGGATGTTATATTGATAATAATATAAGTAATAAGTATAATTATTACAGTTCTAGCGATAATAACTGCATTATATGGGTAATAATGCATGTTATATTGATAATAATCTAAGTAATAAGTATAATTATTACAGTTCTAGCGATAATAACGTCATTATATGGGTAATAATGCACGTTATATTGCTAACAATATAAGTAATAAGTATAATTATTACAGTTCTAGCGATAATAACTGCATAATATGGGTAATAATGCACGCTATATTGCTAATAATATAAGTAGTGAGTACAATTATTACAGTTCTAGCGATAATAACTGCATTATATGGGTAATAATGCATGTTATATTGATAATAATATAAGTAATGAGTACAATTATTACAGTTCTAGCGATAATAACTGCATTATATGGGTAATAATGCATGTTATATTGATAATATCGGGTGTAATAAGTACAATTATTATAATTCTAGCGATAATAATAGTAAAATATGGCAAATAGTGCATGTTATATTGATAATAATAAAAGTAATAAGTATATTTATTACAGTTCTATCGATAATAACTGCATAATATGGGTAATAATGCATGTTATATTGATGATGATAAAAGTAATACGTATATTTATTATAGTTCTAGCGATAATAACTGCATAATATGGGTAATAATGCACGTTATATTGATAATAATCTAAGTAATAAGTATAATTATTACAGTTCTAGCGATAATAACTGCATTACATGGGTAATAATGCACGTTATATTGCTAACAATATAAGTAATAAGTATAATTATTACAGTTCTAGCAATAATACCTCCATAATATGGGTAATAATGCATGTTATATTGATAATGATATAAGTAATAAGTATAATTATTACAGTTCTAGCGATAATAACTGCATAATATGGGTAATAATGCACGTTATATTGCTAATAATATAAGTAATGAGCACAATGATTACAGTTCTAGCGATAATAACTGCATTATATGGGTAATAATGCATGTTATATTGATAATAATATAAGTAATAAGTATAATTATTACAGTTCTAGCGATAATAACTGCATTATATGGGTAATAATGCACGTTATATTGCTAATAATATAAGTAATAAGTACAATTATTACAGTTCTAGCGATAATAACTGCATTATATGGGTAATAATGCACGTTATATTGCTAATAATATAAGTAATAAGTATAATTATTACAGTTCTAGCGATAATAACTGCATTATATGGGTAATAATGCATGTTACATTGATAATATTGGGAGTAATAACTGTATTTATTATAGTTCTAGCAATAATAACTGCATAATATGGGTAATAATGCATGTTATATTGATAATAATATAAGTAATAAGTATAATTATTACAGTTCTAGCGATAATAACTGCATTATATGGGTAATAATGCATGTTATATTGATGATAATAAAAGTAATACGTATATTTATTATAGTTCTAGCGATAATAACTGCATAATATGGGTAATAATGCATGTTATACTGATAATAATATAAGTAACAAGTATAATTATTACAGTTCTAGCGATAATAACTGCATTATATGAGTAATAATGCATGTTATATTGAGAATAATATAAGTAATACGTATAATTATTACAGTTTTGGCGATAATAACTGCATTATATGGGTAATAATGCACGTTATATTGCTAATAGTATAAGTAATAAGTATAATTATTACAGTTCTAGCGATAATACCTCCATTATATGGGTAATAATGCATGTTATATTGATAATAATATAAGTAATAAGTATAATTATTACAGTTCTAGCGATAATAACTGCATAATATGGGTAATAATGCACGTTATATTGCAAATAATATAAGTAATGAGTATACTTATTACAGTTCTAGCGATAATAACTGCATTATATGGGTAATAATGCATGTTATATTGATAATAATAAAAGTAATAAGCATATTTATTATCGTTCTATCGATAATAACTTCTTAATATGGGTAATAATGCATGTTATATTGATGATAACGAAAGTAGTAAGTATATTTATTACAGTTCTAGCGATAATAACTGCATTATATGCGTAATAAGGCATGTTATATTGATAATATCGGGAGTAATAAGTATAATTATTATAGTTCTAGCGATAGTAATAGTAAAATGTGGCTAATAGTGCATGATATATTGATAATAGTAAAAGTAATAAGTATATTTATTACAGTTCTATCGATAATAACTGCATAATATGGGTAATAATGCATGTTATATTGATGATAATGAAAGTAATACGTATATTTATTATAGTTCTAGCGATAATAACTGCATAATATGGGTAATAATGCATGTTATATTGAGAATAATATAAGTAATTCGTATAATTATTACAGTTCTGGCGATAATAACTGCATTATATGGGTAATAATGCACGTTATATTGCTAATAGTATAAGTAATAAGTATAATTATTACAGTTCTAGCGATAATACCTCCATTATATGGGTAATAATGCATGTTATATTGATAATAATATAAGTAATGAGTACAATTATTACAGTTCTAGCGATAATAACTGCATTATATGGGTAATAATGCACGTTATATTGCTAATAATATAAGTAATAAGTATAATTATTACAGTTCTAGCGATAATAACTGCATTATATGGGTAATAATGCATGTTATATTGATAATAATATAAGCAATAAGTATAATTATTACAGTTCTAGCGATAATACCTCCATTATATGGGTAATAATGCATGTTATACTGATAATATCGGGAGTAATAAGTATAATTATTATAGTTCTAGCGATAATAATAGTAAAATATGGCAAATAGTGCATGTTACATTGATAATAATAAAAGTAATAAGTATATTTATTACAGTTCTATCGATAATAACTGCATAATATGGGTAATAATGCATGTTATATTGATGATAATAAAAGTAATACGTATATTTATTATAGTTCTAGCGATAATAACTGCATAATATGGGTAATAATGCATGTTATATTGATGATAATGAAAGTAGTAAGTATATTTATTACAGTTCTAGCGATAATAACTGCATTATATGCGTAATAAGGCATGTTATATTGATAATATCGGGAGTAATAAGTCTAATTATTATAGTTCTAGCGATAATAATAGTAAAGTATGGCTAATAGTGCATGATATATTGATAACAGTAAAAGGAATAAGTATATTTATACATTTCTATCGATAATAACTGCATAATATGGGTAATAATGCATGTTATGTTGATGATAATGAAAGTAATACGTATGTTTATTATAGTTCTAGCGATAATAACTGCATAATATGGGTAATAATGCATGTTATATTGAGAATAATATAAGTAATAAGTATAATTATTACAGTTCTGGCGATAACAACTGCATTATATGGGTAATAATGCACGTTATATTGCTAATAGTATAAGTAATAAGTATAATTATTACAGTTCTAGCGATAATAACTGCATTATATGGGTAATAATGCATGTTATATTGATAATATCGGGAGTAATAAGTATAATTATTATAGCTCTAGCGATAATAATAGTAAAATATGGCAAATAGTGCATGTTATATTGATAATAATAAAAGTAATAAATATATTTATTACAGTTCTATCGATAATAACTGCATAATATGGGTAATAATGCATGTTATATTGATAATGATAAAAGTAATAAATATATTTATTACAGTTCTATCGATAATAACTGCATAATATGGGTAATAATGCATGTTATATTGATAATAATCTAAGTAGTAAGTATAATTATTACAGTTCTAGCGATAATAACGGCATTATATGGGTAATAATGCACGTTATATTGTTAACAATATAAGTAATAAGTATATTTATTACAGTTCTAGCGATAATAACTGCATTATATAGGTAATAATGCATGTTATATTGATGATAATGAAAGTAATACGTATATTTATTATAGTTCTAGCGATAATAACTGCATAATATGGGTAATAATGCATGTTATATTGAGAATAATATAAGTAATAAGTATAATTATTACAGTTCTGGCGATAATAACTGCATTATATGGGTAATAATGCACGTTATATTGCTAATAGTATAAGTAATAAGTATAATTATTACAGTTCTAGCGATAATACCTCTATTATATGGGTAATAATGCATGTTATATTGATAATGATATAAGTAATAAGTATAATTATTACAGTTCTAGCGATATTAACTGCATTATATGCGTAATAATGCATGTTATATTGATAATATCGGGAGTAATAAGTATAATTATTATAGTTCTAGCGATAATAATAGTAAAATATGGCAAATAGTGCATGTTATATTGATAATAATAAAAGTAATAAGTATATTTATTACAGTTCTATCGATAATAACTGCATAATATGGGTAATAATGCATGTTATATTGATGATAATAAAAGTAATACGTATATTTATTATAGTTCTAGCGATAATAACTGCATTATATGGGTAATAATGCACGTTATATTGCTAATAATATAAGTAATAAGTATAATTATTACAGTTCTAGCGATAATAACTGCATTATATGGGTAATAATGCATGTTACATTGATAATATTGGGAGTAATAAGTGTATTTATTATAGTTCTAGCGATAATAACTGCATAATATGGGTAATAATGCATGTTATATTGATAATAATATAAGTAATAAGTATAATTATTACAGTTCTAGCAATAATACCTCCTTTATATGGGTAATAATGCATGTTATATTGATGAGAATGAAAGTAATACGTATATTTGTTATAGTTCTTGCGATAATAACTGCATTATATGGGTAAAAATGCATGTTATAATGATAATAATATAAGTAATAATATAATTATTACAGTTCTAGCGATAATAACTGCATTATATGTGTAATAATGCATGTTATATTGATAATAGTATAAGTAGTAAGTATAATTATTACAGTTCTGGCGATAATAACTGCATTATATGGGTAACAATGCACGTTATATTGCTAATAGTATAAGTAATAAGTATAATTATTACAGTTCTAGCAATAATACCTCCATTATATGGGTAATAATGGATGTTATATTGATAATAATATAAGTAATAAGTATAATTATTACAGTTCTAGCGATAATAACTGCATTATATGGGTAATAATGCATGTTATATTGATAATAATCTAAGTAATAAGTATAATTATTACAGTTCTAGCGATAATAACGTCATTATATGGGTAATAATGCACGTTATATTGCTAACAATATAAGTAATAAGTATAATTATTACAGTTCTAGCGATAATAACTGCATAATATGGGTAATAATGCACGCTATATTGCTAATAATATAAGTAGTGAGTACAATTATTACAGTTCTAGCGATAATAACTGCATTATATGGGTAATAATGCATGTTATATTGATAATAATATAAGTAATGAGTACAATTATTACAGTTCTAGCGATAATAACTGCATTATATGGGTAATAATGCATGTTATATTGATAATATCGGGAGTAATAAGTACAATTATTATAGTTCTAGCGATAATAATAGTAAAATATGGCAAATAGTGCATGTTATATTGATAATAATAAAAGTAATAAGTATATTTATTACAGTTCTATCGATAATAACTGCATAATATGGGTAATAATGCATGTTATATTGATGATGATAAAAGTAATACGTATATTTATTATAGTTCTAGCGATAATAACTGCATAATATGGGTAATAATGCACGTTATATTGATAATAATCTAAGTAATAAGTATAATTATTACAGTTCTAGCGATAATAACTGCATTACATGGGTAATAATGCACGTTATATTGCTAACAATATAAGTAATAAGTATAATTATTACAGTTCTAGCAATAATACCTCCATAATATGGGTAATAATGCATGTTATATTGATAATGATATAAGTAATAAGTATAATTATTACAGTTCTAGCGATAATAACTGCATAATATGGGTAATAATGCACGTTATATTGCTAATAATATAAGTAATGAGCACAATGATTACAGTTCTAGCGATAATAACTGCATTATATGGGTAATAATGCATGTTATATTGATAATAATATAAGTAATAAGTATAATTATTACAGTTCTAGCGATAATAACTGCATTATATGGGTAATAATGCACGTTATATTGCTAATAATATAAGTAATAAGTACAATTATTACAGTTCTAGCGATAATAACTGCATTATATGGGTAATAATGCACGTTATATTGCTAATAATATAAGTAATAAGTATAATTATTACAGTTCTAGCGATAATAACTGCATTATATGGGTAATAATGCATGTTACATTGATAATGTTGGGAGTAATAACTGTACTTATTATAGTTCTAGCAATAATAACTGCATAATATGGGTAATAATGCATGTTATATTGATAATAATATAAGTAATAAGTATAATTATTACAGTTCTAGCGATAATAACTGCATTATATGGGTAATAATGCATGTTATATTGATGATAATAAAAGTAATACGTATATTTATTATAGTTCTAGCGATAATAACTGCATAATATGGGTAATAATGCATGTTATACTGATAATAATATAAGTAATAAGTATAATTATTACAGTTCTAGCGATAATAACTGCATTATATGAGTAATAATGCATGTTATATTGAGAATAATATAAGTAATACGTATAATTATTACAGTTCTGGCGATAATAACTGCATTATATGGGTAATAATGCACGTTATATTGCTAATAGTATAAGTAATAAGTATAATTATTACAGTTCTAGCGATAATACCTCCATTATATGGGTAATAATGCATGTTATATTGATAATAATATAAGTAATAAGTATAATTATTACAGTTCTAGCGATAATAACTGCATAATATGGGTAATAATGCACGTTATATTGCAAATAATATAAGTAATGAGTATACTTATTACAGTTCTAGCGATAATAACTGCATTATATGGGTAATAATGCATGTTATATTGATAATAATAAAAGTAATAAGCATATTTATTATCGTTCTATCGATAATAACTTCTTAATATGGGTAATAATGCATGTTATATTGATGATAACGAAAGTAGTAAGTATATTTATTACAGTTCTAGCGATAATAACTGCATTATATGCGTAATAAGGCATGTTATATTGATAATATCGGGAGTAATAAGTATAATTATTATAGTTCTAGCGATAGTAATAGTAAAATGTGGCTAATAGTGCATGATATATTGATAATAGTAAAAGTAATAAGTATATTTATTACAGTTCTATCGATAATAACTGCATAATATGGGTAATAATGCATGTTATATTGATGATAATGAAAGTAATACGTATATTTATTATAGTTCTAGCGATAATAACTGCATAATATGGGTAATAATGCATGTTATATTGAGAATAATATAAGTAATTCGTATAATTATTACAGTTCTGGCGATAATAACTGCATTACATGGGTAATAATGCACGTTATATTGCTAATAGTATAAGTAATAAGTATAATTATTACAGTTCTAGCGATAATACCTCCATTATATGGGTAATAATGCATGTTATATTGATAATAATATAAGTAATAAGTATAATTATTACAGTTCTAGCGATAATAACTGCATAATATGGGTAATAATGCACGTTATATTGCAAATAATATAAGTAATGAGTATACTTATTACAGTTCTAGCGATAATAACTGCATTATATGGGTAATAATGCACGTTATATTGCTAATAATATAAGTAATAAGTATAATTATTACAGTTCTGGCGATAATAAGTGCATTATATGGGTAATAATGAATGTTATATTGATAATGATATAAGTAATAAGTATAATTATTACAGTTCTAGCGATAATAACTGCATAAAATGGGTAATAATGCACGTTATATTGCTAACAATATAAGTAATAAGTATAATTATTACAGTTCTAGCGATAATAACTGCATTATATGGGTAATAATGCATGTTATATTGATGATAATGAAAGTAATACGTATATTTATTATAGTTCTAGCGATAATAACTGCATAATATGGGTAATAATGCATGTTATATTGAGAATAATATAAGTAATAAGTATAATTATTACAGTTCTAGCGATAATAACTGCATTATATGGGTAATAATGCACGTTATATTGCTAATAATATAAGTAATAAGTACAATTATTACAGTTCTAGCGATAATAACTGCATTATATGGGTAATAATGCATGTTATATTGATGATAATAAAAGTAATACGTATATTTATTATAGTTCTAGCGATAATAACTGCATAATATGGGTAATAATGCATGTTATACTGATAATAATATAAGTAATAAGTATAATTATTACAGTTCTAGCGATAATAACTGCATTATATGAGTAATAATGCATGTTATATTGAGAATAATATAAGTAATACGTATAATTATTACAGTTCTGGCGATAATAACTGCATTATATGGGTAATAATGCACGTTATATTGCTAATAGTATAAGTAATAAGTATAATTATTACAGTTCTAGCGATAATACCTCCATTATATGGGTAATAATGCATGTTATATTGATAATAATATAAGTAATAAGTATAATTATTACAGTTCTAGCGATAATAACTGCATAATATGGGTAATAATGCACGTTATATTGCAAATAATATAAGTAATGAGTATACTTATTACAGTTCTAGCGATAATAACTGCATTATATGGGTAATAATGCATGTTATATTGATAATAATAAAAGTAATAAGCATATTTATTATCGTTCTATCGATAATAACTTCTTAATATGGGTAATAATGCATGTTATATTGATGATAACGAAAGTAGTAAGTATATTTATTACAGTTCTAGCGATAATAACTGCATTATATGCGTAATAAGGCATGTTATATTGATAATATCGGGAGTAATAAGTATAATTATTATAGTTCTAGCGATAGTAATAGTAAAATGTGGCTAATAGTGCATGATATATTGATAATAGTAAAAGTAATAAGTATATTTATTACAGTTCTATCGATAATAACTGCATAATATGGGTAATAATGCATGTTATATTGATGATAATGAAAGTAATACGTATATTTATTATAGTTCTAGCGATAATAACTGCATAATATGGGTAATAATGCATGTTATATTGAGAATAATATAAGTAATTCGTATAATTATTACAGTTCTGGCGATAATAACTGCATTACATGGGTAATAATGCACGTTATATTGCTAATAGTATAAGTAATAAGTATAATTATTACAGTTCTAGCGATAATACCTCCATTATATGGGTAATAATGCATGTTATATTGATAATAATATAAGTAATAAGTATAATTATTACAGTTCTAGCGATAATAACTGCATAATATGGGTAATAATGCACGTTATATTGCAAATAATATAAGTAATGAGTATACTTATTACAGTTCTAGCGATAATAACTGCATTATATGGGTAATAATGCACGTTATATTGCTAATAATATAAGTAATAAGTATAATTATTACAGTTCTAGCGATAATAACTGCATTATATGGGTATTAATGCATGTTACATTGATAATATTGGGAGTAATAAGTATATTTATTATAGTTCTAGCGATAATAACTGCATGATATGGCTAATAATGCATGTTATATTGAGAATAATATAAGTAATAAGTATAATTATTACAGTTCTGGCGATAATAAGTGCATTATATGGGTAATAATGAATGTTATATTGATAATGATATAAGTAATAAGTATAATTATTACAGTTCTAGCGATAATAACTGCATAAAATGGGTAATAATGCACGTTATATTGCTAACAATATAAGTAATAAGTATAATTATTACAGTTCTAGCGATAATAACTGCATTATATGGGTAATAATGCATGTTATATTGATGATAATGAAAGTAATACGTATATTTATTATAGTTCTAGCGATAATAACTGCATAATATGGGTAATAATGCATGTTATATTGAGAATAATATAAGTAATAAGTATAATTATAACAGTTCTGGCGATAATAACTGCATTATATGGGTAATAATGCACGTTATATTGCTAATAGTATAAGTAATAAGAATGATTATTATAGTTCTAGCGATAACAATAGTAAAATATGGCTAATAGTGCATGTTATATTGATAATAGTAAAAGTAATAAGTATATTTATTACAGTTCTATCGATAATAACTGCATAATATGGGAAATAATGCATGTTATATTGATAATAATAAAAGTAATACGTATATTTATTATAGTTCTAGCGATAATAACTGCATAATATGGGTAATAATGCACGTTATATTGCTAATAATATAAGTAGTAAGTATAATTATTACAGTTCTAGCGATAATAATTGCATTATATGGGTAATAATGCACGTTATATTGCCAATAATATAAGTAATAAATATAATTATTACAGTTCTAGCGATAATAACTGTATTATATGGGTAAAAATGCACGTTATATTGCTAATAATATAAGTAATAAATATAATTATTACAGTTCTAGCGATAATAACTGCATTATATGGGTAATAATGCACGTTATATTGCTAATAATATAAGTAATAAATATAATTATTACAGTTCTAGCGATTATAACTGCATTATATGGGTAATAATGCATGTTATATTGATAATATCGGGAGTAATAAGTATAATTATTATAGTTCTAGCGATAATAATAGTAAAATATGGCTAATAGTGCATGTTATATTGATAATAATAAAAGTAATAAGTATATTTATTACAGTTCTATCGATAATAACTGCATAGTATGGGTAATAATGCATGTTATATTGATGATAATAAAAGTAATACGTATACATATTATAGTTCTAGCGATAAAAACTGCATTATATGGGTAATAATGCACGTTATATTGCTAATAGTATAAGTAATGAGTATAATTATTACAGTTCTAGCGATAATACCTCCATTATATGGGTAATAATGAATGTTATATTGATAATGATATAAGTAATAAGTATAGTTATTACAGTTCTAGCGATAATAACTGCATAAAATGGGTAATAATGCACGTTATATTGCTAACAATATAAGTAATAAGTATATTTATTATAGTTCTAGCGATAATAACTGCATAATATGGGTAATAATGCATGTTATATTGAGAATAATATAAGTAATAAGTATAATTATTACAGTTCTGGCGATAATAACTGCATTATATGGGTAATAATGCACGTTATATTGCTAATAGTATAAGTAATAAGTATAATTATTATACTTCTAGCGATAACAATAGTAAAATATGGCTAATAGTGCATGTTATATTGATAATAGTAAAAGTAATAAGTATATTTATTACAGTTCTATCGATAATAACTGCATAATATGGGTAATAATGCATGTTATATTGATAATAATAAAAGTAATACGTATATTTATTATAGTTCTAGCGATAATAACTGCATAATATGGGTAATAATGCACATTATATTGCTAATAATATAAGTAGTAAGTATAATTATTACAGTTCTAGCGATAATAACTGCATTATATGGGTAATAATGCATGTTATATTGATAATATTGGGAGTAATAAGTATAATTATTATAGTTCTAGCGATAATGATTGTAAAATATTTCTAATAGTGCATGTTATATTGATAATAATACAAGTTATAAGTATATTAATTACAGTTCTAGCGATAATAACTGCATTATATGGGTAATAATGCACGTGATATTGCTAATAATATAAGTAATAAGTATAATTATTACAGTTCTAGCGATAATAACTGCATTATATGGGTAATAATGCATGTTATATTGATAATATTGGGAGTAATAAGTATATTTATTATACTTCTGTCGATAATAACTGCATTATATGGGTAATAATGCACGTTATATTGATAATAATATAAGTAATAAGTATAATTATTAGAGTTCTAGCGATAACAACTGCATTATAGGGGTAATAATGCACGTTATATTGCTAATAATATAAGTAATAAGTACAATTATTACAGTTCTAGCGATAATAACTGCATTATATGGGTAATAATGCATGTTATATTGATAATATCGGGAGTAATAAGTATAATTATGATAGTTCTAGCGATAATAATAGTAAAATATGGCTAATAGTACATGTTATACTGATAATAATAAAAGCAATAAGTATATTTATTATACTTCTGTCGATAATAACTGCATTATATGGGTAATAATGCATGTTATATTGATAATAACATAAGTAATAAGTATAATTATTACAGTTCTAGCGATAATAACTCCATTATATGGGTAATAATGCATGTTATATTGCTAACTATATAAGTAATAAGTATAATTATTACAGTTCTAGCGATAATAACTGCATTAAATGGGTAATAATGCATGTTATATTGATAATAATAAAAGTAATAAGTATATTTATTATCGTTCTATCGATAATAACTTCTTAATATGGGTAATAACGCATGTTATATTGATGATAATGAAAGCAGTAAGTATATTTATTACAGTTCTAGCGATAATAACTGCATTATATTGCGTAATAATGCATGTTATATTGATAATATCGGGAGTAGTAAGTATAATTATTACAGTTCTAGCGATAATACTAGTAAAATATGGCTAAGAGTGCCTGTTATATTGATAATAATAATAGTAATAAGTATATTTATTATACTTCTGTCGATAATACCTGCATTATATGGGCAATAATGCATGTCATATTGATAATATCGGGAGTAATAAGTATAATTATTATAGTTGTAGCGATAATAATAGTGAAATATGGCAAATAGTGCATGTAATATTGATAATAATAAAAGTAATAAGTATATTTATTATCGTTCTATCGATAATAACTTCTTAATATGGGTAATAATGCATGTTATATTGATGATAATGAAAGCAGTAAGTATATTTATTACAGTTCTAGCGATAATAACTGCATTATATGCGTAATAATGCATGTTATATTGATAATATCGGGAGTAATAAGTATAATTATTACAGTTCTAGCGATAATAATAGTAAAATATGGCTACTAGTGCATGTTATATTGATAATAATAAAAGTAATAAGTATATTTATTATACTTCTGTCGATAATAGCTGCATTATATGGGTAATAATGCATGTTATATTGATAATATCGGGAGTAATAAGTATAATTATTATAGTTCTAGCGATAATAATAGTAAAATATGGCTAATAGTACATGTTATACTGATAATAATAAAAGTAATAAGTATATTTATTATACTTCTGTCGATAATAACTACATTATATGGGTAATAATGCATGTTACATTGATAATATCGGGAGTAATAAGTATAATTATTACAGTTCTAGTGATAATAACTGCATTATATGGGTAATAATGGATGTTATATTGATAATATTGGGAGTAATAAGTATAATTATTATAGTTCTAGCGATAATGATTGTAAAATATTTCTAATAGTGCATGTTATATTGATAATAATTAAAGTTATAAGTATATTAATTACATTTCTAGCGATAATAACTGCATTATATGGGTAATAATGCACGTTATATTGCTAATAATATAAGTAATAAGTATAATTATTACAGTTCTAGCGATAATAACTGCATTATATGGGTAATAATGCATGTTATATTGATAATATTGGGAGTAATAAGTATATTTATTATAGTTCTAGCGATAATAACTGCATAATATGGGTAATAATGCATGTTATATTGATAATATTGGTAGTAATAAGTATATTTATTATAGTTCTAGCGATAATAACTGCATAATATGGGTAATAATGCATGTTATATTGATAATATCGGGAGTAATAAGTATATTTATTATAGTTCTATCGATAATAACTGCATAATATGGGTAATAATGCATGTTATATTGATGATAATGCAAGTAGTAAGTATATTTATTACAGTTCTAGCGATAATAACTGCATTATATGCGTAATAATGCATGTTATATTGATAATATCGGGAGTAATAAGTATAATTATTACAGTTCTAGCGATAATAATAGTAAAATATGGCTAATAGTACATGTTATACTGATAATAATAAAAGTAATAAGTATATTTATTATACTTCTGTCGATAATAACTGCATTATATGGGTAATAATGCATGTTATATTGATAATATCGGGAGTAATAAGTATAATTATTACAGTTCTAGCGATAATAACTGCATTATATGGGTAATAATGCACGTTATATTACTAATAATATAAGTAATAAGTATAATTATTACAGTTCTAGCGATAATAACTGCATTATATGGGTAATAATGCATGTTATATTGATAATATCGGGAGTAATCAGTATAATTATTATAGTTCTAGCGATAATAATAGTAAAATATGGCTATTAGTGCCTGTTATATTGATAATAATATAAGTAATAAGTATAATTATTACAGTTCTGGCGATAATAACTGCATTATATGGGTAATAATGCATGTTATATTGATAATATCGGGAGTAATAAGTATAATTATTATAGTTCTACCGATAATAATAGTAAAATATGGCTAATAGTACATGTTATACTGATAATAATAAAAGTAATAAGCATATTTATTATACTTCTGTCGATAATAACTGCATTATATGGGTAATAATGCATGTTATATTGATAATGACATAAGTAGTAAGTATAATTATTACAGTTCTAGCGATAATAACTCCATTATATGGGTAATAATGCATGTTATATTGCTAACTATATAAGTAATAAGTATAATTATTACAGTTCTAGCGATAATAACTGCATTAAATGGGTAATAATGCATGTTATATTGATAATAATAAAAGTAATAAGTATATTTATTATCGTTTTATCGATAATAACTTCTTAATATGGGTAATAATGCATGTTATATTGATAATAATATAAGTAATAAGTATAATTATTACAGTTCTAGCGATAATAACTGCATTATATGGGTAATAATGCACGTTATATTGCTAATAATATAAGTAATAAGTATAATTATTACAGTTCTAGCGATAATAACTCCATTATATGGGTAATAATGCATGTTATATTGCTAACTATATAAGTAATAAGTATAATTATTACAGTTCTAGCGATAATAACTGCATTAAATGGGTAATAATGCATGTTATATTGATAATAATAAAAGTAATAAGTATATTTATTATCGTTCTATCGATAATAACTTCTTAATATGGGTAATAATGCATGTTATATTGATGATAATGAAAGCAGTAAGTATATTTATTACAGTTCTAGCGATAATAACTGCATTATATGCGTAATAATGCATGTTATATTGATAATATCGGGAGTAATAAGTATAATTATTACAGTTCTAGCGATAATAATAGTAAAATATGGCTACTAGTGCATGTTATATTGATAATAATAAAAGTAATAAGTATATTTATTATACTTCTGTCGATAATAGCTGCATTATATGGGTAATAATGCATGTTATATTGATAATATCGGGAGTAATAAGTATAATTATTATAGTTCTAGCGATAATAATAGTAAAATATGGCTAATAGTACATGTTATACTGATAATAATAAAAGTAATAAGTATATTTATTATACTTCTGTCGATAATAACTACATTATATGGGTAATAATGCATGTTACATTGATAATATCGGGAGTAATAAGTATAATTATTACAGTTCTAGTGATAATAACTGCATTATATGGGTAATAATGGATGTTATATTGATAATATTGGGAGTAATAAGTATAATTATTATAGTTCTAGCGATAATGATTGTAAAATATTTCTAATAGTGCATGTTATATTGATAATAATTAAAGTTATAAGTATATTAATTACATTTCTAGCGATAATAACTGCATTATATGGGTAATAATGCACGTTATATTGCTAATAATATAAGTAATAAGTATAATTATTACAGTTCTAGCGATAATAACTGCATTATATGGGTAATAATGCATGTTATATTGATAATATTGGGAGTAATAAGTATATTTATTATAGTTCTAGCGATAATAACTGCATAATATGGGTAATAATGCATGTTATATTGATAATATTGGTAGTAATAAGTATATTTATTATAGTTCTAGCGATAATAACTGCATAATATGGGTAATAATGCATGTTATATTGATAATATCGGGAGTAATAAGTATATTTATTATAGTTCTATCGATAATAACTGCATAATATGGGTAATAATGCATGTTATATTGATGATAATGCAAGTAGTAAGTATATTTATTACAGTTCTAGCGATAATAACTGCATTATATGCGTAATAATGCATGTTATATTGATAATATCGGGAGTAATAAGTATAATTATTACAGTTCTAGCGATAATAATAGTAAAATATGGCTAATAGTACATGTTATACTGATAATAATAAAAGTAATAAGTATATTTATTATACTTCTGTCGATAATAACTGCATTATATGGGTAATAATGCATGTTATATTGATAATATCGGGAGTAATAAGTATAATTATTACAGTTCTAGCGATAATAACTGCATTATATGGGTAATAATGCACGTTATATTACTAATAATATAAGTAATAAGTATAATTATTACAGTTCTAGCGATAATAACTGCATTATATGGGTAATAATGCATGTTATATTGATAATATCGGGAGTAATCAGTATAATTATTATAGTTCTAGCGATAATAATAGTAAAATATGGCTATTAGTGCCTGTTATATTGATAATAATATAAGTAATAAGTATAATTATTACAGTTCTGGCGATAATAACTGCATTATATGGGTAATAATGCATGTTATATTGATAATATCGGGAGTAATAAGTATAATTATTATAGTTCTACCGATAATAATAGTAAAATATGGCTAATAGTACATGTTATACTGATAATAATAAAAGTAATAAGCATATTTATTATACTTCTGTCGATAATAACTGCATTATATGGGTAATAATGCATGTTATATTGATAATGACATAAGTAGTAAGTATAATTATTACAGTTCTAGCGATAATAACTCCATTATATGGGTAATAATGCATGTTATATTGCTAACTATATAAGTAATAAGTATAATTATTACAGTTCTAGCGATAATAACTGCATTAAATGGGTAATAATGCATGTTATATTGATAATAATAAAAGTAATAAGTATATTTATTATCGTTTTATCGATAATAACTTCTTAATATGGGTAATAATGCATGTTATATTGATAATAATATAAGTAATAAGTATAATTATTACAGTTCTAGCGATAATAACTGCATTATATGGGTAATAATGCATGTTATATTGATAATATTGGGAGTAATAAGTATATTTATTATACTTCTGTCGATAATAACTGCATTATATGGGTAATAATGCACGTTATATTGATAATAATATAAGTAATAAGTATAATTATTAGAGTTCTAGCGATAACAACTGCATTATAGGGGTAATAATGCACGTTATATTGCTAATAATATAAGTAATAAGTACAATTATTACAGTTCTAGCGATAATAACTGCATTATATGGGTAATAATGCATGTTATATTGATAATATCGGGAGTAATAAGTATAATTATGATAGTTCTAGCGATAATAATAGTAAAATATGGCTAATAGTACATGTTATACTGATAATAATAAAAGCAATAAGTATATTTATTATACTTCTGTCGATAATAACTGCATTATATGGGTAATAATGCATGTTATATTGATAATAACATAAGTAATAAGTATAATTATTACAGTTCTAGCGATAATAACTCCATTATATGGGTAATAATGCATGTTATATTGCTAACTATATAAGTAATAAGTATAATTATTACAGTTCTAGCGATAATAACTGCATTAAATGGGTAATAATGCATGTTATATTGATAATAATAAAAGTAATAAGTATATTTATTATCGTTCTATCGATAATAACTTCTTAATATGGGTAATAACGCATGTTATATTGATGATAATGAAAGCAGTAAGTATATTTATTACAGTTCTAGCGATAATAACTGCATTATATTGCGTAATAATGCATGTTATATTGATAATATCGGGAGTAGTAAGTATAATTATTACAGTTCTAGCGATAATACTAGTAAAATATGGCTAAGAGTGCCTGTTATATTGATAATAATAATAGTAATAAGTATATTTATTATACTTCTGTCGATAATACCTGCATTATATGGGCAATAATGCATGTCATATTGATAATATCGGGAGTAATAAGTATAATTATTATAGTTGTAGCGATAATAATAGTGAAATATGGCAAATAGTGCATGTAATATTGATAATAATAAAAGTAATAAGTATATTTATTATCGTTCTATCGATAATAACTTCTTAATATGGGTAATAATGCATGTTATATTGATGATAATGAAAGCAGTAAGTATATTTATTACAGTTCTAGCGATAATAACTGCATTATATGCGTAATAATGCATGTTATATTGATAATATCGGGAGTAATAAGTATAATTATTACAGTTCTAGCGATAATAATAGTAAAATATGGCTACTAGTGCATGTTATATTGATAATAATAAAAGTAATAAGTATATTTATTATACTTCTGTCGATAATAGCTGCATTATATGGGTAATAATGCATGTTATATTGATAATATCGGGAGTAATAAGTATAATTATTATAGTTCTAGCGATAATAATAGTAAAATATGGCTAATAGTACATGTTATACTGATAATAATAAAAGTAATAAGTATATTTATTATACTTCTGTCGATAATAACTACATTATATGGGTAATAATGCATGTTACATTGATAATATCGGGAGTAATAAGTATAATTATTACAGTTCTAGTGATAATAACTGCATTATATGGGTAATAATGGATGTTATATTGATAATATTGGGAGTAATAAGTATAATTATTATAGTTCTAGCGATAATGATTGTAAAATATTTCTAATAGTGCATGTTATATTGATAATAATTAAAGTTATAAGTATATTAATTACATTTCTAGCGATAATAACTGCATTATATGGGTAATAATGCACGTTATATTGCTAATAATATAAGTAATAAGTATAATTATTACAGTTCTAGCGATAATAACTGCATTATATGGGTAATAATGCATGTTATATTGATAATATTGGGAGTAATAAGTATATTTATTATAGTTCTAGCGATAATAACTGCATAATATGGGTAATAATGCATGTTATATTGATAATATTGGTAGTAATAAGTATATTTATTATAGTTCTAGCGATAATAACTGCATAATATGGGTAATAATGCATGTTATATTGATAATATCGGGAGTAATAAGTATATTTATTATAGTTCTATCGATAATAACTGCATAATATGGGTAATAATGCATGTTATATTGATGATAATGCAAGTAGTAAGTATATTTATTACAGTTCTAGCGATAATAACTGCATTATATGCGTAATAATGCATGTTATATTGATAATATCGGGAGTAATAAGTATAATTATTACAGTTCTAGCGATAATAATAGTAAAATATGGCTAATAGTACATGTTATACTGATAATAATAAAAGTAATAAGTATATTTATTATACTTCTGTCGATAATAACTGCATTATATGGGTAATAATGCATGTTATATTGATAATATCGGGAGTAATAAGTATAATTATTACAGTTCTAGCGATAATAACTGCATTATATGGGTAATAATGCACGTTATATTACTAATAATATAAGTAATAAGTATAATTATTACAGTTCTAGCGATAATAACTGCATTATATGGGTAATAATGCATGTTATATTGATAATATCGGGAGTAATCAGTATAATTATTATAGTTCTAGCGATAATAATAGTAAAATATGGCTATTAGTGCCTGTTATATTGATAATAATATAAGTAATAAGTATAATTATTACAGTTCTGGCGATAATAACTGCATTATATGGGTAATAATGCATGTTATATTGATAATATCGGGAGTAATAAGTATAATTATTATAGTTCTACCGATAATAATAGTAAAATATGGCTAATAGTACATGTTATACTGATAATAATAAAAGTAATAAGCATATTTATTATACTTCTGTCGATAATAACTGCATTATATGGGTAATAATGCATGTTATATTGATAATGACATAAGTAGTAAGTATAATTATTACAGTTCTAGCGATAATAACTCCATTATATGGGTAATAATGCATGTTATATTGCTAACTATATAAGTAATAAGTATAATTATTACAGTTCTAGCGATAATAACTGCATTAAATGGGTAATAATGCATGTTATATTGATAATAATAAAAGTAATAAGTATATTTATTATCGTTTTATCGATAATAACTTCTTAATATGGGTAATAATGCATGTTATATTGATAATAATATAAGTAATAAGTATAATTATTACAGTTCTAGCGATAATAACTGCATTATATGGGTAATAATGCACGTTATATTGCTAATAATATAAGTAATAAGTATAATTATTACAGTTCTAGCGATAATAACTCCATTATATGGGTAATAATGCATGTTATATTGCTAACTATATAAGTAATAAGTATAATTATTACAGTTCTAGCGATAATAACTGCATTAAATGGGTAATAATGCATGTTATATTGATAATAATAAAAGTAATAAGTATATTTATTATCGTTCTATCGATAATAACTTCTTAATATGGGTAATAATGCATGTTATATTGATGATAATGAAAGCAGTAAGTACATTTATTACAGTTCTAGCGATAATAACTGCATTATATTGCGTAATAATGCATGTTATATTGATAATATCGGGAGTAGTAAGTATAATTATTACAGTTCTAGCGATAATACTAGTAAAATATGGCTAAGAGTGCCTGTTATATTGATAATAATAATAGTAATAAGTATATTTATTATACTTCTGTCGATAATACCTGCATTATATGGGTAACAATGCATGTCATATTGATAATATCGGGAGTAATAAGTATAATTATTATAGTTGTAGCGATAATAATAGTGAAATATGGCAAATAGTGCATGTAATATTGATAATAATAAAAGTAATAAGTATATTTATTATCGTTCTATCGATAATAACTTCTTAATATGGGTAATAATGCATGTTATATTGATGATAATGAAAGCAGTAAGTATATTTATTACAGTTCTAGCGATAATAACTGCATTATATGCGTAATAATGCATGTTATATTGATAATATCGAGAGTAATAAGTATAATTATTATAGTTCTAGCGATAATGATAGTAAAATATGGCTACTAGTGCCTGTTATATTGATAATAATAAAAGTAATAAGTATATTTATTATACTTCTGTCGATAATAGCTGCATTATATGGGTAATAATGCATGTTATATTGATAATATCGGGAGTAATAAGTATAATTATTATAGTTCTAGCGATAATAATAGTAAAATATGGCTAATAGTACATGTTATACTGATAATAATAAAAGTAATAAGTATATTTATTATACTTCTGTCGATAATAACTGCATTATATGGGTAATAATGCATGTTACATTGATAATATCGGGAGTAATAAGTATAATTATTACAGTTCTAGTGATAATAACTGCATTATATGGGTAATAATGGATGTTATATTGATAATATTGGGAGTAATAAGTATAATTATTATAGTTCTAGCGATAATGATTGTAAAATATTTCTAATAGTGCATGTTATATTGATAATAATTAAAGTTATAAGTATATTAATTACAGTTCTAGCGATAATAACTGCATTATATGGGTAATAATGCACGTTATATTGCTAATAATATAAGTAATAAGTATAACTATTACAGTTCTAGCGATAATAACTGCATTATATGGGTAATAATGCATGTTATATTGATAATATTGGGAGTAATAAGTATATTTATTATAGTTCTAGCGATAATAACTGCATAATATGGGTAATAATGCATGTTATATTGATAATATTGGGAGTAATAAGTATATTTATTATAGTTCTAGCGATAATAACTGCATAATATGGGTACTAATGCATGTTATATTGATAATATCGGGAGTAATAAGTATATTTATTATAGTTCTATCGATAATAACTGCATAATATGGGTAATAATGCATGTTATATTGATGATAATGAAAGTAGTAAGTATATTTATTACAGTTCTAGCGATAATAACTGCATTATATGCGTAATAATGCATGTTATATTGATAATATCGGGAGTAATAAGTATAATTATTACAGTTCTAGCGATAATAATAGTAAAATATGGCTAATAGTACATGTTATACTGATAATAATAAAAGCAATAAGTATATTTATTATACTTCTGTCGATAATAACTGCATTATATGGGTAATAATGCATGTTATATTGATAATATCGGGAGTAATAAGTATAATTATTACAGTTCTAGCGATAATACTAGTAAAATATGGGTAAGAGTGCCTGTTATATTGATAATAATGAAAGTAATAAGTATATTTATTATACTTCTGTCGATAATAACTGCATTATATGGGTAATAATGCATGTTATATTGATAATAATATAAGTAATAAGTATAATTATTACAGTTCTAGCTATAATAACTCCATTATATGTGTAATAAAGCATGTTATATTAATAATAATAAAAGTAATAAGTATATTTATTACAGTTCTATCCAAAATAACTGCATAATATGGGTAATAATGCATGTTATATTGATGATAATAAAAGTAATACGTATATTTATTATAGTTCTAGCGATAATAACTGCATTATATGGGTAATAATGAATGTTATATTGATAATATTGGGAGTAATAAGTATATTAATTATAGTTCTAGCGATAATAACTGCATAATATGGGTAATAATGCATGTTATATTGATAATAATATGAGTAATAAGTATAATTATTACAGTTCTAGCGATAATAACTGCATTATATGGGTAATAATGCACGTTATATTGATAATAATATAAGTAATAAGTATAATTATCACGGTTCTAGCGACAATAACTGCATTATATGGGTAATAATGCATGTTATATTGATAATATCGGGAGTAATAAGTATAATTATTACAGTTCTAGCGATAATACTAGTAAAATATGGCTAATAGTACATGTTATACTGATAATAATAAAAGCAATAAGTATATTTATTATACTTCTGTCGATAATAACTTCATTATATCGGTAATAATGCATGTTATAGTGATAATATTGGGAGTAATAAGTATAATTATTACAGTTCTAGCGATAATAACTGCATTATATGTGTAATAATGCACGTTATATTACTAATAATATAAGTAATAAGTATAATTATTACAGTTCTAGCGATAATAACTGCATTATATGGGTAATAATGCATGTTATATTGATAATATCGGGAGTAATAAGTATAATTATTATAGTTCTAGCGATAATAATAGTAAAATATGGCTAATAGTACATGTTATACTGATAATAATAAAAGTAATAAGCATATTTATTATACTTCTGTCGATAATAACTGCATTATATGGGTAATAATGCATGTTATATTGATAATGACATAAGTAATAAGTATAATTATTACAGTTCTAGCGATAATAACTCCATTATATGGGTAATAATGCATGTTATATTGCTAACTATATAAGTAATAAGTATAATTATTACAGTTCTAGCGATAATAACTGCATTATATGGGTAATAATGCAAGTTATATTGATAATATCGGGAGTAATAAGTATAATTATGATAGTTCTAGCGATAATAATAGTAAAATATGGCTAATAGTACATGTTATACTGATAATAATAAAAGCAATAAGTATATTTGTTATACTTCTGTCGATAATAACTGCATTATATGGGTAATAATGCATGTTATATTGATCATATTGGGAGTAATAAGTATATTTATTATAGTTCCAGCGATAATAACTGCATAATATGGGTAATAATGCATGTTATATTGATGATATCGGGAGTAATAAGTATATTTATTATAGTTCTATCGCTAATAACTGCATAATATGGGTAATAATGCATGTTATATTGATGATAATGAAAGTAGTAAGTATATTTGTTACAGTTCTAGCGATAATAACTGCATTATATGCGTAATAATGCATGTTATATTGATAATATCGGGAGTAATAAGTATAATTGTTACAGTTCTAGCGATAATACTAGTAAAATATATCTAACAGTGCCTGTTATATTGATAATAATAATAGTAATAAGTATATTTATTATACTTCTGTCGATAATACTTGCATTATATGGGTAATAATACATGTTATATTGATAATATCGGGAGTAATAAGTATAATTATTACAGTTCTAGCGATAATAATAGTAAAATATGGCTATTAGTGCATGTTATATTGATGATAATAAAAGTAATACGTATACATATTATAGTTCTAGCGATAAAAACTGCATTATATGGGTAATAATGCACGTTATATTGCTAATAGTATAAGTAATAAGTATAATTATTATACTTCTAGCGATAACAATAGTAAAATATGGCTAATAGTGCATGTTATATTGATAATAGTAAAAGTAATAAGTATATTTATTACAGTTCTATCGATAATAACTGCATAATATGGGTAATAATGCATGTTATATTGATAATAATAAAAGTAATACGTATATTTATTATAGTTCTAGCGATAATAACTGCATAATATGGGTAATAATGCACATTATATTGCTAATAATATAAGTAGTAAGTATAATTATTACAGTTCTAGCGATAATAACTGCATTATATGGGTAATAATGCATGTTATATTGATAATATTGGGAGTAATAAGTATAATTATTATAGTTCTAGCGATAATGATTGTAAAATATTTCTAATAGTGCATGTTATATTGATAATAATACAAGTTATAAGTATATTAATTACAGTTCTAGCGATAATAACTGCATTATATGGGTAATAATGCACGTGATATTGCTAATAATATAAGTAATAAGTATAATTATTACAGTTCTAGCGATAATAACTGCATTATATGGGTAATAATGCATGTTATATTGATAATATTGGGAGTAATAAGTATATTTATTATACTTCTGTCGATAATAACTGCATTATATGGGTAATAATGCACGTTATATTGATAATAATATAAGTAATAAGTATAATTATTAGAGTTCTAGCGATAACAACTGCATTATAGGGGTAATAATGCACGTTATATTGCTAATAATATAAGTAATAAGTACAATTATTACAGTTCTAGCGATAATAACTGCATTATATGGGTAATAATGCATGTTATATTGATAATATCGGGAGTAATAAGTATAATTATGATAGTTCTAGCGATAATAATAGTAAAATATGGCTAATAGTACATGTTATACTGATAATAATAAAAGCAATAAGTATATTTATTATACTTCTGTCGATAATAACTGCATTATATGGGTAATAATGCATGTTATATTGATAATAACATAAGTAATAAGTATAATTATTACAGTTCTAGCGATAATAACTCCATTATATGGGTAATAATGCATGTTATATTGCTAACTATATAAGTAATAAGTATAATTATTACAGTTCTAGCGATAATAACTGCATTAAATGGGTAATAATGCATGTTATACTGATAATAATAAAAGTAATAAGTATATTTATTATCGTTCTATCGATAATAACTTCTTAATATGGGTAATAACGCATGTTATATTGATGATAATGAAAGCAGTAAGTATATTTATTACAGTTCTAGCGATAATAACTGCATTATATTGCGTAATAATGCATGTTATATTGATAATATCGGGAGTAGTAAGTATAATTATTACAGTTCTAGCGATAATACTAGTAAAATATGGCTAAGAGTGCCTGTTATATTGATAATAATAATAGTAATAAGTATATTTATTATACTTCTGTCGATAATACCTGCATTATATGGGCAATAATGCATGTCATATTGATAATATCGGGAGTAATAAGTATAATTATTATAGTTGTAGCGATAATAATAGTGAAATATGGCAAATAGTGCATGTAATATTGATAATAATAAAAGTAATAAGTATATTTATTATCGTTCTATCGATAATAACTTCTTAATATGGGTAATAATGCATGTTATATTGATGATAATGAAAGCAGTAAGTATATTTATTACAGTTCTAGCGATAATAACTGCATTATATGCGTAATAATGCATGTTATATTGATAACATCGGGAGTAATAAGTATAATTATTATAGTTCTAGCGATAATAATAGTAAAATATGGCTACTAGTGCATGTTATATTGATAATAATAAAAGTAATAAGTATATTTATTATACTTCTGTCGATAATAGCTGCATTATATGGGTAATAATGCATGTTATATTGATAATATCGGGAGTAATAAGTATAATTATTATAGTTCTAGCGATAATAATAGTAAAATATGGCTAATAGTACATGTTATACTGATAATAATAAAAGTAATAAGTATATTTATTATACTTCTGTCGATAATAACTGCATTATATGGGTAATAATGCATGTTACATTGATAATATCGGGAGTAATAAGTATAATTATTACAGTTCTAGTGATAATAACTGCATTATATGGGTAATAATGGATGTTATATTGATAATATTGGGAGTAATAAGTATAATTATTATAGTTCTAGCGATAATGATTGTAAAATATTTCTAATAGTGCATGTTATATTGATAATAATTAAAGTTATAAGTATATTAATTACATTTCTAGCGATAATAACTGCATTATATGGGTAATAATGCACGTTATATTGCTAATAATATAAGTAATAAGTATAATTATTACAGTTCTAGCGATAATAACTGCATTATATGGGTAATAATGCATGTTATATTGATAATATTGGGAGTAATAAGTATATTTATTATAGTTCTAGCGATAATAACTGCATAATATGGGTAATAATGCATGTTATATTGATAATATTGGGAGTAATAAGTATATTTATTATAGTTCTAGCGATAATAACTGCATAATATGGGTAATAATGCATGTTATATTGATAATATCGGGAGTAATAAGTATATTTATTATAGTTCTATCGATAATAACTGCATAATATGGGTAATAATGCATGTTATATTGATGATAATGCAAGTAGTAAGTATATTTATTACAGTTCTATCCAAAATAACTGCATAATATGGGTAATAATGCATGTTATATTGATGATAATAAAAGTAATACGTATATTTATTATAGTTCTAGCGATAATAACTGCATTATATGGGTAATAATGCACGTTATATTGATAATAATATAAGTAATAAGTATAATTATTACGGTTCTAGCGACAATAAGTGCATTATATGGGTAATAATACATGTTATATTGATAATATCGGGAGTAATAAGTATAATTATTACAGTTCTAGCGATAATAATAGTAAAATATGGCTATTAGTGCCTGTTATATTAATAATAATAAAAGTATTAAGTATATTTATTATAGTTCTATCGATAATAACTGCATAATATGGGTAATAATGCATGTTATATTGATGATAATGCAAGTAGTAAGTATATTTATTACAGTTCTAGCGATAATAACTGCATTATATGCGTAATAATGCATGTTATATTGATAATATCGGGAGTAATACGTATAATTATTACAGTTCTAGCGATAATAATAGTAAAATATGGCTAATAGTACATGTTATACTGATAATAATAAAAGTAATAAGTATATTTATTATACTTCTGTCGATAATAACTGCATTATATGGGTAATAATGCATGTTATATTGATAATATCGGGAGTAATAAGTATAATTATTACAGTTCTAGCGATAATAACTCTATTATATGGGTAATAATGCACGTTATATTACTAATAATATAAGTAATAAGTATAATTATTACAGTTCTAGCGATAATAACTGCATTATATGGGTAATAATGCATGTTATATTGATAATATCGGGAGTAATAAGTATAATTATTATAGTTCTAGCGATAATAATAGTAAAATATGGCTAATAGTACATGTTATACTGATAATAATAAAAGTAATAAGCATATTTATTATACTTCTGTCAATAATAACTGCATTATATGGGTAATAATGCATGTTATATTGATAATGACATAAGTAATAAGTATAATTATTACAGTTCTAGCGATAATAACTGTATTATATGGGTAATAATGCATGTTATATTGATAATAATATGAGTAATAAGTATAATTATTACAGTTCTAGCGATAATAACTGCATTATATGGGTAATAATGCACGTTATATTGCTAATAATATAAGTAATAAGTATAATTATTACAGTTCTAGCGATAATAACTGCATTATATGGGTAATAATGCATGTTATATTGATAATATCGGGAGTAATACGTATAATTATTACAGTTCTAGCGATAATACTAGTATAATATGGCTAATAGTACATGTTATACTGATAATAATAAAAGCAATAAGTATATTTATTATACTTCTGTCGAGAATAACTGCATTATATGGGTAATAATGCATGTTATAGTGATAATATTGGGAGTAATAAGTATAATTATTACAGTTCTAGCGATAATAACTGCATTATATGGGTAATAATGCACGTTATATTACTAATAATATAAGTAATATGTATAATTATTACAGTTCTAGCGATAATAACTGCATTATATGGGTAATAATGCACGTTATATTACTAATAATATAAGTAATAAGTATAATTATTACAGTTCTAGCGATAATAACTGCATAATATGGGTAATAATGCATGTTATATCGATAATATTGGGAGTAATAAGTATTGTTATTATAGTTCTAACGATAATAACAGCATAATATGGGTAATAATGCATGTTATATTGATGACAATGAAAGCAGTAAGTATATTTATTACAGTTCTAGCGATAATAACTGCATTATATGGGTAATAATGCACGTTATATTACTAATAATATAAGTAATAAGTATAATTATTACAGTTCTAGCGATAATAACTGCATTATATGGGTAACAATGCATGTCATATTGATAATATTGGGAGTAATAAGTATATTTATTATAGTTCTAGCGATAATAACTGCATAATATGGGTAATAATGCATGTTATATTGATAATAATATAAGTAATAAGTATAATTATTACAGTTCTAGCGATAATAACTGCTTTATATGGGTAATAATGCACGCTATATTGCTAATAATATAAGTAATAAGTATAATTATTACAGTTCTAGCGATAATAACTGCATTATATGGGTAATAATGCATGTTATATTGATAATATCGGGAGTAATAAGTATAATTATTATAGTTCTAGCGATAATAATAGTAAAATATGGCTAATAGTACATGTTATACTGATAATAATAAAAGTAATAAGCATATTTATTATACTTCTGTCGATAATAACTGCATTATATGGGTAATAATGCATGTTATATTGATAATGACATAAGTAATAAGTATAATTATTACAGTTCTAGCGATAATAACTGTATTATATGGGTAATAATGCATGTTATATTGATAATAATATGAGTAATAAGTATAATTATTACAGTTCTAGCGATAATAACTGCATTATATGGGTAATAATGCACGTTATATTGCTAATAATATAAGTAATAAGTATAATTATTACAGTTCTAGCGATAATAACTGCATTATATGGGTAATAATGCATGTTATATTGATAATATCGGGAGTAATACGTATAATTATTATAGTTCTAGCGATAATAATAGTAAAATATGGCTATTAGTGCCTGTTATATTGATAATAATAAAAGTAATAAGTATATTTATTATACTTCTGTCGATAATAACTGCATTATATGGGTAATAATGCATGTTATATTGATAATAATATAAGTAATAAGTATAATTATTACAGTTCTAGCGATAATAACTGCATTATATGGGTAATAATGCACGTTATATTGATAATAATATAAGTAATAAGTATAATTATTACGGTTCTAGCGACAATAACTGCATTATATGGGTAATAATGCATGTTATATTGATAATATCGGGAGTAATAAGTATAATTATTACAGTTCTAGCGATAATACTAGTAAAATATGGCTAATAGTACATGTTATACTGATAATAATAAAAGCAATAAGTATATTTATTATACTTCTGTCGATAATAACTGCATTATATGGGTAATAATGCATGTTATAGTGATAATATTGGGAGTAATAAGTATAATTATTACAGTTCCCGCGATAATAACTGCATTATATGGATTAATAATGCACGTTATATTACTAATAATATAAGTAATATGTATAATTATTACAGTTCTAGCGATAATAACTGCATTATATGGGTAATAATGCATGTTATATCGATAATATCGGGAGTAATGAGTATAATTATTATAGTTCTAGCGATAATAATAGTAAAACATGGCTATTAGTGCCTGTTATATTGATAATAATATAAGTAATAAGTATAATTATTACAGTTCTGGCGATAATAACTGCATTATATGGGTAATAATGCATGTTATATTGATAATATCGGGAGTAATAAGTATAATTATTATAGTTCTAGCGATAATAATAGTAAAATATGGCTAATAGTACATGTTATACTGATAATAATGAAAGTAATAAGCATATTTATTATACTTCTGTCGATAATAACTGCATTATATGGGTAATAATGCATGTTATATTGATAATGACATAAGTAATAAGTATAATTATTACAGTTCTAGCGATAATAACTCCATTATATGGGTAATAATGCATGTTATATTGCTAACTATATAAGTAATAAGTATAATTATTACAGTTCTAGCGATAATAACTGCATTAAATGGGTAATAATGCATGTTATATTGATAATATCGGGAGTAATGAGTATAATTATTATAGTTCTAGCGATAATAATAGTAAATATGGCTATTAGTGCCTGTTATATTGATAATAATATAAGTAATAAGTATAATTATTACAGTTCTGGCGATAATAACTGCATTATATGGGTAATAATGCATGTTATATTGATAATATTGGGAGTAATAAGTATAATTATTATAGTTCTAGCGATAATAATAGTAAAATATGGCAAACAGTGCATGTTATATTGATAATAATAAAAGTAACAAGTATATTTATTATACTTCTGTCGATAATAACTGCATTATATGGGTAATAATGCACGTTATATTGCTAATAATATAAGTAATAAGTATATTTATTACAGTTCTAGCGATAATAACTGCATTATATGCGTAATAATGCATGTTATATTGATAATATCGGGAGTAATAAGTATAATTGTTACAGTTCTAGCGATAATACTAGTAAAATATATCTAACAGTGCCTGTTATATTGATAATAATAATAGTAAGAAGTATATTTATTATACTTCTGTCGATAATACTTGCATTATATGGGTAATAATGCATGTTATATTGATAATATCGGGAGTAATAAGTATAATTATTATAGTTCTAGCGATAATAATAGTAAAATATGGCTAATAGTGCATGTTATATTGATAATAATAAAAGTATTAAGTATATTTATTATAGTTCTATCGATAATAACTGCATAATATGGGTAATAATGCATGTTATATTGATGATAATGCAAGTAGTAAGTATATTTATTACAGTTCTAGCGATAATAACTGCATTATATGCGTAATAATGCATGTTATATTGATAATATCGGGAGTAATAAGTATAATTATTACAGTTCTAGCGATAATAATAGTAAAATATGGCTAATAGTACATGTTATACTGATAATAATAAAAGTAATAAGTATATTTATTATACTTCTGTCGATAATAACTGCATTATATGGGTAATAATGCATGTTATATTGATAATATCGGGAGTAATAAGTATAATTATTACAGTTCTAGCGATAATACTAGTAAAATATGGCTAATAGTACATGTTATACTGATAATAATAAAAGCAATAAGTATATTTATTATACTTCTGTCGATAATAACTGCATTATATGGGTAATAATGCATGTTATAGTGATAATATTGGGAGTAATAAGTATAATTATTACAGTTCTAGCGATAATAACTGCATTATATGGGTAATAATGGATGTTATATTGACAATATCGGGAGTAATAAGTATATTTATTATAGTTCTAGCGATAATAATTGTAAAATATTTCTAATAGTGCATGTTATATTGATAATAATAAAAGTTATAAGTATATTAATTACAGTTCTAGCGATAATAACTGCATTATATGGGTAATAATGCACATTATATTGCTAATAATATAAGTAATAAGTATAATTATTACAGTTCTAGCTATAATAACTCCATTATATGGGTAATAAAGCATGTTATATTGATAATAATAAAAGTAATAAGTATATTTATTACAGTTCTATCCAAAATAACTGCATAATATGGGTAATAATGCATGTTATATTGATGATAATAAAAGTAATACGTATATTTATTATAGTTCTAGCGATAATAACTGCATAATATGGGTAATAATGCATGTTATATTGATAATAATATAAGTAATAAGTATAATTATTACAGTTCTAGCGATAATAACTGCAATTTATGGGTAATAATGCACGTTATATTGCTAATAGTATAAGTAATAAGTATAATTATTACAGTTCTAGCGATAATAACGGCATAATATGGGCAATAATGCATGTTATATTGATGATAATGAAAGTCGTAAGTATATTTATTACATTTCTAGCGATAATAACTGCATTATATGCGTAAAATGCATGTTATATTGATAATATCGGGAGTAATAAGTATAATTATTATAGTTCTAGCGATAATAATAGTAAAATATGGCTACTAGTGCCTGTTATATTGATAATAATAAAAGTAATAAGTATATTTATTATACTTCTGTCGATAATAACTGCATTGTATGGGTAATAATGCATGATATATCGATAATAACCTAAGTAATAAGTATAATTATTACAGTTCTAGCGATAATAACTCCATTATATGGGTAATAATGCATGTTATATTGTTAACTATATAAGTAATAAGTATAATTATTACAGTTCCAGCAATAATAACTGCATTAAATGGGTAATAATGCATGTTATATTGATAATAATAAAAGTAATAAGTATATTTATTATCGTTCTATCGATAATAACTTCTTAATATGGGTAATAATGCATGTTATATTGATGATAATGAAAGCAGTAAGTATATTTATTACAGTTCTAGCGATAATAACTGCATTATATGGGTAATAATGCATGTTATATTGATAATATTGGGAGTAATAAGTATAATTATTATAGTTCTAGCGATAATGATTGTAAAATATTTCTAATAGTGCATGTTATATTGATAATAATAAAAGTTATAAGTATATTAATTACAGTTCTGGCGATAATAACTGCATTATATGGGTAATAATGCACGTTATATTGCTAATAATATAAGTAATAAGTATAATTATTACAGTTCTAGCGATAATAACTGCATTATATGGGTAATAATGCATGTTATATTGATAATATTGGGAGTAATAAGTATAATTATTATAGTTCTAGCGATAATAATAGTGAAATATGGCAAACAGTGCATGTTATATTGATAATAATAAAAGTAACAAGTATATTTATTATACTTCTGTCGATAATACTTGCATTATATGGGTAATAATGCATGTTATATTGATACTATCGGGAGTAATAAGTATAATTATTATAGTTCTAGCGATAATAATAGTAAAATATGGCTAATAGTGCATGTTATATTGATAATAATAAAAGTATTAAGTATATTTATTATAGTTCTATCGATAATAACTGCATAATATGGGTAATAATGCATGTTATATTGATGATAATGCAAGTAGTAAGTATATTTATTACAGTTCTAGCGATAATAACTGCATTATATGCGTAATAATGCATGTTATATTGATAATATCGGGAGTAATAAGTATAATTATTACAGTTCTAGCGATAATAATAGTAAAACATGGCTAATAGTACATGTTATACTGATAATAATAAAAGTAATAAGTATATTTATTATACTTCTGTCGATAATAACTGCATTATATGGGTAATAATGCATGTTATATTGATAATATCGGGAGTAATAAGTATAATTATTACAGTTCTAGCGATAATACTAGTAAAATATGGGTAAGAGTGCCTGTTATATTGATAATAATGAAAGTAATAAGTATATTTATTATACTTCTGTCGATAATAACTGCATTATATGGGTAATAATGCATGTTATATTGATAATAATATAAGTAATAAGTATAATTATTACAGTTCTAGCTATAATAACTCCATTATATGGGTAATAAAGCATGTTATATTGATAATAATAAAAGTAATAAGTATATTTATTACAGTTCTATCCAAAATAACTGCATAATATGGGTAATAATGCATGTTATATTGATGATAATAAAAGTAATACGTATATTTATTATAGTTCTAGCGATAATAACTGCATAATATGGGTAATAATACATGTTATATTGATAATAATATAAGTAATAAGTATAATTATTACAGTTCTAGCGATAATAACTGCAATTTATGGGTAATAATGCACGTTATATTGCTAATAGTATAAGTAATAAGTATAATTATTACAGTTCTAGCGATAATAACGGCATAATATGGGCAATAATGCATGTTATATTGATGATAATGAAAGTCGTAAGTATATTTATTACATTTCTAGCGATAATAACTGCATTATATGCGTAAAATGCATGTTATATTGATAATATCGGGAGTAATAAGTATAATTATTATAGTTCTAGCGATAATAATAGTAAAATATGGCTACTAGTGCCTGTTATATTGATAATAATAAAAGTAATAAGTATATTTATTATACTTCTGTCGATAATAACTGCATTGTATGGGTAATAATGCATGTTATATTGATAATAACCTAAGTAATAAGTATAATTATTACAGTTCTAGCGATAATAACTCCATTATATGGGTAATAATGCATGTTATATTGTTAACTATATAAGTAATAAGTATAATTATTACAGTTCCAGCAATAATAACTGCATTAAATGGGTAATAATGCATGTTATATTGATAATAATAAAAGTAATAAGTATATTTATTATCGTTCTATCGATAATAACTTCTTAATATGGGTAATAATGCATGTTATATTGATAATATCGGGAGTAATGCGTATAATTATTATAGTTCTAGCGATAATAATAGTAAAATATGGCTAATAGTACATGTTACACTGATAACAATAAAAGTAATAAGCATATTTATTATACTTCTGTCGATAATAACTGCATTATATGGGTAATAATGCATGTTATATTGATAATATCGGGAGTAATAGGTATAATTATTACAGTTCTAGTGATAATAACTGCATTATATGGGTAATAATGGATGTTATATTGACAATGTCGGGAGTAGTAAGTATAATTATTACAGTTCAAGCGATAATAACTGCATTATAAGGGTAATAATGCATGTTATATTGATAATATTGGGAGTAATAAGTATAATTATTATAGTTCTAGCGATAATGATTGTAAAATATTTGTAATAGTGCATGTTATATTGATGATAATAAAAGTAATACGTATATTTATTATAGTTCTAGCGATAATAACTGCATAATATGGGTAATAATGCACGTTACATTGCTAATAATATAATTAATGAGTATAATTATTACAGTTCTAGCGATAATAACTGCATTATATGGGTAATAATGCATGTTATATTGATAATATCGGGAGTAATATGTATAATTATTATAGTTCTAGCGATAATAATAGTAAAATATGGCTAATAGTACATGTTATACTGATAATAATAAAAGTAAAAAGCATATTTATTATACTTCTGTCGATAATAACTGCATTATATGGGTAATAATGCATGTTATATTGATAATGACATAAGTAATAAGTATAATTATTACAGTTCTAGCGATAATAACTGCATTATATGGGTAATAATGCATGTTATATTGATAATATCGGGAGTAATCAGTATAATTATTATAGTTCTAGCGATAATAATAGTAAAATATGGCTATTAGTGCCTGTTATATTGATAATAATATAAGTAATAAGTATAATTATTACAGTTCTGGCGATAATAACTGCATTATATGGGTAATAATGCATGTTATATTGATAATATCGGGAGTAATAAGTATAATTATTATAGTTCTACCGATAATAATAGTAAAATATGGCTAATAGTACATGTTATACTGATAATAATAAAAGTAATAAGCATATTTATTATACTTCTGTCGATAATAACTGCATTATATGGGTAATAATGCATGTTATATTGATAATGACATAAGTAGTAAGTATAATTATTACAGTTCTAGCGATAATAACTCCATTATATGGGTAATAATGCATGTTATATTGCTAACTATATAAGTAATAAGTATAATTATTACAGTTCTAGCGATAATAACTGCATTAAATGGGTAATAATGCATGTTATATTGATAATAATAAAAGTAATAAGTATATTTATTATCGTTTTATCGATAATAACTTCTTAATATGGGTAATAATGCATGTTATATTGATAATAATATAAGTAATAAGTACAATTATTACAGTTCTAGCGATAATAACTGCATTATATGGGTAATAATGCACGTTATATTGCTAATAATATAAGTAATAAGTATAATTATTACAGTTCTAGCGATAATAACTCCATTATATGGGTAATAATGCATGTTATATTGCTAACTATATAAGTAATAAGTATAATTATTACAGTTCTAGCGATAATAACTGCATTAAATGGGTAATAATGCATGTTATATTGATAATAATAAAAGTAATAAGTATATTTATTATCGTTCTATCGATAATAACTTCTTAATATGGGTAATAATGCATGTTATATTGATGATAATGAAAGCAGTAAGTACATTTATTACAGTTCTAGCGATAATAACTGCATTATATTGCGTAATAATGCATGTTATATTGATAATATCGGGAGTAGTAAGTATAATTATTACAGTTCTAGCGATAATACTAGTAAAATATGGCTAAGAGTGCCTGTTATATTGATAATAATAATAGTAATAAGTATATTTATTATACTTCTGTCGATAATACCTGCATTATATGGGTAACAATGCATGTCATATTGATAATATCGGGAGTAATAAGTATAATTATTATAGTTGTAGCGATAATAATAGTGAAATATGGCAAATAGTGCATGTAATATTGATAATAATAAAAGTAATAAGTATATTTATTATCGTTCTATCGATAATAACTTCTTAATATGGGTAATAATGCATGTTATATTGATGATAATGAAAGCAGTAAGTATATTTATTACAGTTCTAGCGATAATAACTGCATTATATGCGTAATAATGCATGTTATATTGATAATATCGAGAGTAATAAGTATAATTATTATAGTTCTAGCGATAATGATAGTAAAATATGGCTACTAGTGCCTGTTATATTGATAATAATAAAAGTAATAAGTATATTTATTATACTTCTGTCGATAATAGCTGCATTATATGGGTAATAATGCATGTTATATTGATAATATCGGGAGTAATAAGTATAATTATTATAGTTCTAGCGATAATAATAGTAAAATATGGCTAATAGTACATGTTATACTGATAATAATAAAAGTAATAAGTATATTTATTATACTTCTGTCGATAATAACTGCATTATATGGGTAATAATGCATGTTACATTGATAATATCGGGAGTAATAAGTATAATTATTACAGTTCTAGTGATAATAACTGCATTATATGGGTAATAATGGATGTTATATTGATAATATTGGGAGTAATAAGTATAATTATTATAGTTCTAGCGATAATGATTGTAAAATATTTCTAATAGTGCATGTTATATTGATAATAATTAAAGTTATAAGTATATTAATTACAGTTCTAGCGATAATAACTGCATTATATGGGTAATAATGCACGTTATATTGCTAATAATATAAGTAATAAGTATAACTATTACAGTTCTAGCGATAATAACTGCATTATATGGGTAATAATGCATGTTATATTGATAATATTGGGAGTAATAAGTATATTTATTATAGTTCTAGCGATAATAACTGCATAATATGGGTAATAATGCATGTTATATTGATAATATTGGGAGTAATAAGTATATTTATTATAGTTCTAGCGATAATAACTGCATAATATGGGTACTAATGCATGTTATATTGATAATATCGGGAGTAATAAGTATATTTATTATAGTTCTATCGATAATAACTGCATAATATGGGTAATAATGCATGTTATATTGATGATATCGGGAGTAATAAGTATATTTATTATAGTTCTATCGCTAATAACTGCATAATATGGGTAATAATGCATGTTATATTGATGATAATGAAAGTAGTAAGTATATTTGTTACAGTTCTAGCGATAATAACTGCATTATATGCGTAATAATGCATGTTATATTGATAATATCGGGAGTAATAAGTATAATTGTTACAGTTCTAGCGATAATACTAGTAAAATATATCTAACAGTGCCTGTTATATTGATAATAATAATAGTAATAAGTATATTTATTATACTTCTGTCGATAATACTTGCATTATATGGGTAATAATACATGTTATATTGATAATATCGGGAGTAATAAGTATAATTATTACAGTTCTAGCGATAATAATAGTAAAATATGGCTATTAGTGCATGTTATATTGATGATAATAAAAGTAATACGTATACATATTATAGTTCTAGCGATAAAAACTGCATTATATGGGTAATAATGCACGTTATATTGCTAACAATATAAGTAATAAGTATATTTATTATAGTTCTAGCGATAATAACTGCATAATATGGGTAATAATGCATGTTATATTGAGAATAATATAAGTAATAAGTATAATTATTACAGTTCTGGCGATAATAACTGCATTATATGGGTAATAATGCACGTTATATTGCTAATAGTATAAGTAATAAGTATAATTATTATACTTCTAGCGATAACAATAGTAAAATATGGCTAATAGTGCATGTTATATTGATAATAGTAAAAGTAATAAGTATATTTATTACAGTTCTATCGATAATAACTGCATAATATGGGTAATAATGCATGTTATATTGATAATAATAAAAGTAATACGTATATTTATTATAGTTCTAGCGATAATAACTGCATAATATGGGTAATAATGCACATTATATTGCTAATAATATAAGTAGTAAGTATAATTATTACAGTTCTAGCGATAATAACTGCATTATATGGGTAATAATGCATGTTATATTGATAGTATTGGGAGTAATAAGTATAATTATTATAGTTCTAGCGATAATGATTGTAAAATATTTCTAATAGTGCATGTTATATTGATAATAATAAAAGTTATAAGTATATTAATTACAGTTCTAGCGATAATAACTGCATTATATGGGTAATAATGCACGTTATATTGCTAATAATATAAGTAATAAGTATAATTATTACAGTTCTAGCGATAATAACTGCATTATATGGGTAATAATGCATGTTATATTGATAATATTGGGAGTAATAAGTATAATTATTATAGTTCTAGCGATAATAATAGTAAAATATGGCAAACAGTGCATGTTATATTGATAATAATAAAAGTAACAAGTATATTTATTATACTTCTGTCGATAATAACTGCATTATATGGGTAATAATGCACGTTATATTGCTAATAGTATAAGTAATGAGTATAATTATTACAGTTCTAGCGATAATACCACCATTATATGGGTAATAATGAATGTTATATTGATAATGATATAAGTAATAAGTATAGTTATTACAGTTCTAGCGATAATAACTGCATAAAATGGGTAATAATGCACGTTATATTGCTAACAATATAAGTAATAAGTATATTTATTATAGTTCTAGCGATAATAACTGCATAATATGGGTAATAATGCATGTTATATTGAGAATAATATAAGTAATAAGTATAATTATTACAGTTCTGGCGATAATAACTGCATTATATGGGTAATAATGCACGTTATATTGCTAATAGTATAAGTAATAAGTATAATTATTATACTTCTAGCGATAACAATAGTAAAATATGGCTAATAGTGCATGTTATATTGATAATAGTAAAAGTAATAAGTATATTTATTACAGTTCTATCGATAATAACTGCATAATATGGGTAATAATGCATGTTATATTGATAATAATAAAAGTAATACGTATATTTATTATAGTTCTAGCGATAATAACTGCATAATATGGGTAATAATGCACATTATATTGCTAATAATATAAGTAGTAAGTATAATTATTACAGTTCTAGCGATAATAACTGCATTATATGGGTAATAATGCATGTTATATTGATAATATTGGGAGTAATAAGTATAATTATTATAGTTCTAGCGATAATGATTGTAAAATATTTCTAATAGTGCATGTTATATTGATAATAATACAAGTTATAAGTATATTAATTACAGTTCTAGCGATAATAACTGCATTATATGGGTAATAATGCACGTGATATTGCTAATAATATAAGTAATAAGTATAATTATTACAGTTCTAGCGATAATAACTGCATTATATGGGTAATAATGCATGTTATATTGATAATATTGGGAGTAATAAGTATATTTATTATACTTCTGTCGATAATAACTGCATTATATGGGTAATAATGCACGTTATATTGATAATAATATAAGTAATAAGTATAATTATTAGAGTTCTAGCGATAACAACTGCATTATAGGGGTAATAATGCACGTTATATTGCTAATAATATAAGTAATAAGTACAATTATTACAGTTCTAGCGATAATAACTGCATTATATGGGTAATAATGCATGTTATATTGATAATATCGGGAGTAATAAGTATAATTATGATAGTTCTAGCGATAATAATAGTAAAATATGGCTAATAGTACATGTTATACTGATAATAATAAAAGCAATAAGTATATTTATTATACTTCTGTCGATAATAACTGCATTATATGGGTAATAATGCATGTTATATTGATAATAACATAAGTAATAAGTATAATTATTACAGTTCTAGCGATAATAACTCCATTATATGGGTAATAATGCATGTTATATTGCTAACTATATAAGTAATAAGTATAATTATTACAGTTCTAGCGATAATAACTGCATTAAATGGGTAATAATGCATGTTATATTGATAATAATAAAAGTAATAAGTATATTTATTATCGTTCTATCGATAATAACTTCTTAATATGGGTAATAACGCATGTTATATTGATGATAATGAAAGCAGTAAGTATATTTATTACAGTTCTAGCGATAATAACTGCATTATATTGCGTAATAATGCATGTTATATTGATAATATCGGGAGTAGTAAGTATAATTATTACAGTTCTAGCGATAATACTAGTAAAATATGGCTAAGAGTGCCTGTTATATTGATAATAATAATAGTAATAAGTATATTTATTATACTTCTGTCGATAATACCTGCATTATATGGGCAATAATGCATGTCATATTGATAATATCGGGAGTAATAAGTATAATTATTATAGTTGTAGCGATAATAATAGTGAAATATGGCAAATAGTGCATGTAATATTGATAATAATAAAAGTAATAAGTATATTTATTATCGTTCTATCGATAATAACTTCTTAATATGGGTAATAATGCATGTTATATTGATGATAATGAAAGCAGTAAGTATATTTATTACAGTTCTAGCGATAATAACTGCATTATATGCGTAAAAATGCATGTTATATTGATAACATCGGGAGTAATAAGTATAATTATTATAGTTCTAGCGATAATAATAGTAAAATATGGCTACTAGTGCATGTTATATTGATAATAATAAAAGTAATAAGTATATTTATTATACTTCTGTCGATAATAGCTGCATTATATGGGTAATAATGCATGTTATATTGATAATATCGGGAGTAATAAGTATAATTATTATAGTTCTAGCGATAATAATAGTAAAATATGGCTAATAGTACATGTTATACTGATAATAATAAAAGTAATAAGTATATTTATTATACTTCTGTCGATAATAACTGCATTATATGGGTAATAATGCATGTTACATTGATAATATCGGGAGTAATAAGTATAATTATTACAGTTCTAGTGATAATAACTGCATTATATGGGTAATAATGGATGTTATATTGATAATATTGGGAGTAATAAGTATAATTATTATAGTTCTAGCGATAATGATTGTAAAATATTTCTAATAGTGCATGTTATATTGATAATAATTAAAGTTATAAGTATATTAATTACATTTCTAGCGATAATAACTGCATTATATGGGTAATAATGCACGTTATATTGCTAATAATATAAGTAATAAGTATAATTATTACAGTTCTAGCGATAATAACTGCATTATATGGGTAATAATGCATGTTATATTGATAATATTGGGAGTAATAAGTATATTTATTATAGTTCTAGCGATAATAACTGCATAATATGGGTAATAATGCATGTTATATTGATAATATTGGGAGTAATAAGTATATTTATTATAGTTCTAGCGATAATAACTGCATAATATGGGTAATAATGCATGTTATATTGATAATATCGGGAGTAATAAGTATATTTATTATAGTTCTATCGATAATAACTGCATAATATGGGTAATAATGCATGTTATATTGATGATAATGCAAGTAGTAAGTATATTTATTACAGTTCTAGCGATAATAACTGCATTATATGCGTAATAATGCATGTTATATTGATAATATCGGGAGTAATAAGTATAATTATTACAGTTCTAGCGATAATAATAGTAAAATATGGCTAATAGTACATGTTATACTGATAATAATAAAAGTAATAAGTATATTTATTATACTTCTGTCGATAATAACTGCATTATATGGGTAATAATGCATGTTATATTGATAATATCGGGAGTAATAAGTATAATTATTACAGTTCTAGCGATAATACTAGTAAAATATGGGTAAGAGTGCCTGTTATATTGATAATAATGAAAGTAATAAGTATATTTATTATACTTCTGTCGATAATAACTGCATTATATGGGTAATAATGCATGTTATATTGATAATAATATAAGTAATAAGTATAATTATTACAGTTCTAGCTATAATAACTCCATTATATGTGTAATAAAGCATGTTATATTGATAATAATAAAAGTAATAAGTATATTTATTACAGTTCTATCCAAAATAACTGCATAATATGGGTAATAATGCATGTTATATTGATAATATTGGGAGTAATAAGTATATTTATTATACTTCTGTCGATAATAACTGCATTATATGGGTAATAATGCACGTTATATTGATAATAATATAAGTAATAAGTATAATTATTAGAGTTCTAGCGATAACAACTGCATTATAGGGGTAATAATGCACGTTATATTGCTAATAATATAAGTAATAAGTACAATTATTACAGTTCTAGCGATAATAACTGCATTATATGGGTAATAATGCATGTTATATTGATAATATCGGGAGTAATAAGTATAATTATGATAGTTCTAGCGATAATAATAGTAAAATATGGCTAATAGTACATGTTATACTGATAATAATAAAAGCAATAAGTATATTTATTATACTTCTGTCGATAATAACTGCATTATATGGGTAATAATGCATGTTATATTGATAATAACATAAGTAATAAGTATAATTATTACAGTTCTAGCGATAATAACTCCATTATATGGGTAATAATGCATGTTATATTGCTAACTATATAAGTAATAAGTATAATTATTACAGTTCTAGCGATAATAACTGCATTAAATGGGTAATAATGCATGTTATATTGATAATAATAAAAGTAATAAGTATATTTATTATCGTTCTATCGATAATAACTTCTTAATATGGGTAATAACGCATGTTATATTGATGATAATGAAAGCAGTAAGTATATTTATTACAGTTCTAGCGATAATAACTGCATTATATTGCGTAATAATGCATGTTATATTGATAATATCGGGAGTAGTAAGTATAATTATTACAGTTCTAGCGATAATACTAGTAAAATATGGCTAAGAGTGCCTGTTATATTGATAATAATAATAGTAATAAGTATATTTATTATACTTCTGTCGATAATACCTGCATTATATGGGCAATAATGCATGTCATATTGATAATATCGGGAGTAATAAGTATAATTATTATAGTTGTAGCGATAATAATAGTGAAATATGGCAAATAGTGCATGTAATATTGATAATAATAAAAGTAATAAGTATATTTATTATCGTTCTATCGATAATAACTTCTTAATATGGGTAATAATGCATGTTATATTGATGATAATGAAAGCAGTAAGTATATTTATTACAGTTCTAGCGATAATAACTGCATTATATGCGTAATAATGCATGTTATATTGATAACATCGGGAGTAATAAGTATAATTATTATAGTTCTAGCGATAATAATAGTAAAATATGGCTACTAGTGCATGTTATATTGATAATAATAAAAGTAATAAGTATATTTATTATACTTCTGTCGATAATAGCTGCATTATATGGGTAATAATGCATGTTATATTGATAATATCGGGAGTAATAAGTATAATTATTATAGTTCTAGCGATAATAATAGTAAAATATGGCTAATAGTACATGTTATACTGATAATAATAAAAGTAATAAGTATATTTATTATACTTCTGTCGATAATAACTGCATTATATGGGTAATAATGCATGTTACATTGATAATATCGGGAGTAATAAGTATAATTATTACAGTTCTAGTGATAATAACTGCATTATATGGGTAATAATGGATGTTATATTGATAATATTGGGAGTAATAAGTATAATTATTATAGTTCTAGCGATAATGATTGTAAAATATTTCTAATAGTGCATGTTATATTGATAATAATTAAAGTTATAAGTATATTAATTACATTTCTAGCGATAATAACTGCATTATATGGGTAATAATGCACGTTATATTGCTAATAATATAAGTAATAAGTATAATTATTACAGTTCTAGCGATAATAACTGCATTATATGGGTAATAATGCATGTTATATTGATAATATTGGGAGTAATAAGTATATTTATTATAGTTCTAGCGATAATAACTGCATAATATGGGTAATAATGCATGTTATATTGATAATATTGGGAGTAATAAGTATATTTATTATAGTTCTAGCGATAATAACTGCATAATATGGGTAATAATGCATGTTATATTGATAATATCGGGAGTAATAAGTATATTTATTATAGTTCTATCGATAATAACTGCATAATATGGGTAATAATGCATGTTATATTGATGATAATGCAAGTAGTAAGTATATTTATTACAGTTCTAGCGATAATAACTGCATTATATGCGTAATAATGCATGTTATATTGATAATATCGGGAGTAATAAGTATAATTATTACAGTTCTAGCGATAATAATAGTAAAATATGGCTAATAGTACATGTTATACTGATAATAATAAAAGTAATAAGTATATTTATTATACTTCTGTCGATAATAACTGCATTATATGGGTAATAATGCATGTTATATTGATAATATCGGGAGTAATAAGTATAATTATTACAGTTCTAGCGATAATACTAGTAAAATATGGGTAAGAGTGCCTGTTATATTGATAATAATGAAAGTAATAAGTATATTTATTATACTTCTGTCGATAATAACTGCATTATATGGGTAATAATGCATGTTATATTGATAATAATATAAGTAATAAGTATAATTATTACAGTTCTAGCTATAATAACTCCATTATATGTGTAATAAAGCATGTTATATTGATAATAATAAAAGTAATAAGTATATTTATTACAGTTCTATCCAAAATAACTGCATAATATGGGTAATAATGCATGTTATATTGATGATAATAAAAGTAATACGTATATTTATTATAGTTCTAGCGATAATAACTGCATTATATGGGTAATAATGCACGTTATATTGATAATAATATAAGTAATAAGTATAATTATTACGGTTCTAGCGACAATAAGTGCATTATATGGGTAATAATACATGTTATATTGATAATATCGGGAGTAATAAGTATAATTATTACAGTTCTAGCGATAATAATAGTAAAATATGGCTATTAGTGCCTGTTATATTAATAATAATAAAAGTATTAAGTATATTTATTATAGTTCTATCGATAATAACTGCATAATATGGGTAATAATGCATGTTATATTGATGATAATGCAAGTAGTAAGTATATTTATTACAGTTCTAGCGATGATAACTGCATTATATGCGTAATAATGCATGTTATATTGATAATATCGGGAGTAATACGTATAATTATTACAGTTCTAGCGATAATAATAGTAAAATATGGCTAATAGTACATGTTATACTGATAATAATAAAAGTAATAAGCATATTTATTATACTTCTGTCAATAATAACTGCATTATATGGGTAATAATGCATGTTATATTGATAATGACATAAGTAATAAGTATAATTATTACAGTTCTAGCGATAATAACTGTATTATATGGGTAATAATGCATGTTATATTGATAATATCGGGAGTAATAAGTATAATTATTACAGTTCTAGCGATAATAACTCTATTATATGGGTAATAATGCACGTTATATTACTAATAATATAAGTAATAAGTATAATTATTACAGTTCTAGCGATAATAACTGCATTATATGGGTAATAATGCATGTTATATTGATAATATCGGGAGTAATAAGTATAATTATTATAGTTCTAGCGATAATAATAGTAAAATATGGCTAATAGTACATGTTATACTGATAATAATAAAAGTAATAAGCATATTTATTATACTTCTGTCAATAATAACTGCATTATATGGGTAATAATGCATGTTATATTGATAATGACATAAGTAATAAGTATAATTATTACAGTTCTAGCGATAATAACTGTATTATATGGGTAATAATGCATGTTATATTGATAATAATATGAGTAATAAGTATAATTATTACAGTTCTAGCGATAATAACTGCATTATATGGGTAATAATGCACGTTATATTGCTAATAATATAAGTAATAAGTATAATTATTACAGTTCTAGCGATAATAACTGCATTATATGGGTAATAATGCATGTTATATTGATAATATCGGGAGTAATACGTATAATTATTACAGTTCTAGCGATAATACTAGTATAATAAGGCTAATAGTACATGTTATACTGATAATAATAAAAGCAATAAGTATATTTATTATACTTCTGTCGAGAATAACTGCATTATATGGGTAATAATGCATGTTATAGTGATAATATTGGGAGTAATAAGTATAATTATTACAGTTCTAGCGATAATAACTGCATTATATGGGTAATAATGCACGTTATATTACTAATAATATAAGTAATATGTATAATTATTACAGTTCTAGCGATAATAACTGCATTATATGGGTAATAATGCACGTTATATTACTAATAATATAAGTAATAAGTATAATTATTACAGTTCTAGCGATAATAACTGCATAATATGGGTAATAATGCATGTTATATCGATAATATTGGGAGTAATAAGTATTGTTATTATAGTTCTAACGATAATAACAGCATAATATGGGTAATAATGCATGTTATATTGATGACAATGAAAGCAGTAAGTATATTTATTACAGTTCTAGCGATAATAACTGCATTATATGCGTAATAATGCATGTTATATTGATAATATCGGGAGTAGTAAGTATAATTATTACAGTTCTAGCGATAATAATAGTAAAATATGGCTAATAGTACATGTTATACTGATAACAATAAAAGTAATAAGTATATTTATTATACTTCTGTCGATAATAACTGCATTATATGGGTAATAATGCATGTTATATTGATAATATCGGGAGTAATAAGTATAATTATTACAGTTCTAGTGATAATAACTGCATTATATAGGTAATAATGGATGTTATATTGACAATGTCGGGAGTAGTAAGTATAATTATTACAGTTCTAGCGATAATAACTGCATTATAAGGGTAATAATGCATGTTATATTGATAATATTGGGAGTAATAAGTATAATTATTATAGTTCTAGCGATAATGATTGTAAAATATTTGTAATAGTGCATGTTATATTGATAATAATAAAAGTTATAAGTATATTTATTACAGTTCTAGCAATAATAACTGCATTATATGGGTAATAATGCACGTTATATTACTAATAATATAAGTAATAAGTATAATTATTACAGTTCTAGCGATAATAACTGCATTATATGGGTAACAATGCATGTCATATTGATAATATTGGGAGTAATAAGTATATTTATTATAGTTCTAGCGATAATAACTGCATAATATGGGAAATAATGCATGTTATATTGATAATAATATAAGTAATAAGTATAATTATTACAGTTCTAGCGATAATAACTGCTTTATATGGGTAATAATGCACGCTATATTGCTAATAATATAAGTAATAAGTATAATTATTACAGTTCTAGCGATAATAACTGCATTATATGGGTAATAATGCATGTTATATTGATAATATCGGGAGTAATAAGTATAATTATTATAGTTCTAGCGATAATAATAGTAAAATATGGCTAATAGTACATGTTATACTGATAATAATAAAAGTAATAAGCATATTTATTATACTTCTGTCGATAATAACTGCATTATATGGGTAATAATGCATGTTATATTGATAATGACATAAGTAATAAGTATAATTATTACAGTTCTAGCGATAATAACTGTATTATATGGGTAATAATGCATGTTATATTGATAATAATATGAGTAATAAGTATAATTATTACAGTTCTAGCGATAATAACTGCATTATATGGGTAATAATGCACGTTATATTGCTAATAATATAAGTAATAAGTATAATTATTACAGTTCTAGCGATAATAACTGCATTATATGGGTAATAATGCATGTTATATTGATAATATCGGGAGTAATACGTATAATTATTATAGTTCTAGCGATAATAATAGTAAAATATGGCTATTAGTGCCTGTTATATTGATAATAATAAAAGTAATAAGTATATTTATTATACTTCTGTCGATAATAACTGCATTATATGGGTAATAATGCATGTTATATTGATAATAATATAAGTAATAAGTATAATTATTACAGTTCTAGCGATAATAACTGCATTATATGGGTAATAATGCACGTTATATTGATAATAATATAAGTAATAAGTATAATTATTACGGTTCTAGCGACAATAACTGCATTATATGGGTAATAATGCATGTTATATTGATAATATCGGGAGTAATAAGTATAATTATTACAGTTCTAGCGATAATACTAGTAAAATATGGCTAATAGTACATGTTATACTGATAATAATAAAAGCAATAAGTATATTTATTATACTTCTGTCGATAATAACTGCATTATATGGGTAATAATGCATGTTATAGTGATAATATTGGGAGTAATAAGTATAATTATTACAGTTCCCGCGATAATAACTGCATTATATGGGTAATAATGCATGTTATATTGATAATATCGGGAGTAATAAGTATAATTATTACAGTTCTAGCGATAATACTAGTAAAATATGGCTAATAGTACATGTTATACTGATAATAATAAAAGCAATAAGTATATTTATTATACTTCTGTCGATAATAACTGCATTATATGGGTAATAATGCATGTTATAGTGATAATATTGGGAGTAATAAGTATAATTATTACAGTTCCCGCGATAATAACTGCATTATATGGATTAATAATGCACGTTATATTACTAATAATATAAGTAATATGTATAATTATTACAGTTCTAGCGATAATAACTGCATTATATGGGTAATAATGCATGTTATATCGATAATATCGGGAGTAATGAGTATAATTATTATAGTTCTAGCGATAATAATAGTAAAACATGGCTATTAGTGCCTGTTATATTGATAATAATATAAGTAATAAGTATAATTATTACAGTTCTGGCGATAATAACTGCATTATATGGGTAATAATGCATGTTATATTGATAATATCGGGAGTAATAAGTATAATTATTATAGTTCTAGCGATAATAATAGTAAAATATGGCTAATAGTACATGTTATACTGATAATAATGAAAGTAATAAGCATATTTATTATACTTCTGTCGATAATAACTGCATTATATGGGTAATAATGCATGTTATATTGATAATGACATAAGTAATAAGTATAATTATTACAGTTCTAGCGATAATAACTCCATTATATGGGTAATAATGCATGTTATATTGCTAACTATATAAGTAATAAGTATAATTATTACAGTTCTAGCGATAATAACTGCATTAAATGGGTAATAATGCATGTTATATTGATAATATCGGGAGTAATGAGTATAATTATTATAGTTCTAGCGATAATAATAGTAAATATGGCTATTAGTGCCTGTTATATTGATAATAATATAAGTAATAAGTATAATTATTACAGTTCTGGCGATAATAACTGCATTATATGGGTAATAATGCATGTTATATTGATAATATTGGGAGTAATAAGTATAATTATTATAGTTCTAGCGATAATAATAGTAAAATATGGCAAACAGTGCATGTTATATTGATAATAATAAAAGTAACAAGTATATTTATTATACTTCTGTCGATAATAACTGCATTATATGGGTAATAATGCACGTTATATTGCTAATAATATAAGTAATAAGTATATTTATTACAGTTCTAGCGATAATAACTGCATTATATGCGTAATAATGCATGTTATATTGATAATATCGGGAGTAATAAGTATAATTGTTACAGTTCTAGCGATAATACTAGTAAAATATATCTAACAGTGCCTGTTATATTGATAATAATAATAGTAAGAAGTATATTTATTATACTTCTGTCGATAATACTTGCATTATATGGGTAATAATGCATGTTATATTGATAATATCGGGAGTAATAAGTATAATTATTATAGTTCTAGCGATAATAATAGTAAAATATGGCTAATAGTGCATGTTATATTGATAATAATAAAAGTATTAAGTATATTTATTATAGTTCTATCGATAATAACTGCATAATATGGGTAATAATGCATGTTATATTGATGATAATGCAAGTAGTAAGTATATTTATTACAGTTCTAGCGATAATAACTGCATTATATGCGTAATAATGCATGTTATATTGATAATATCGGGAGTAATAAGTATAATTATTACAGTTCTAGCGATAATAATAGTAAAATATGGCTAATAGTACATGTTATACTGATAATAATAAAAGTAATAAGTATATTTATTATACTTCTGTCGATAATAACTGCATTATATGGGTAATAATGCATGTTATATTGATAATATCGGGAGTAATAAGTATAATTATTACAGTTCTAGCGATAATGATTGTAAAATATTTCTAATAGTGCATGTTATATTGATAATAATACAAGTTATAAGTATATTAATTACAGTTCTAGCGATAATAACTGCATTATATGGGTAATAATGCACGTGATATTGCTAATAATATAAGTAATAAGTATAATTATTACAGTTCTAGCGATAATAACTGCATTATATGGGTAATAATGGATGTTATATTGACAATATCGGGAGTAATAAGTATATTTATTATAGTTCTAGCGATAATAATTGTAAAATATTTCTAATAGTGCATGTTATATTGATAATAATAAAAGTTATAAGTATATTAATTACAGTTCTAGCGATAATAACTGCATTATATGGGTAATAATGCACATTATATTGCTAATAATATAAGTAATAAGTATAATTATTACAGTTCTAGCTATAATAACTCCATTATATGGGTAATAAAGCATGTTATATTGATAATAATAAAAGTAATAAGTATATTTATTACAGTTCTATCCAAAATAACTGCATAATATGGGTAATAATGCATGTTATATTGATGATAATAAAAGTAATACGTATATTTATTATAGTTCTAGCGATAATAACTGCATAATATGGGTAATAATACATGTTATATTGATAATAATATAAGTAATAAGTATAATTATTACAGTTCTAGCGATAATAACTGCAATTTATGGGTAATAATGCACGTTATATTGCTAATAGTATAAGTAATAAGTATAATTATTACAGTTCTAGCGATAATAACGGCATAATATGGGCAATAATGCATGTTATATTGATGATAATGAAAGTCGTAAGTATATTTATTACATTTCTAGCGATAATAACTGCATTATATGCGTAAAATGCATGTTATATTGATAATATCGGGAGTAATAAGTATAATTATTATAGTTCTAGCGATAATAATAGTAAAATATGGCTACTAGTGCCTGTTATATTGATAATAATAAAAGTAATAAGTATATTTATTATACTTCTGTCGATAATAACTGCATTGTATGGGTAATAATGCATGTTATATTGATAATAACCTAAGTAATAAGTATAATTATTACAGTTCTAGCGATAATAACTCCATTATATGGGTAATAATGCATGTTATATTGTTAACTATATAAGTAATAAGTATAATTATTACAGTTCCAGCAATAATAACTGCATTAAATGGGTAATAACGCATGTTATATTGATAATAATAAAAGTAATAAGTATATTTATTATCGTTCTATCGATAATAACTTCTTAATATGGGTAATAATGCATGTTATATTGATAATATCGGGAGTAATGCGTATAATTATTATAGTTCTAGCGATAATAATAGTAAAATATGGCTAATAGTACATGTTACACTGATAACAATAAAAGTAATAAGCATATTTATTATACTTCTGTCGATAATAACTGCATTATATGGGTAATAATGCATGTTATATTGATAATGACATAAGTAATAAGTATAATTATTACAGTTCTAGCGATAATAACTCCATTATATGTGTAATAATGCATGTTATATTGCTAACTATATAAGTAATAAGTATAATTATTACAGTTCTAGCGATAATAACTGCATTAAATGGGTAATAATGCATGTTATATTGATAATAATAAAAGTAATAAGTATATTTATTATTGTTCTATCGATAATAACTTCTTAATATGGGTAATAATGCATGTTATATTGATGATAATGAAAGCAGTAAGTATATTTATTACAGTTCTAGCGATAATAACTGCATTATATGGGTAATAATGGATGTTATATTGATAATATCGGGAGTAATAAGTATAATTATTACAGTTCTAGGGATAATACTAGTAAAATATGGGTAAGAGTGCCTGTTATATTGATAATAATATAAGTAATAAGTATAATTATTACAGTTCTGGCGATAATAACTGCATTATATGGGTAATAATGCATGTTATATTGATAATATCGGGAGTAATAAGTATAATTATTATAGTTCGAGCGATAATAATAGTAAAATACGGCTAATAGTACATGTTATACTGATAATAATAAAAGTAATAAGTATATTTATTATACTTCTGTCGATAATAACTGCATTATATGGGTAATAATGCATGTTATATTGATAATGACATAAGTAATAAGTATAATTATTACAGTTCTAGCGATAATACTAGTAAAATATGGCTAATAGTACATGTTATACTGATAATAATAAAAGCAATAAGTATATTTATTATACTTCTGTCGATAATAACTGCATTATATGGGTAATAATGCATGTTATATTGATAATATCGGGAGTAATAAGTATAATTATTATAGTTCGAGCGATAATAATAGTAATATACGGCTAATAGTACATGTTATACTGATAATAATAAAAGTAATAAGTATATTAATTATACTTCTGTCGATAATAACTGCATTATATGGGTAATAATGCATGTTATATTGATAATAATAAAAGTAATAAGTATATTTATTATCGTTCTATCGATAATAACTTCTTAATATGGGTAATAATGCATGTTATATTGATGATAATGAAAGCAGTAAGTATATTTATTACAGTTCTAGCGATAATAATTGCATTATATGGGTAATAATGCATGTTATATTGATAATATTGGGAGTAATAAGTATAATTATTATAGTTCTAGCGATAATGATTGTAAAATATTTCTAATAGTGCATGTTATATTGATAATAATAAAAGTTATAAGTATATTAATTACAGTTCTAGCGATAATAACTGCATTATATGGGTAATAATGCACGTTATATTGCTAATAATATAAGTAATAAGTATATTTATTATCGTTCTATCGATAATAACTTCTTAATATGGGTAATAATGCATGTTATATTGATGATAATGAAAGCAGTAAGTATATTTATTACAGTTCTAGCGATAATAACTGCATTATATGGGTAATAATGCATGTTATATTGATAATATTGGGAGTAATAAGTATAATTATTATAGTTCTAGCGATAATGATTGTAAAATATTTCCAATAGTGCATGTTATATTGATAATAATAAAAGTTATAAGTATATTAATTACAGTTCTAGCGATAATAACTGCATTATATGGGTAATAATGCACGTTATATTGCTAATAATATAAGTAATAAGTATAATTATTACAGTTCTAGCGATAATAACTGCATTATATGGGTAATAATGCATGTTATATTGATAATATTGGGAGTAATAAGTATAATTATTATAGTTCTAGCGATAATAATAGTAAAATATGGCAAACAGTGCATGTTATATTGATAATAATAAAAGTAACAAGTATATTTATTATACTTCTGTCGATAATAACTGCATTATATGGGTAATAATGCACGTTATATTGCTAATAATATAAGTAATAAGTATATTTATTACAGTTCTAGCGATAATAACTGCATTATATGCGTAATAATGCATGTTATATTGATAATATCGGGAGTAATAAGTATAATTGTTACAGTTCTAGCGATAATACTAGTAAAATATATCTAACAGTGCCTGTTATATTGATAATAATAATAGTAAGAAGTATATTTATTATACTTCTGTCGATAATACTTGCATTATATGGGTAATAATGCATGTTATATTGATAATATCGGGAGTAATAAGTATAATTATTATAGTTCTAGCGATAATAATAGTAAAATATGGCTAATAGTGCATGTTATATTGATAATAATAAAAGTATTAAGTATATTAATTACAGTTCTAGCGATAATAACTGCATTATATGGGTAATAATGCACGTTATATTGCTAATAATATAAGTAATAAGTATATTTATTATCGTTCTATCGATAATAACTTCTTAATATGGGTAATAATGCATGTTATATCGATGATAATGAAAGCAGTAAGTATATTTATTACAGTTCTAGCGATAATAACTGCATTATATGGGTAATAATGCATGTTATATTGATAGTATTGGGAGTAATAAGTATAATTATTATAGTTCTAGCGATAATGATTGTAAAATATTTCTAATAGTGCATGTTATATTGATAATAATAAAAGTTATAAGTATATTAATTACAGTTCTAGCGATAATAACTGCATTATATGGGTAATAATGCACGTTATATTGCTAATAATATAAGTAATAAGTATAATTATTACAGTTCTAGCGATAATAACTGCATTATATGGGTAATAATGCATGTTATATTGATAATATTGGGAGTAATAAGTATAATTATTATAGTTCTAGCGATAATAATAGTAAAATATGGCAAACAGTGCATGTTATATTGATAATAATAAAAGTAACAAGTATATTTATTATACTTCTGTCGATAATAACTGCATTATATGGGTAATAATGCACGTTATATTGCTAATAATATAAGTAATAAGTATATTTATTACAGTTCTAGCGATAATAACTGCATTATATGCGTAATAATGCATGTTATATTGATAATATCGGGAGTAATAAGTATAATTGTTACAGTTCTAGCGATAATACTAGTAAAATATATCTAACAGTGCCTGTTATATTGATAATAATAATAGTAAGAAGTATATTTATTATACTTCTGTCGATAATACTTGCATTATATGGGTAATAATGCATGTTATATTGATAATATCGGGAGTAATAAGTATAATTATTATAGTTCTAGCGATAATAATAGTAAAATATGGCTAATAGTGCATGTTATATTGATAATAATAAAAGTATTAAGTATATTAATTACAGTTCTAGCGATAATAACTGCATTATATGGGTAATAATGCACGTTATATTGCTAATAATATAAGTAATAAGTATATTTATTATCGTTCTATCGATAATAACTTCTTAATATGGGTAATAATGCATGTTATATCGATGATAATGAAAGCAGTAAGTATATTTATTACAGTTCTAGCGATAATAACTGCATTATATGGGTAATAATGCATGTTATATTGATAGTATTGGGAGTAATAAGTATAATTATTATAGTTCTAGCGATAATGATTGTAAAATATTTCTAATAGTGCATGTTATATTGATAATAATAAAAGTTATAAGTATATTAATTACAGTTCTAGCGATAATAACTGCATTATATGGGTAATAATGCACGTTATATTGCTAATAATATAAGTAATAAGTATAATTATTACAGTTCTAGCGATAATAACTGCATTATATGGGTAATAATGCATGTTATATTGATAATATTGGGAGTAATAAGTATAATTATTATAGTTCTAGCGATAATAATAGTAAAATATGGCAAACAGTGCATGTTATATTGATAATAATAAAAGTAACAAGTATATTTATTATACTTCTGTCGATAATAACTGCATTATATGGGTAATAATGCACGTTATATTGCTAATAATATAAGTAATAAGTATATTTATTACAGTTCTAGCGATAATAACTGCATTATATGCGTAATAATGCATGTTATATTGATAATATCGGGAGTAATAAGTATAATTGTTACAGTTCTAGCGATAATACTAGTAAAATATATCTAACAGTGCCTGTTATATTGATAATAATAATAGTAAGAAGTATATTTATTATACTTCTGTCGATAATACTTGCATTATATGGGTAATAATGCATGTTATATTGATAATATCGGGAGTAATAAGTATAATTATTATAGTTCTAGCGATAATAATAGTAAAATATGGCTAATAGTGCATGTTATATTGATAATAATAAAAGTATTATGTATATTTATTATAGTTCTATCGATAATAACTGCATAATATGGGTAATAATGCATGTTATATTGATGATAATGCAAGTAGTAAGTATATTTATTACAGTTCTAGCGATAATAACTGCATTATATGCGTAATAATGCATGTTATATTGATAATATCGGGAGTAATAAGTATAATTATTACAGTTCTAGCGATAATAATAGTAAAATATGGCTAATAGTACATGTTATACTGATAATAATAAAAGTAATAAGTATATTTATTATACTTCTGTCGATAATAACTGCATTATATGGGTAATAATGCATGTTATATTGATAATATCGGGAGTAATAAGTATAATTATTACAGTTCTAGCGATAATACTAGTAAAATATGGCTAATAGTACATGTTATACTGATAATAATAAAAGCAATAAGTATATTTATTATACTTCTGTCGATAATAACTGCATTATATGGGTAATAATGCATGTTATAGTGATAATATTGGGAGTAATAAGTATAATTATTACAGTTCTAGCGATAATAACTGCATTATATGCGTAATAATGCATGTTATATTGATAATATCGGGAGTAATAAGTATAATTGTTACAGTTCTAGCGATAATACTAGTAAAATATATCTAACAGTGCCTGTTATATTGATAATAATAATAGTAAGAAGTATATTTATTATACTTCTGTCGATAATACTTGCATTATATGGGTAATAATGCATGTTATATTGATAATATCGGGAGTAATAAGTATAATTATTATAGTTCTAGCGATAATAATAGTAAAATATGGCTAATAGTGCATGTTATATTGATAATAATAAAAGTATTATGTATATTTATTATAGTTCTATCGATAATAACTGCATAATATGGGTAATAATGCATGTTATATTGATGATAATGGAAGTAGTAAGTATATTTATTACAGTTCTAGCGATAATAACTGCATTATATGCGTAATAATGCATGTTATATTGATAATATCGGGAGTAATAAGTATAATTATTACAGTTCTAGCGATAATAATAGTAAAATATGGCTAATAGTACATGTTATACTGATAATAATAAAAGTAATAAGTATATTTATTATACTTCTGTCGATAATAACTGCATTATATGGGTAATAATGCATGTTATATTGATAATATCGGGAGTAATAAGTATAATTATTACAGTTCTAGCGATAATACTAGTAAAATATGGCTAATAGTACATGTTATACTGATAATAATAAAAGCAATAAGTATATTTATTATACTTCTGTCGATAATAACTGCATTATATGGGTAATAATGCATGTTATAGTGATAATATTGGGAGTAATAAGTATAATTATTACAGTTCTAGCGATAATAACTGCATTATATGGGTAATAATGCATGTTATATTGATAATATCGGGAGTGATAAGTATAATTATGATAGTTCTAGCGATAATAATAGTAAAATATGGCTAATAGTACATGTTATACTGATAATAATAAAAGTAATAAGTATATTTATTATACTTCTGTCGATAATAACTGCATTATATGGGTAATAATGCATGTTATATTGATAATATCGGGAGTAATAAGTATATTTATTATAGTTCTAGCGATAATAACTGCATAATATGGGTAATAATGCATGTTATATTGATAATATCGGGAGTAATAAGTATATTTATTATAGTTCTATCGATAATAACTGCATAATATGGGTAATAATGCATGTTATATTGATGATAATGAAAGTAGTAAGTATATTTATTACAGTTCTAGCGATAATAACTGCATTATATGCGTAATAATGCATGTTATATTGATAATATCGGGAGTAATAAGTATAATTGTTACAGTTCTAGCGATAATACTAGTAAAGTATATCTAACAGTGCCTGTTATATTGATAATAATAATAGTAATAAGTATATTTATTATACTTCTGTCGATAATACTTGCATTATATGGGTAATAATGCTTGTTATATTGATAATATCGGGAGTAATAAGTATAATTATTATAGTTCTAGCGATAATAATAGTAAAATATGGCTAATAGTGCATGTTATATTGATAATAATAAAAGTATTAAGTATATTTGTTATAGTTCTATCGATAATAACTGCATAATATGGGTAATAATGCATGTTATATTGATGATAATGCAAGTAGTAAGTATATTTATTACAGTTCTAGCGATAATAACTGCATTATATGCGTAATAATGCATGTTATATTGATAATATCGGGAGTAATAAGTATAATTATTACAGTTCTAGCGATAATAATAGTAAAATATGGCTAATAGTACATGTTATACTGATAATAATAAAAGTATTAAGTATATTTGTTATAGTTCTATCGATAATAACTGCATAATATGGGTAATAATGCATGTTATATTGATGATAATGCAAGTAGTAAGTATATTTATTACAGTTCTAGCGATAATAACTGCATTATATGCGTAATAATGCATGTTATATTGATAATATCGGGAGTAATAAGTATAATTATTACAGTTCTAGCGATAATAATAGTAAAATATGGCTAATAGTACATGTTATACTGATAATAATAAAAGTAATAAGTATATTTATTATACTTCTGTCGATAATAACTGCATTATATGGGTAATAATGCATGTTATATTGATAATATTGGGAGTAATAAGTATAATTATTATAGTTCTAGCGATAATGATTGTAAAATATTTCTAATAGTGCATGTTATATTGATAATAATAAAAGTTATAAGTATATTAATTACAGTTCTAGCGATAATAACTGCATTATATGGGTAATAATGCACGTTATATTGCTAATAATATAAGTAATAAGTATATTTATTATCGTTCTATCGATAATAACTTCTTAATATGGGTAATAATGCATGTTATATTGATGATAATGAAAGCAGTAAGTATATTTATTACAGTTCTAGCGATAATAACTGCATTATATGGGTAATAATGCATGTTATATTGATAATATTGGGAGTAATAAGTATAATTATTATAGTTCTAGCGATAATGATTGTAAAATATTTCTAATAGTGCATGTTATATTGATAATAATAAAAGTTATAAGTATATTAATTACAGTTCTAGCGATAATAACTGCATTATATGGGTAATAATGCACGTTATATTGCTAATAATATAAGTAATAAGTATAATTATTACAGTTCTAGCGATAATAACTGCATTATATGGGTAATAATGCATGTTATATTGATAATATTGGGAGTAATAAGTATAATTATTATAGTTCTAGCGATAATAATAGTAAAATATGGCAAACAGTGCATGTTATATTGATAATAATAAAAGTAACAAGTATATTTATTATACTTCTGTCGATAATAACTGCATTATATGGGTAATAATGCACGTTATATTGCTAATAATATAAGTAATAAGTATATTTATTACAGTTCTAGCGATAATAACTGCATTATATGCGTAATAATGCATGTTATATTGATAATATCGGGAGTAATAAGTATAATTGTTACAGTTCTAGCGATAATACTAGTAAAATATATCTAACAGTGCCTGTTATATTGATAATAATAATAGTAAGAAGTATATTTATTATACTTCTGTCGATAATACTTGCATTATATGGGTAATAATGCTTGTTATATTGATAATATCGGGAGTAATAAGTATAATTATTATAGTTCTAGCGATAATAATAGTAAAATATGGCTAATAGTGCATGTTATATTGATAATAATAAAAGTATTAAGTATATTTGTTATAGTTCTATCGATAATAACTGCATAATATGGGTAATAATGCATGTTATATTGATGATAATGCAAGTAGTAAGTATATTTATTACAGTTCTAGCGATAATAACTGCATTATATGCGTAATAATGCATGTTATATTGATAATATCGGGAGTAATAAGTATAATTATTACAGTTCTAGCGATAATAATAGTAAAATATGGCTAATAGTACATGTTATACTGATAATAATAAAAGTATTAAGTATATTTGTTATAGTTCTATCGATAATAACTGCATAATATGGGTAATAATGCATGTTATATTGATGATAATGCAAGTAGTAAGTATATTTATTACAGTTCTAGCGATAATAACTGCATTATATGCGTAATAATGCATGTTATATTGATAATATCGGGAGTAATAAGTATAATTATTACAGTTCTAGCGATAATAATAGTAAAATATGGCTAATAGTACATGTTATACTGATAATAATAAAAGTAATAAGTATATTTATTATACTTCTGTCGATAATAACTGCATTATATGGGTAATAATGCATGTTATATTGATAATATTGGGAGTAATAAGTATAATTATTATAGTTCTAGCGATAATGATTGTAAAATATTTCTAATAGTGCATGTTATATTGATAATAATAAAAGTTATAAGTATATTAATTACAGTTCTAGCGATAATAACTGCATTATATGGGTAATAATGCACGTTATATTGCTAATAATATAAGTAATAAGTATATTTATTATCGTTCTATCGATAATAACTTCTTAATATGGGTAATAATGCATGTTATATTGATGATAATGAAAGCAGTAAGTATATTTATTACAGTTCTAGCGATAATAACTGCATTATATGGGTAATAATGCATGTTATATTGATAATATTGGGAGTAATAAGTATAATTATTATAGTTCTAGCGATAATGATTGTAAAATATTTCTAATAGTGCATGTTATATTGATAATAATAAAAGTTATAAGTATATTAATTACAGTTCTAGCGATAATAACTGCATTATATGGGTAATAATGCACGTTATATTGCTAATAATATAAGTAATAAGTATAATTATTACAGTTCTAGCGATAATAACTGCATTATATGGGTAATAATGCATGTTATATTGATAATATTGGGAGTAATAAGTATAATTATTATAGTTCTAGCGATAATAATAGTAAAATATGGCAAACAGTGCATGTTATATTGATAATAATAAAAGTAACAAGTATATTTATTATACTTCTGTCGATAATAACTGCATTATATGGGTAATAATGCACGTTATATTGCTAATAATATAAGTAATAAGTATATTTATTACAGTTCTAGCGATAATAACTGCATTATATGCGTAATAATGCATGTTATATTGATAATATCGGGAGTAATAAGTATAATTGTTACAGTTCTAGCGATAATACTAGTAAAATATATCTAACAGTGCCTGTTATATTGATAATAATAATAGTAAGAAGTATATTTATTATACTTCTGTCGATAATACTTGCATTATATGGGTAATAATGCATGTTATATTGATAATATCGGGAGTAATAAGTATAATTATTATAGTTCTAGCGATAATGATTGTAAAATATTTCTAATAGTGCATGTTATATTGATAATAATAAAAGTTATAAGTATATTAATTACAGTTCTAGCGATAATAACTGCATTATATGGGTAATAATGCACGTTATATTGCTAATAATATAAGTAATAAGTATAATTATTACAGTTCTAGCGATAATAACTGCATTATATGGGTAATAATGCATGTTATATTGATAATATTGGGAGTAATAAGTATAATTATTATAGTTCTAGCGATAATAATAGTAAAATATGGCAAACAGTGCATGTTATATTGATAATAATAAAAGTAACAAGTATATTTATTATACTTCTGTCGATAATAACTGCATTATATGGGTAATAATGCACGTTATATTGCTAATAATATAAGTAATAAGTATATTTATTACAGTTCTAGCGATAATAACTGCATTATATGCGTAATAATGCATGTTATATTGATAATATCGGGAGTAATAAGTATAATTGTTACAGTTCTAGCGATAATACTAGTAAAATATATCTAACAGTGCCTGTTATATTGATAATAATAATAGTAAGAAGTATATTTATTATACTTCTGTCGATAATACTTGCATTATATGGGTAATAATGCATGTTATATTGATGATAATGCAAGTAGTAAGTATATTTATTACAGTTCTAGCGATAATAACTGCATTATATGCGTAATAATGCATGTTATATTGATAATATCGGGAGTAATAAGTATAATTATTACAGTTCTAGCGATAATAATAGTAAAATATGGCTAATAGTACATGTTATACTGATAATAATAAAAGTAATAAGTATATTTATTATACTTCTGTCGATAATAACTGCATTATATGGGTAATAATGCATGTTATATTGATAATATCGGGAGTAATAAGTATAATTATTACAGTTCTAGCGATAATACTAGTAAAATATGGCTAATAGTACATGTTATACTGATAATAATAAAAGCAATAAGTATATTTATTATACTTCTGTCGATAATAACTGCATTATATGGGTAATAATGCATGTTATAGTGATAATATTGGGAGTAATAAGTATAATTATTACAGTTCTAGCGATAATAACTGCATTATATGGGTAATAATGCATGTTATATTGATAATATTGGGAGTAATAAGTACATTTATTATAGTTCTAGCGATAATAACTGCATTATATGGGTAATAATGCACGTTATATTGCTAATAATATAAGTAATAAGTATAATTATTACAGTTCTAGCGATCATAACTGCATTATATCGGTAATAATGCATGTTATATTGATAATATCGGGAGTGATAAGTATAATTATGATAGTTCTAGCGATAATAATAGTAAAATATGGCTAATAGTACATGTTATACTGATAATAATAAAAGTAATAAGTATATTTATTATACTTCTGTCGATAATAACTGCATTATATGGGTAATAATGCATGTTATATTGATAATATCGGGAGTAATAAGTATATTTATTATAGTTCTAGCGATAATAACTGCATAATATGGGTAATAATGCATGTTATATTGATAATATCGGGAGTAATAAGTATATTTATTATAGTTCTATCGATAATAACTGCATAATATGGGTAATAATGCATGTTATATTGATGATAATGAAAGTAGTAAGTATATTTATTACAGTTCTAGCGATAATAACTGCATTATATGCGTAATAATGCATGTTATATTGATAATATCGGGAGTAATAAGTATAATTGTTACAGTTCTAGCGATAATACTAGTAAAGTATATCTAACAGTGCCTGTTATATTGATAATAATAATAGTAATAAGTATATTTATTATACTTCTGTCGATAATACTTGCATTATATGGGTAATAATGCTTGTTATATTGATAATATCGGGAGTAATAAGTATAATTATTATAGTTCTAGCGATAATAATAGTAAAATATGGCTAATAGTGCATGTTATATTGATAATAATAAAAGTATTAAGTATATTTATTATAGTTCTATCGATAATAACTGCATAATATGGGTAATAATGCATGTTATATTGATGATAATGCAAGTAGTAAGTATATTTATTACAGTTCTAGCGATAATAACTGCATTATATGCGTAATAATGCATGTTATATTGATAATATCGGGAGTAATAAGTATAATTATTACAGTTCTAGCGATAATAATAGTAAAATATGGCTAATAGTACATGTTATACTGATAATAATAAAAGTAATAAGTATATTTATTATACTTCTGTCGATAATAACTGCATTATATGGGTAATAATGCATGTTATATTGATAATAATATAAGTAATAAGTATAATTATTACAGTTCTAGCTATAATAACTCCATTATATGGGTAATAAAGCATGTTATATTGATAATAATAAAAGTAATAAGTATATTTATTACAGTTCTATCCAAAATAACTGCATAATATGGGTAATAATGCATGTTATATTGATGATAATAAAAGTAATACGTATATTTATTATAGTTCTAGCGATAATAACTGCATAATATGGGTAATAATGCATGTTATATTGATAATAATATAAGTAATAAGTATAATTATTACAGTTCTAGCGATAATAACTGCAATTTATGGGTAATAATGCACGTTATATTGCTAATAGTATAAGTAATAAGTATAATTATTACAGTTCTAGCGATAATAACGGCATAATATGGGCAATAATGCATGTTATATTGATGATAATGAAAGTCGTAAGTATATTTATTACATTTCTAGCGATAATAACTGCATTATATGCGTAAAATGCATGTTATATTGATAATATCGGGAGTAATTATTATAGTTCTAGCGATAATAATAGTAAAATATGGCTACTAGTGCCTGTTATATTGATAATAATAAAAGTAATAAGTATATTTATTATACTTCTGTCGATAATAACTGCATTGTATGGGTAATAATGCATGTTATATTGATAATAACCTAAGTAATAAGTATAATTATTACAGTTCTAGCGATAATAACTCCATTATATGGGTAATAATGCATGTTATATTGTTAACTATATAAGTAATAAGTATAATTATTACAGTTCCAGCGATAATAACTGCATTAAATGGGTAATAATGCATGTTATATTGATAATAATAAAAGTAATAAGTATATTTATTATCGTTCTATCGATAATAACTTCTTAATATGGGTAATAATGCATGTTATATTGATAATATCGGGAGTAATACGTATAATTATTATAGTTCTAGCGATAATAATAGTAAAATATGGCTATTAGTGCCTGTTATATTGATAATAATAAAAGTAATAAGTATATTTATTATACTTCTGTCGATAATAACTGCATTATATGGCTAATAATGCATGTTATATTGATAATAATATAAGTAATTAGTATAATTATTACAGTTCTAGCGATAATAACTGCATTATATGGGTAATAATGCACGTTATAATGCTAATAATATAAGTAATAGGTATAATTATTACAGTTCTAGCGATAATAACTGCATTATATGGGTAATAATGCATGTTATATTGATAATATTGGGAGTAATAAGTATATTTATTATAGTTCTAGCGATAATAACTGCATAATATGCGTAATAATGCATGTTATATTGATAATAATATAAGTAATAAGTATAATTATAACAGTTCTAGCGATAATAACTGCATTATATGGGTAATAATGCACGTTATATTGCTAACAATATAAGTAATAAGTATAATTATTACAGTTCTAGCGATAATAACTGCATTATACGGGTAATAATGCATGTTATATTGATAATAATAAACGTAATAAGTATATTTATTATAGTTCTATCCAAAATAACTGCATAATATGGGTAATAATGCATGTTATATTGATGATAATAAAAGTAATACGTATATTTATTATAGTTCTAGCGATAATAACTGCATAATATGGGTAATAATGCATGTTATATTGATAATAATATAAGTAACAAGTATAATTATTACAGTTCTAGCGATAATAACTGCAATTTATGGGTAATAATGCACGTTATATTGCTAATAGTATAAGTAATAAGTATAATTATTACAGTTCTAGCGATAATAACTGCATAATATGGGCAATAATGCATGTTATATTGATGATAATGAAAGTCGTAAGTATATTTATTACATTTCCAGCGATAATGACTGCATTATATGCGTAAAATGCATGTTATATTGATAATATCGGGAGTAATAAGTATAATTATTACAGTTCTAGCGATAATAACAGCATTAAATGGGTAATAATGCATGTTATATTGATAACAATAAAAGTAATAAGTATATTTATTATCGTTCTATCGATAATAACTTCTTAATACGGGTAATAATGCATGTTATATTGATGATAATGAAAGTAGTAAGTATATTTATTACAGTTCTAGCGATAATAACTCCATTATATGCGTAATAATGCATGTTATATTGATAATATCGGGAGTAATAAGTATAATTATTATAGTTCTAGCGATAATAATAGTAAAATATGGCTACTAGTGCCTGTTATATTGATAATAATAATAGTAATAAGTATATTTATTATACTTCTGTCGATAATACCTGCATTATATGGGTAATAATGCATGTTATATTGGTAATATCGGGAGTAATAAGTATAATTATTATAGTTCTAGCGATAATAATAGTGAAACATGGCAAATAGTGCATGTAATATTGATAATAATAAAAGTAATAAGTATATTTATAACAGTTCTATCCAAAATAACTGCATAATACGGGTAATAATGCATGTTATATCGATGATAATAAAAGTAATACGTATATTTATTATAGTTCTAGCGATAATAACTGCATAATATGGGTAATAATGCATGTTATATTGATAATAATATAAGTAATAAGTATAATTATTACAGTTCTAGCGATAATAACTGCATTATATGGGTAATAATGCACGTTATATTGCTAATAATATAAGTAGTAAGTATAATTATTACAATTCTAGCGATAATAACTGCATTATACGGGTAATAATGCATGTTATATTGATAATAATAGAAGTAATAAGTATATTTATTATAGTTCTATCGATAATAACTGTATAATATGGGTAATAATGCATGTTATATTGATGATAATGAAAGTAGTAAGTATATTTATTACAGTTCTAGCGATAATAACTGCATTATATGGGTAATAATGCATGTTATATTGATAATATCGGGAGTAATAAGTATAATTATTACAGTTCTAGCGATAATAACTGCATTATATGGGTAATAATGGATGTTATATTGATAATATCGGGAGTAATCAGTATAATTATTACAGTTCTAGCGATAATAACTGCATTATATGGGTAATAATGCATGTTATATTGATAATATCGGGAGTAATAAGTATAAGTATTATAGTTCTAGCGATAATAATAGTAAAATATGGCTAATAGTGCATGTTATATTGATAATAATAAAAGTATTAAGTATATTTATTATAGTTCTATCGATAATAACTGCATAATATGGGTAATAATGCATGTTATATTGATGATAATGCAAGTAGTAAGTATATTTATTACAGTTCTAGCGATAATAACTGCATTATATGCGTAATAATGCATGTTATATTGATAATATCGGGAGTAATAAGTATAATTATTACAGTTCTAGCGATAATAATAGTAAAATATGGCTAATAGTACATGTTATACTGATAATAATAAAAGTAATAAGTATATTTATTATACTTCTGTCGATAATAACTGCATTATATGGGTAATAATGCATGTTATATTGATAATATCGGGAGTAATAGGTATAATTATTACAGTTCTAGCGATAATAACTGCATTATATGGGTAATAATGGATGTTATATTGATAATATCGGGAGTAATAAGTATAATTATTACAGTTCTAGCGATAATACTAGTAAAATATGGGTAAGAGTGCCTGTTATATTGATAATAATGAAAGTAATAAGTATATTTATTATACTTCTGTCGATAATAACTACATTATATGGGTAATAATGCATGTTATATTGATAATAATATAAGTAATAAGTATAATTATTACAGTTCTAGCTATAATAACTCCATTATATGGGTAATAAAGCATGTTATATTGATAATAATAAAAGTAATAAGTATATTTATTACAGTTCTATCCAAATTAACTGCATAATATGGGTAATAATGCATGTTATATTGATGATAATAAAAGTAATACGTATATTTATTATAATTCTAGCGATAATAACTGCATAATATGGGTAATAATGCATGTTATATTGATAATAATATAAGTAATAAGTATAATTATTACAGTTCTAGCGATAATAACTGCAATTTATGGGTAATAATGCACGTTATATTGCTAATAGTATAAGTAATAAGTATAATTATTACAGTTCTAGCGATAATAACTGTATAATATGGGCAATAATGCATGTTATATTGATGATAATGAAAGTCGTAAGTATATTTATTACATTTCTAGCGATAATAACTGCATTATATGCGTAAAATGCATGTTATATTGATAATATCGGGAGTAATAAGTATAATTATTATAGTTCTAGCGATAATAATAGTAAAATATGGCTACTAGTGCCTGTTATATTGATAATAATAAAAGTAATAAGTATATTTATTATAGTTCTATCGATAATAACTGCATAATATGGGTAATAATGCATGTTATATTGATAATATCGGGAGTAATAAGTATAATTATTACAGTTCTAGCGATAATAACTGCAATTTATGAGTAATAATGCACGTTATATTGCTAATAATATAAGTAATAAGTATAATTATTACGGTTCTAGCGATAATAACTGCATTATATGGGTAATAATGCATGTTATATTGACAATATCGGGAGTAATAAGTATAATTATTATAGATCTAGCGATAATAATAGTAAAATATGGCAAATAGTGCATGCTATATTGATAATAATAAAAGTAATACGTATATTTATTATAGTTCTAGCGATAATAACTGCATAATATGGGTAATAATGCACGTTACATTGCTAATAATATAATTAATGAGTATAATTATTACAGTTCTAGCGATAATAACTGCATTATATGGGTAATAATGCATGTTATATTGATAATATCGGGAGTAATAAGTATAATTATTACAGTTCTAGCGATAATACTAGTAAAATATGGCTAATAGTACATGTTATACTGATAATAATAAAAGCAATAAGTATATTGATTATACTTCTGTCGATAATAACTGCATTATATGGGTAATAATGCATGTTATATTGATAATGACATAAGTAATAAGTATAATTATTACAGTTCTAGCGATAATAACTCCATTATATGGGTAATAATGCATGTTATATTGCTAACTATATAAGTAATAAGTATAATTATTACAGTTCTAGCGATAATAACAGCATTAAATGGGTAATAATGCATGTTATATTGATAATAATAAAAGTAATAAGTATATTTATTATCGTTCTATCGATAATAACTTCTTAATACGGGTAATAATGCATGTTATATTGACGATAATGAAAGTAGTAAGTATATTTATTACAGTTCTAGCGATAATAACTCCATTATATGCGTAATAATGCATGTTATATTGATAATATCGGGAGTAATAAGTATAATTATTATAGTTCTAGCGATAATAATAGTAAAATATGGCTACTAGTGCCTGTTATATTGATAATAATAATAGTAATAAGTATATTTATTATACTTCTGTCGATAATACCTGCATTATATGGGTAATAATGCATGTTATATTGGTAATATCGGGAGTAATAAGTATAATTATTATAGTTCTAGCGATAATAATAGTAAAATATGGCTAATAGTACATGTTATACTGATAATAATAAAAGTAATAAGTATATTTATTATACTTCTGTAGATAATAACTGCATTATATGGGTAATAATGCATGTTATATTGATAATATCGGGAGTAATAAGTATAATTATTATAGTTCTAGCGATAATAATAGTAAAATATGGCTAATAGTACATGTTATACTGATAATAATAAAAGTAATAAGCATATTTATTATACTTCTGTCAATAATAACTGCATTATATGGGTAATAATGCATGTTATATTGATAATGACATAAGTAATAAGTATAATTATTACAGTTCTAGCGATAATAACTGTATTATATGGGTAATAATGCATGTTATATTGATAATAATATGAGTAATAAGTATAATTATTACAGTTCTAGCGATAATAACTGCATTATATGGGTAATAATGCACGTTATATTGCTAATAATATAAGTAATAAGTATAACTATTACAGTTCTAGCGATAATAACTGCATTATATGGGTAATAATGCATGTTATATTGATAATATCGGGAGTAATACGTATAATTATTACAGTTCTAGCGATAATACTAGTATAATATGGCTAATAGTACATGTTATACTGATAATAATAAAAGCAATAAGTATATTTATTATACTTCTGTCGAGAATAACTGCATTATATGGGTAATAATGCATGTTATAGTGATAATATTGGGAGTAATAAGTATAATTATTACAGTTCTAGCGATAATAACTGCATTATATGGGTAATAATGCACGTTATATTACTAATAATATAAGTAATATGTATAATTATTACAGTTCTAGCGATAATAACTGCATTATATGGGTAATAATGCACGTTATATTACTAATAATATAAGTAATAAGTATAATTATTACAGTTCTAGCGATAATAACTGCATAATATGGGTAATAATGCATGTTATATCGATAATATTGGGAGTAATAAGTATTGTTATTATAGTTCTAACGATAATAACAGCATAATATGGGTAATAATGCATGTTATATTGATGACAATGAAAGCAGTAAGTATATTTATTACAGTTCTAGCGATAATAACTGCATTATATGCGTAATAATGCATGTTATATTGATAATATCGGGAGTAGTAAGTATAATTATTACAGTTCTAGCGATAATAATAGTAAAATATGGCTAATAGTACATGTTATACTGATAACAATAAAAGTAATAAGTATATTTATTATACTTCTGTCGATAATAACTGCATTATATGGGTAATAATGCATGTTATATTGATAATATCGGGAGTAATAAGTATAATTATTACAGTTCTAGTGATAATAACTGCATTATATAGGTAATAATGGATGTTATATTGACAATGTCGGGAGTAGTAAGTATAATTATTACAGTTCTAGCGATAATAACTGCATTATAAGGGTAATAATGCATGTTATATTGATAATATTGGGAGTAATAAGTATAATTATTATAGTTCTAGCGATAATGATTGTAAAATATTTGTAATAGTGCATGTTATATTGATAATAATAAAAGTTATAAGTATATTTATTACAGTTCTAGCAATAATAACTGCATTATATGGGTAATAATGCACGTTATATTACTAATAATATAAGTAATAAGTATAATTATTACAGTTCTAGCGATAATAACTGCATTATATGGGTAACAATGCATGTCATATTGATAATATTGGGAGTAATAAGTATATTTATTATAGTTCTAGCGATAATAACTGCATAATATGGGTAATAATGCATGTTATATTGATAATAATATAAGTAATAAGTATAATTATTACAGTTCTAGCGATAATAACTGCTTTATATGGGTAATAATGCACGCTATATTGCTAATAATATAAGTAATAAGTATAATTATTACAGTTCTAGCGATAATAACTGCATTATATGGGTAATAATGCATGTTATATTGATAATATCGGGAGTAATAAGTATAATTATTATAGTTCTAGCGATAATAATAGTAAAATATAGCTAATAGTACATGTTATACTGATAATAATAAAAGTAATAAGTATATTTATTATAGTTCTATCGATAATAACTGCATAATATGGGTAATAATGCATGTTATATTGATGATAATGCAAGTAGTAAGTATATTTATTACAGTTCTAGCGATAATAACTGCATTATATGCGTAATAATGCATGTTATATTGATAATATCGGGAGTAATAAGTATAATTATTATAGTTCTAGCGATAATAATAGTAAAATATGGCTACTAGTGCCTGTTATATTGATAATAATAATAGTAATAAGTATATTTATTATACTTCTGTCGATAATACCTGCATTATATGGGTAATAATGCATGTTATATTGGTAATATCGGGAGTAATAAGTATAATTATTATAGTTCTAGCGATAATAATAGTAAAATATGGCTAATAGTACATGTTATACTGATAATAATAAAAGTAATAAGTATATTTATTATACTTCTGTAGATAATAACTGCATTATATGGGTAATAATGCATGTTATATTGATAATATCGGGAGTAATAAGTATAATTATTACAGTTCTAGTGATAATAACTGCATTATATGGGTAATAATGGATGTTATTTTGACAATATCGGGAGTAATATGTATAATTATTATAGTTCTAGCGATAATAATAGTGAAACATGGCAAATAGTGCATGTAATATTGATAATAATAAAAGTAATAAGTATATTTATAACAGTTCTATCCAAAATAACTGCATAATACGGGTAATAATGCATGTTATATCGATGATAATAAAAGTAATACGTATATTTATTATAGTTCTAGCGATAATAACTGCATAATATGGGTAATAATGCATGTTATATTGATAATAATATAAGTAATAAGTATAATTATTACAGTTCTAGCGATAATAACTGCATTATATGGGTAATAATGCACGTTATATTGCTAATAATATAAGTAGTAAGTATAATTATTACAATTCTAGCGATAATAACTGCATTATACGGGTAATAATGCATGTTATATTGATAATAATAGAAGTAATAAGTATATTTATTATAGTTCTATCGATAATAACTGTATAATATGGGTAATAATGCATGTTATATTGATGATAATGAAAGTAGTAAGTATATTTATTACAGTTCTAGCGATAATAACTGCATTATATGGGTAATAATGCATGTTATATTGATAATATCGGGAGTAATAAGTATAATTATTACAGTTCTAGCGATAATAACTGCATTATATGGGTAATAATGGATGTTATATTGATAATATCGGGAGTAATCAGTATAATTATTACAGTTCTAGCGATAATAACTGCATTATATGGGTAATAATGCATGTTATATTGATAATATCGGGAGTAATAAGTATAAGTATTATAGTTCTAGCGATAATAATAGTAAAATATGGCTAATAGTGCATGTTATATTGATAATAATAAAAGTATTAAGTATATTTATTATAGTTCTATCGATAATAACTGCATAATATGGGTAATAATGCATGTTATATTGATGATAATGCAAGTAGTAAGTATATTTATTACAGTTCTAGCGATAATAACTGCATTATATGCGTAATAATGCATGTTATATTGATAATATCGGGAGTAATAAGTATAATTATTACAGTTCTAGCGATAATAATAGTAAAATATGGCTAATAGTACATGTTATACTGATAATAATAAAAGTAATAAGTATATTTATTATACTTCTGTCGATAATAACTGCATTATATGGGTAATAATGCATGTTATATTGATAATATCGGGAGTAATAGGTATAATTATTACAGTTCTAGCGATAATAACTGCATTATATGGGTAATAATGGATGTTATATTGATAATATCGGGAGTAATAAGTATAATTATTACAGTTCTAGCGATAATACTAGTAAAATATGGGTAAGAGTGCCTGTTATATTGATAATAATGAAAGTAATAAGTATATTTATTATACTTCTGTCGATAATAACTACATTATATGGGTAATAATGCATGTTATATTGATAATAATATAAGTAATAAGTATAATTATTACAGTTCTAGCTATAATAACTCCATTATATGGGTAATAAAGCATGTTATATTGATAATAATAAAAGTAATAAGTATATTTATTACAGTTCTATCCAAATTAACTGCATAATATGGGTAATAATGCATGTTATATTGATGATAATAAAAGTAATACGTATATTTATTATAATTCTAGCGATAATAACTGCATAATATGGGTAATAATGCATGTTATATTGATAATAATATAAGTAACAAGTATAATTATTACAGTTCTAGCGATAATAACTGCAATTTATGGGTAATAATGCACGTTATATTGCTAATAGTATAAGTAATAAGTATAATTATTACAGTTCTAGCGATAATAACTGCATAATATGGGCAATAATGCATGTTATATTGATGATAATGAAAGTCGTAAGTATATTTATTACATTTCCAGCGATAATGACTGCATTATATGCGTAAAATGCATGTTATATTGATAATATCGGGAGTAATAAGTATAATTATTACAGTTCTAGCGATAATAACAGCATTAAATGGGTAATAATGCATGTTATATTGATAACAATAAAAGTAATAAGTATATTTATTATCGTTCTATCGATAATAACTTCTTAATACGGGTAATAATGCATGTTATATTGATGATAATGAAAGTAGTAAGTATATTTATTACAGTTCTAGCGATAATAACTCCATTATATGCGTAATAATGCATGTTATATTGATAATATCGGGAGTAATAAGTATAATTATTATAGTTCTAGCGATAATAATAGTAAAATATGGCTACTAGTGCCTGTTATATTGATAATAATAATAGTAATAAGTATATTTATTATACTTCTGTCGATAATACCTGCATTATATGGGTAATAATGCATGTTATATTGGTAATATCGGGAGTAATAAGTATAATTATTATAGTTCTAGCGATAATAATAGTAAAATATGGCTAATAGTACATGTTATACTGATAATAATAAAAGTAATAAGTATATTTATTATACTTCTGTAGATAATAACTGCATTATATGGGTAATAATGCATGTTATATTGATAATATCGGGAGTAATAAGTATAATTATTACAGTTCTAGTGATAATAACTGCATTATATGGGTAATAATGGATGTTATTTTGACAATATCGGGAGTAATATGTATAATTATTATAGTTCTAGCGATAATAATAGTGAAATATGGCAAATAGTGCATGTAATATTGATAATAATAAAAGTAATAAGTATATTTATAACAGTTCTATCCAAAATAACTGCATAATACGGGTAATAATGCATGTTATATCGATGATAATAAAAGTAATACGTATATTTATTATAGTTCTAGCGATAATAACTGCATAATATGGGTAATAATGCATGTTATATTGATAATAATATAAGTAATAAGTATAATTATTACAGTTCTAGCGATAATAACTGCATTATATGGGTAATAATGCACGTTATATTGCTAATAATATAAGTAGTAAGTATAATTATTACAATTCTAGCGATAATAACTGCATTATACGGGTAATAATGCATGTTATATTGATAATAATAGAAGTAATAAGTATATTTATTATAGTTCTATCGATAATAACTGTATAATATGGGTAATAATGCATGTTATATTGATGATAATGAAAGTAGTAAGTATATTTATTACAGTTCTAGCGATAATAACTGCATTATATGGGTAATAATGCATGTTATATTGATAATATCGGGAGTAATAAGTATAATTATTACAGTTCTAGCGATAATAACTGCATTATATGGGTAATAATGGATGTTATATTGATAATATCGGGAGTAATCAGTATAATTATTACAGTTCTAGCGATAATAACTGCATTATATGGGTAATAATGCATGTTATATTGATAATATCGGGAGTAATAAGTATAAGTATTATAGTTCTAGCGATAATAATAGTAAAATATGGCTAATAGTGCATGTTATATTGATAATAATAAAAGTATTAAGTATATTTATTATAGTTCTATCGATAATAACTGCATAATATGGGTAATAATGCATGTTATATTGATGATAATGCAAGTAGTAAGTATATTTATTACAGTTCTAGCGATAATAACTGCATTATATGCGTAATAATGCATGTTATATTGATAATATCGGGAGTAATAAGTATAATTATTACAGTTCTAGCGATAATAATAGTAAAATATGGCTAATAGTACATGTTATACTGATAATAATAAAAGTAATAAGTATATTTATTATACTTCTGTCGATAATAACTGCATTATATGGGTAATAATGCATGTTATATTGATAATATCGGGAGTAATAGGTATAATTATTACAGTTCTAGCGATAATAACTGCATTATATGGGTAATAATGGATGTTATATTGATAATATCGGGAGTAATAAGTATAATTATTACAGTTCTAGCGATAATACTAGTAAAATATGGGTAAGAGTGCCTGTTATATTGATAATAATGAAAGTAATAAGTATATTTATTATACTTCTGTCGATAATAACTACATTATATGGGTAATAATGCATGTTATATTGATAATAATATAAGTAATAAGTATAATTATTACAGTTCTAGCTATAATAACTCCATTATATGGGTAATAAAGCATGTTATATTGATAATAATAAAAGTAATAAGTATATTTATTACAGTTCTATCCAAATTAACTGCATAATATGGGTAATAATGCATGTTATATTGATGATAATAAAAGTAATACGTATATTTATTATAATTCTAGCGATAATAACTGCATAATATGGGTAATAATGCATGTTATATTGATAATAATATAAGTAATAAGTATAATTATTACAGTTCTAGCGATAATAACTGCAATTTATGGGTAATAATGCACGTTATATTGCTAATAGTATAAGTAATAAGTATAATTATTACAGTTCTAGCGATAATAACTGTATAATATGGGCAATAATGCATGTTATATTGATGATAATGAAAGTCGTAAGTATATTTATTACATTTCTAGCGATAATAACTGCATTATATGCGTAAAATGCATGTTATATTGATAATATCGGGAGTAATAAGTATAATTATTATAGTTCTAGCGATAATAATAGTAAAATATGGCTACTAGTGCCTGTTATATTGATAATAATAAAAGTAATAAGTATATTTATTATAGTTCTATCGATAATAACTGCATAATATGGGTAATAATGCATGTTATATTGATAATATCGGGAGTAATAAGTATAATTATTACAGTTCTAGCGATAATAACTGCAATTTATGAGTAATAATGCACGTTATATTGCTAATAATATAAGTAATAAGTATAATTATTACGGTTCTAGCGATAATAACTGCATTATATGGGTAATAATGCATGTTATATTGACAATATCGGGAGTAATAAGTATAATTATTATAGATCTAGCGATAATAATAGTAAAATATGGCAAATAGTGCATGCTATATTGATAATAATAAAAGTAATACGTATATTTATTATAGTTCTAGCGATAATAACTGCATAATATGGGTAATAATGCACGTTACATTGCTAATAATATAATTAATGAGTATAATTATTACAGTTCTAGCGATAATAACTGCATTATATGGGTAATAATGCATGTTATATTGATAATATCGGGAGTAATAAGTATAATTATTACAGTTCTAGCGATAATACTAGTAAAATATGGCTAATAGTACATGTTATACTGATAATAATAAAAGCAATAAGTATATTGATTATACTTCTGTCGATAATAACTGCATTATATGGGTAATAATGCATGTTATATTGATAATGACATAAGTAATAAGTATAATTATTACAGTTCTAGCGATAATAACTCCATTATATGGGTAATAATGCATGTTATATTGCTAACTATATAAGTAATAAGTATAATTATTACAGTTCTAGCGATAATAACAGCATTAAATGGGTAATAATGCATGTTATATTGATAATAATAAAAGTAATAAGTATATTTATTATCGTTCTATCGATAATAACTTCTTAATACGGGTAATAATGCATGTTATATTGACGATAATGAAAGTAGTAAGTATATTTATTACAGTTCTAGCGATAATAACTCCATTATATGCGTAATAATGCATGTTATATTGATAATATCGGGAGTAATAAGTATAATTATTATAGTTCTAGCGATAATAATAGTAAAATATGGCTACTAGTGCCTGTTATATTGATAATAATAATAGTAATAAGTATATTTATTATACTTCTGTCGATAATACCTGCATTATATGGGTAATAATGCATGTTATATTGGTAATATCGGGAGTAATAAGTATAATTATTATAGTTCTAGCGATAATAATAGTAAAATATGGCTAATAGTACATGTTATACTGATAATAATAAAAGTAATAAGTATATTTATTATACTTCTGTAGATAATAACTGCATTATATGGGTAATAATGCATGTTATATTGATAATATCGGGAGTAATAAGTATAATTATTACAGTTCTAGGGATAATAACTGCATTATATGGGTAATAATGGATGTTATTTTGACAATATCGGGAGTAATATGTATAATTATTATAGTTCTAGCGATAATAATAGTGAAATATGGCAAATAGTGCATGTAATATTGATAATAATAAAAGTAATAAGTATATTTATAACAGTTCTATCCAAAATAACTGCATAATACGGGTAATAATGCATGTTATATCGATGATAATAAAAGTAATACGTATATTTATGATAGTTCTAGCGATAATAACTGCATAATATGGTAATAATGCATGTTATATTGATAATAATATAAGTAATAAGTATAATTATTACAGTTCTAGCGATAATAACTGCATTATATGGGTAATAATGCACGTTATATTGCTAATAATATAAGTAGTAAGTATAATTATTACAATTCTAGCGATAATAACTGCATTATACGGGTAATAATGCATGTTATATTGATAATAATAGAAGTAATAAGTATATTTATTATAGTTCTATCGATAATAACTGTATAATATGGGTAATAATGCATGTTATATTGATGATAATGAAAGTAGTAAGTATATTTATTACAGTTCTAGCGATAATAACTGCATTATATGGGTAATAATGCATGTTATATTGATAATATCGGGAGTAATAAGTATAATTATTACAGTTCTAGCGATAATAACTGCATTATATGGGTAATAATGGATGTTATATTGATAATATCGGGAGTAATCAGTATAATTATTACAGTTCTAGCGATAATAACTGCATTATATGGGTAATAATGCATGTTATATTGATAATATCGGGAGTAATAAGTATAATTATTATAGTTCTAGCGATAATAATAGTAAAATATGGCTAATAGTGCATGTTATATTGATAATAATAAAAGTATTAAGTATATTTATTATAGTTCTATCGATAATAACTGCATAATATGGGTAATAATGCATGTTATATTGATGATAATGCAAGTAGTAAGTATATTTATTACAGTTCTAGCGATAATAACTGCATTATATGCGTAATAATGCATGTTATATTGATAATATCGGGAGTAATAAGTATAATTATTACAGTTCTAGCGATAATAATAGTAAAATATGGCTAATAGTACATGTTATACTGATAATAATAAAAGTAATAAGTATATTTATTATACTTCTGTCGATAATAACTGCATTATATGGGTAATAATGCATGTTATATTGATAATATCGGGAGTAATAGGTATAATTATTACAGTTCTAGCGATAATAACTGCATTATATGGGTAATAATGGATGTTATATTGATAATATCGGGAGTGATAAGTATAATTATTACAGTTCTAGCGATAATACTAGTAAAATATGGGTAAGAGTGCCTGTTATATTGATAATTATGAAAGTAATAAGTATATTTATTATACTTCTGTCGATAATAACTGCATTATATGGGTAATAATGCATGTTATATTGATAATAATATAAGTAATAAGTATAATTATTACAGTTCTAGCTATAATAACTCCATTATATGGGTAATAAAGCATGTTATATTGATAATAATAAAAGTAATAAGTATATTTATTACAGTTCTATCCAAAATAACTGCATAATATGGGTAATAATGCATGTTATATTGATGATAATAAAAGTAATACGTATATTTATTATAGTTCTAGCGATAATAACTGCATAATATGGGTAATAATGCATGTTATATTGATAATAATATAAGTAATAAGTATAATTATTACAGTTCTAGCGATAATAACTGCAATTTATGGGTAATAATGCACGTTATATTGCTAATAGTATAAGTAATAAGTATAATTATTACAGTTCTAGCGATAATAACTGTATAATATGGGCAATAATGCATGTTATATTGATGATAATGAAAGTCGTAAGTATATTTATTACATTTCTAGCGATAATAACTGCATTATATGCGTAAAATGCATGTTATATTGATAATATCGGGAGTAATAAGTATAATTATTATGGTTCTAGCGATAATAATAGTAAAATATGGCTACTAGTGCCTGTTATATTGATAATAATAAAAGTAATAAGTATATTTATTATACTTCTGTCGATAATAACTGCATTGTATGGGTAATAATGCATGTTATATTGATAATAATATAAGTAATAAGTATAATTATAACAGTTCTAGCGATAATAACTGCATTATATGTGTAATAATGCACGTTATATTGCTAACAATATAAGTAATAAGTATAATTATTACAGTTCTAGCGATAATAACTGCATTATACGGGTAATAATGCATGTTATATTGATAATAATAAACGTAATAAGTATATTTATTATAGTTCTATCAAAATAACTGCATAATATGGGTAATAATGCATGTTATATTGATGATAATAAAAGTAATACGTATATTTATTATAGTTCTAGCGATAATAACTGCATAATATGGGTAATAATGCATGTTATATTGATAATAATATAAGTAATAAGTATAATTATTACAGTTCTAGCGATAATAACTGCAATTTATGGGTAATAATGCACGTTATATTGCTAATAGTATAAGTAATAAGTATAATTATTACAGTTCTAGCGATAATAACTGCATTATATGGGTAATAATGCATGTTATATTGATAATATCGGGAGTAATACGTATAATTATTATAGTTCTAGCGATAATAATAGTAAAATATGGCTATTAGTGCCTGTTATATTGATAATAATAAAAGTAATAAGTATATTTATTATACTTCTGTCGATAATAACTGCATTATATGGGTAATAATGCATGTTATATTGATAATAATATAAGTAATAAGTATAATTATTACAGTTCTAGCGATAATAACTGCATAATATGCGTAATAATGCATGTTATATTGATAATAATATAAGTAATAAGTATAATTATAACAGTTCTAGCGATAATAACTGCATTATATGGGTAGTAATGCACGTTATATTGCTAACAATATAAGTAATAAGTATAATTATTACAGATCTAGCGATAATAACTGCATTATACGGGTAATAATGCATGTTATATTGATAATAATAGAAGTAATAAGTATATTTATTATAGTTCTATCGATAATAACTGTATAATATGGGTAATAATGCATGTTATATTGATGATAATGAAAGTAGTAAGTATATTTATTACAGTTCTAGCGATAATAACTGCATTATATGGGTAATAATGCATGTTATATTGATAATATCGGGAGTAATAAGTATAATTATTACAGTTCTAGCGATAATAACTGCATTATATGGGTAATAATGGATGTTATATTGATAATATCGGGAGTAATCAGTATAATTATTACAGTTCTAGCGATAATAACTGCATTATATGGGTAATAATGCATGTTATATTGATAATATCGGGAGTAATAAGTATAATTATTATAGTTCTAGCGATAATAATAGTAAAATATGGCTAGTAGTGCATGTTATATTGATAATAATAAAAGTATTAAGTATATTTATTATAGTTCTATCAAAATAACTGCATAATATGGGTAATAATGCATGTTATATTGATGATAATAAAAGTAATACGTATATTTATTATAGTTCTAGCGATAATAACTGCATAATATGGGTAATAATGCATGTTATATTGATAATAATATAAGTAATAAGTATAATTATTACAGTTCTAGCGATAATAACTGCAATTTATGGGTAATAATGCACGTTATATTGCTAATAGTATAAGTAATAAGTATAATTATTACAGTTCTAGCGATAATAACTGCATTATATGGGTAATAATGCATGTTATATTGATAATATCGGGAGTAATACGTATAATTATTATAGTTCTAGCGATAATAATAGTAAAATATGGCTATTAGTGCCTGTTATATTGATAATAATAAAAGTAATAAGTATATTTATTATACTTCTGTCGATAATAACTGCATTATATGGGTAATAATGCATGTTATATTGATAATAATATAAGTAATAAGTATAATTATTACAGTTCTAGCGATAATAACTGCATAATATGCGTAATAATGCATGTTATATTGATAATAATATAAGTAATAAGTATAATTATAACAGTTCTAGCGATAATAACTGCATTATATGGGTAGTAATGCACGTTATATTGCTAACAATATAAGTAATAAGTATAATTATTACAGATCTAGCGATAATAACTGCATTATACGGGTAATAATGCATGTTATATTGATAATAATAGAAGTAATAAGTATATTTATTATAGTTCTATCGATAATAACTGTATAATATGGGTAATAATGCATGTTATATTGATGATAATGAAAGTAGTAAGTATATTTATTACAGTTCTAGCGATAATAACTGCATTATATGGGTAATAATGCATGTTATATTGATAATATCGGGAGTAATAAGTATAATTATTACAGTTCTAGCGATAATAACTGCATTATATGGGTAATAATGGATGTTATATTGATAATATCGGGAGTAATCAGTATAATTATTACAGTTCTAGCGATAATAACTGCATTATATGGGTAATAATGCATGTTATATTGATAATATCGGGAGTAATAAGTATAATTATTATAGTTCTAGCGATAATAATAGTAAAATATGGCTAGTAGTGCATGTTATATTGATAATAATAAAAGTATTAAGTATATTTATTATAGTTCTATCGATAATAACTGCATTATATGGGTAATAATGCATGTTATATTGATAATATCGGGAGTAATAAGTATAATTATTACAGTTCTAGCGATACTAACTGCATTATATGGGTAATAATGGATGTTATATTGATAATATCGGGAGTAATAAGTATAATTATTACAGTTCTAGCGATAATACTAGTAAAATATGTGTAAGAGTGCCTGTTATATTGATAATAATGAAAGTAATAAGTATATTTATTATACTTCTATCGATAATAACTGCATTATATGGGTAATAATGCATGTTATATTGATAATAATATAAGTAATAAGTATAATTATTACAGTTCTAGCTATAATAACTCCATTATATGGGTAATAAAGCATGTTATATTGATAATAATAAAAGTAATAAGTATATTTATTACAGTTCTATCCAAAATAACTGCATAATATGGGTAATAATGCATGTTATATTGATGATAATAAAAGTAATACGTATATTTATTATAGTTCTAGCGATAATAACTGCATAATATGGGTAATAATGCATGTTATATTGATAATAATATAAGTAATAAGTATAATTATTACAGTTCTAGCGATAATAACTGCAATTTATGGGTAATAATGCACGTTATATTGCTAATAGTATAAGTGATAAGTATAATTATTACAGTTCTAGCGATAATAACTGTATAATATGGGCAATAATGCATGTTATATTGATGATAATGAAAGTCGTAAGTATATTTATTACATTTCTAGCGATAATAACTGCATTATATGCGTAAAATGCATGTTATATTGATAATATCGGGAGTAATAAGTATAATTATTATGGTTCTAGCGATAATAATAGTAAAATATGGCTACTAGTGCCTGTTATATTGATAATAATAAAAGTAATAAGTATATTTATTATACTTCTGTCGATAATAACTGCATTGTATGGGTAATAATGCATGTTATATTGATAATAATATAAGTAATAAGTATAATTATAACAGTTCTAGCGATAATAACTGCATTATATGTGTAATAATGCACGTTATATTGCTAACAATATAAGTAATAAGTATAATTATTACAGTTCTAGCGATAATAACTGCATTATACGGGTAATAATGCATGTTATATTGATAATAATAAACGTAATAAGTATATTTATTATAGTTCTATCAAAATAACTGCATAATATGGGTAATAATGCATGTTATATTGATGATAATAAAAGTAATACGTATATTTATTATAGTTCTAGCGATAATAACTGCATAATATGGGTAATAATGCATGTTATATTGATAATAATATAAGTAATAAGTATAATTATTACAGTTCTAGCGATAATAACTGCAATTTATGGGTAATAATGCACGTTATATTGCTAATAGTATAAGTAATAAGTATAATTATTACAGTTCTAGCGATAATAACTGCATTATATGGGTAATAATGCATGTTATATTGATAATATCGGGAGTAATACGTATAATTATTATAGTTCTAGCGATAATAATAGTAAAATATGGCTATTAGTGCCTGTTATATTGATAATAATAAAAGTAATAAGTATATTTATTATACTTCTGTCGATAATAACTGCATTATATGGGTAATAATGCATGTTATATTGATAATAATATAAGTAATAAGTATAATTATTACAGTTCTAGCGATAATAACTGCATAATATGCGTAATAATGCATGTTATATTGATAATAATATAAGTAATAAGTATAATTATAACAGTTCTAGCGATAATAACTGCATTATATGGGTAGTAATGCACGTTATATTGCTAACAATATAAGTAATAAGTATAATTATTACAGATCTAGCGATAATAACTGCATTATACGGGTAATAATGCATGTTATATTGATAATAATAGAAGTAATAAGTATATTTATTATAGTTCTATCGATAATAACTGTATAATATGGGTAATAATGCATGTTATATTGATGATAATGAAAGTAGTAAGTATATTTATTACAGTTCTAGCGATAATAACTGCATTATATGGGTAATAATGCATGTTATATTGATAATATCGGGAGTAATAAGTATAATTATTACAGTTCTAGCGATAATAACTGCATTATATGGGTAATAATGGATGTTATATTGATAATATCGGGAGTAATCAGTATAATTATTACAGTTCTAGCGATAATAACTGCATTATATGGGTAATAATGCATGTTATATTGATAATATCGGGAGTAATAAGTATAATTATTATAGTTCTAGCGATAATAATAGTAAAATATGGCTAGTAGTGCATGTTATATTGATAATAATAAAAGTATTAAGTATATTTATTATAGTTCTATCAAAATAACTGCATAATATGGGTAATAATGCATGTTATATTGATGATAATAAAAGTAATACGTATATTTATTATAGTTCTAGCGATAATAACTGCATAATATGGGTAATAATGCATGTTATATTGATAATAATATAAGTAATAAGTATAATTATTACAGTTCTAGCGATAATAACTGCAATTTATGGGTAATAATGCACGTTATATTGCTAATAGTATAAGTAATAAGTATAATTATTACAGTTCTAGCGATAATAACTGCATTATATGGGTAATAATGCATGTTATATTGATAATATCGGGAGTAATACGTATAATTATTATAGTTCTAGCGATAATAATAGTAAAATATGGCTATTAGTGCCTGTTATATTGATAATAATAAAAGTAATAAGTATATTTATTATACTTCTGTCGATAATAACTGCATTATATGGGTAATAATGCATGTTATATTGATAATAATATAAGTAATAAGTATAATTATTACAGTTCTAGCGATAATAACTGCATAATATGCGTAATAATGCATGTTATATTGATAATAATATAAGTAATAAGTATAATTATAACAGTTCTAGCGATAATAACTGCATTATATGGGTAGTAATGCACGTTATATTGCTAACAATATAAGTAATAAGTATAATTATTACAGATCTAGCGATAATAACTGCATTATACGGGTAATAATGCATGTTATATTGATAATAATAGAAGTAATAAGTATATTTATTATAGTTCTATCGATAATAACTGTATAATATGGGTAATAATGCATGTTATATTGATGATAATGAAAGTAGTAAGTATATTTATTACAGTTCTAGCGATAATAACTGCATTATATGGGTAATAATGCATGTTATATTGATAATATCGGGAGTAATAAGTATAATTATTACAGTTCTAGCGATAATAACTGCATTATATGGGTAATAATGGATGTTATATTGATAATATCGGGAGTAATCAGTATAATTATTACAGTTCTAGCGATAATAACTGCATTATATGGGTAATAATGCATGTTATATTGATAATATCGGGAGTAATAAGTATAATTATTATAGTTCTAGCGATAATAATAGTAAAATATGGCTAGTAGTGCATGTTATATTGATAATAATAAAAGTATTAAGTATATTTATTATAGTTCTATCGATAATAACTGCATTATATGGGTAATAATGCATGTTATATTGATAATATCGGGAGTAATAAGTATAATTATTACAGTTCTAGCGATACTAACTGCATTATATGGGTAATAATGGATGTTATATTGATAATATCGGGAGTAATAAGTATAATTATTACAGTTCTAGCGATAATACTAGTAAAATATGTGTAAGAGTGCCTGTTATATTGATAATAATGAAAGTAATAAGTATATTTATTATACTTCTATCGATAATAACTGCATTATATGGGTAATAATGCATGTTATATTGATAATAATATAAGTAATAAGTATAATTATTACAGTTCTAGCTATAATAACTCCATTATATGGGTAATAAAGCATGTTATATTGATAATAATAAAAGTAATAAGTATATTTATTACAGTTCTATCCAAAATAACTGCATAATATGGGTAATAATGCATGTTATATTGATGATAATAAAAGTAATACGTATATTTACTATAGTTCTAGCGATAATAACTGCATAATATGGGTAATAATGCATGTTATATTGATAATAATATAAGTAATAAGTATAATTATTACAGTTCTAGCGATAATAACTGCAATTTATGGGTAATAATGCACGTTATATTGCTAATAATATAAGTAATAAGTATAATTATTACAGTTCTAGCGATAATAACTGCATAATATGGGCAATAATGCATGTTATATTGATGATAATGAAAGTAGTAAGTATATTTATTACATTTCTAGCGATAATAACTGCATTATATGGGTAATAATGCATGTTAATTGATAATAACATAAGTAATAAGTATAATTATTACAGTTCTAGCGATAATAACTGCATTATATGGGTAATAATGCATGTTATATTGCTAACTATATAAGTAATAAGTATAATTATTACAGTTCTAGCGATAATAACTGCATTCAATGGGTAATAATGCATGTTATATTGATAATAATAAAAGTAATAAGTATATTTATTATCGTTCTATCGATAATAACTTCTTAATATGGGTAATAATGCATGTTATATTGATGATAATGAAAGCAGTAAGTATATTTATTACAGTTCTAGCGATAATAACTGCATTATATGCGTAATAATGCATGTTATATTGATAAAATCGGGAGTAGTAAGTATAATTATTACAGTTCTAGCGATAATACTAGTAAAATACGGCTAAGAGTGCCTGTTATATTGATAATAATAATAGTAATAAGTATATTTATTATACTTCTGTCGATAATACCTGCATTATATGGGTAATAATGCATGTTATATTGATAATATCGGGAGTAATAAGTATAATTATTATAGTTCTAGCGATAATAATAGTAAAATATGGCTAATAGTACATGTTATACTGATAATAATAAAAGTAATAAGTATATTTATTATACTTCTGTCGACAATAACTGCATTATATGGGTAATAATGCATGTTATATTGATAATATCGGGAGTAATAAGTATAATTATTACAGTTCTAGTGATAATAACTGCATTATATGGGTAATAATGGATGTTATATTGACAATATCGGGAGTAATAAGTATAATTATTACAGTTCTAGCGATAATAACTGCATTATATGGGTAATAATGCATGTTACATTGATAATATTGGGAGTAATAAGTATAATTATTATAGTTCTAGCGATAATAATAGTGAAATATGGCAAATAGTGCATGTAATATTGATAATAATAAAAGTAGTAAGTATATTTATTACAGTTCTATCCAAAATAACTGCATAATATGGGTAATAATGCATGTTATATTGATAATAATATAAGTAATATGTATAATTATTACAGTTCTAGCGATAATAACTGCAATTTATGGTGTAATAATGCACGTTATATTGTTAATAATATAAGTAATAAGTATAATTATTACAGTTCTAGCGATAATAACTGCATAATATGGGCAATAATGCATGTTATATTGATGATAATGAAAGTAGTAAGTATATTTATTACATTTCTAGCGATAATAACTGCATTATATGGGTAATAATGCATGTTATATTGATAATATCGGGAGTAATAAGTATAATTATTATAGTTCTAGTGATAATAACTGCATTATATGGGTAATAATGCACGTTATATTGCTAATAATATAAGTAATAAGTATAATTATTACAGTTCTAGCGATCATAACTGCATTATATGGGTAATAATGCATGTTATATTGATAATATCGGGAGTAATAAGTATAATTATTATAGTTCTAGCGATAATAATAGTAAAATATGGCAAACAGTGCATGTTATATTGATAATAATAAAAGTAATAAGTATATTTATTATACTTCTGTCGATAATAACTGCATTATATGCGTAATAATGCATGTTATATTGATAATATCGGGAGTAATAAGTATAATTATTATAGTTCTAGCGATAATAATAGTAAAATATGGCTATTAGTGCCTGTTATATTGATAATAATAAAAGTAACAAGTATACTTATTATACTTCTGTCGATAATAACTGCATTATATGGGTAATAATGCATGTTATATTGATAATAATATAAGTAATAAGTATAATTATTACACTTCTAGCGATAATAACTGCATTATATGGGTAATAATGCACGTATATTGCTAATAATATAAGTAATAAGTATAATTATTACAGTTCTAGCGATAATATCTGCATTATATGGGTAATAATGCATGTTATATTGATAATATTGGGAGTAATAAGTATATTTATTATAGTTCTAGCGATAATAACTGCAAAATATGGGTAATAATGCATGTTATATTGATAATATTGGGAGTAATAAGTATATTTATTATAGTTCTAGCGATAATAACTGCAAAATATGGGTAATAATGCATGTTATATTGATAATAATATGAGTAATAAGTATAATTATTACAGTTCTAGCGATAATAACTGCATTATATGGGTAATAATGCACGTTATATTGCTAATAATATAAGTAATAAGTATAATTATTACAGTTCTAGCGATAATAACTGCATTATATGGGTAATAATGCATGTTATATTGATAATATCGGGAGTAATAAGTATAATTATTATAGTTCTAGCGATAATAATAGTAAAATATGGCAAACAGTGCATGTTATATTGATAATAATAAAAGTAATAAGTATATTTATTATACTTCTGTCGATAATAACTGCATTATATGGGTAATAATGCATGTTATATTGATAATAATATAAGTAATAAGTATAATTATTACAGTTCTAGCGATAAAACCTGCATTATATGGGTAATAATGCACGTTATATTGATAATAATATAAGTAATAAGTATAATTATTACAGTTCTAGCGATAACAACTGCATTATATGGGTAATAATGCACGTTATATTGCTAATAATATAAGTAATAAGTATAATTATTACAGTTCTAGCGATAATATCTGCATTATATGGGTAATAATGCATGTTATATTGATAATATTGGGAGTAATAAGTATATTTATTATAGTTCTAGCGATAATAACTGCAAAATATGGGTAATAATGCATGTTATATTGATAATATTGGGAGTAATAAGTATATTTATTATAGTTCTAGCGATAATAACTGCAAAATATGGGTAATAATGCATGTTATATTGATAATAATATGAGTAATAAGTATAATTATTACAGTTCTAGCGATAATAACTGCATTATATGGGTAATAATGCACGTTATATTGCTAATAATATAAGTAATAAGTATAATTATTACAGTTCTAGCGATAATAACTGCATTATATGGGTAATAATGCATGTTATATTGATAATATCGGGAGTAATAAGTATAATTATTATAGTTCTAGCGATAATAATAGTAAAATATGGCAAACAGTGCATGTTATATTGATAATAATAAAAGTAATAAGTATATTTATTATACTTCTGTCGATAATAACTGCATTATATGGGTAATAATGCATGTTATATTGATAATAATATAAGTAATAAGTATAATTATTACAGTTCTAGCGATAAAACCTGCATTATATGGGTAATAATGCACGTTATATTGATAATAATATAAGTAATAAGTATAATTATTACAGTTCTAGCGATAACAACTGCATTATATGGGTAATAATGCACGTTATATTGCTAACAATATAAGTAATAAGTATAATTATTACAGTTCTAGCGATAATAACTGCATTATATGGGTAATGATGGATGTTATATTGATGATAATGAAAGTAGTAAGTATATTTATTACATTTCTAGCGATAATAACTGCATTATATGCGTAATAATGCATGTCATATTGATAATATTGGGAGTAATAAGTATAATTATTATAGTTCTAGCGATAATAATAGTAAAATATGGCTATTAGTGCCTGCTATATTGATAATAATAAAAGTAATAAGTATATTTATTATACTTCTGTCGATAATAACTGCATTATATGGGTAATAATGCATGTTATATTGATAATAATATAAGTAATAAGTATAATTATTACAGTTCTAGCGATAATAACTGCATTATATGCGTAATAATGCATGTTATATTGATAATATCGGGAGTAATAAGTATAATTATTATAGTTCTACCGATAACAATAGTAATATATGGCTATTAGTGCCTGCTATATTGATAATAATAAAAGTAATAAGTATATTTATTATACTTCTGTCGATAATAACTGCATTATATGCGTAATAATGCATGTTATATTGATAATATCGGGAGTAATAAGTATAATTATTATAGTTCTAGCGATAATAATAGTAAAATATGGCAAACAGTGCATGTTATATTGATAATAATAAAAGTAATAAGTATATTTATTATACTTCTGTCGATAATAACTGCATTGTATGTGTAATAATGCATGTTATATTGATAATATCGGGAGTAATAAGTATAATTATTATAGTTCTAGCGATAATAATAGTAAAATATGGCAAACAGTGCATGTTATATTGATAATAATAAAAGTAATAAGTATATTTATTATACTTCTGTCGATAATAACTGCATTATATGGGTAATAATGCATGTTATATTGATAATAATATAAGTAATAAGTATAATTATTACAGTTCTAGCGATAAAACCTGCATTATATGGGTAATAATGCACGTTATATTGATAATAATATAAGTAATAAGTATAATTATTACAGTTCTAGCGATAACAACTGCATTATATGGGTAATAATGCACGTTATATTGCTAATAATATAAGTAATAAGTATAATTATTACAGTTCTAGCGATAATAACTGCATTATATGGGTAATGATGGATGTTATATTGATGATAATGAAAGTAGTAAGTATATTTATTACATTTCTAGCGATAATAACTGCATTATATGCGTAATAATGCATGTCATATTGATAATATTGGGAGTAATAAGTATAATTATTATAGTTCTAGCGATAATAATAGTAAAATATGGCTATTAGTGCCTGCTATATTGATAATAATAAAAGTAATAAGTATATTTATTATACTTCTGTCGATAATAACTGCATTATATGGGTAATAATGCATGTTATATTGATAATAATATAAGTAATAAGTATAATTATTACAGTTCTAGCGATAATAACTGCATTATATGCGTAATAATGCATGTTATATTGATAATATCGGGAGTAATAAGTATAATTATTATAGTTCTACCGATAACAATAGTAATATATGGCTATTAGTGCCTGCTATATTGATAATAATAAAAGTAATAAGTATATTTATTATACTTCTGTCGATAATAACTGCATTATATGCGTAATAATGCATGTTATATTGATAATATCGGGAGTAATAAGTATAATTATTATAGTTCTAGCGATAATAATAGTAAAATATGGCAAACAGTGCATGTTATATTGATAATAATAAAAGTAATAAGTATATTTATTATACTTCTGTCGATAATAACTGCATTGTATGTGTAATAATGCATGTTATATTGATAATATCGGGAGTAATAAGTATAATTATTATAGTTCTAGCGATAATAATAGTAAAATATGGCAAACAGTGCATGTTATATTGATAATAATAAAAGTTATAAGTATATTTATTACAGTTCTATCGATAATAACTGTATAATATGGGTAATAATGCATGTTATATTGATGATAATAAAAGTAATACGTATATTTATTATAGTTCTAGCGATAATAACTGCATTATATGCGTAATAATGCATGTTATATTGATAATAATATAAGTAATAAGTATATTTATTATAGTTCTATCGATAATAACTGCATTGTATGTGTAATAATGCATGTTATATTGATAATATCGGGAGTAATAAGTATAATTATTACAGTTCTAGCGATAATAACTGCATTATATGGGTAATAACGCACGTTATATTGCTAACAATATAAGTAATAAGTATAATTATTACAGTTCTAGCGATAATAACTGCATTATACGGGTAATAATGCATGTTATATTGATAATAATATGAGTAATAAGTATAATTATTACAGTTCTAGCGATAATAACTGCATTATATGGGTAATAATGCACGTTATATTGCTAATAATATAAGTAATAAGTATAATTATTACAGTTCTAGCGATAATAACTGCATTATATGGGTAATAATGCATGTTATATTGATAATATCGGGAGTAATAAGTATAATTATTATAGTTCTAGCGATAATAATAGTAAAATATGGCAAACAGTGCATGTTATATTGATAATAATAAAAGTAATAAGTATATTTATTATACTTCTGTCGATAATAACTGCATTGTATGGGTAATAATGCATGTTATATTGATAATAATATAAGTAATAAGTATAATTATAACAGTTCTAGCGATAATAACTGCATTATATGTGTAATAATGCACGTTATATTGCTAACAATATAAGTAATAAGTATAATTATTACAGTTCTAGCGATAATAACTGCATTATACGGGTAATAATGCATGTTATATTGATAATAATAAACGTAATAAGTATATTTATTATAGTTCTATCAAAATAACTGCATAATATGGGTAATAATGCATGTTATATTGATGATAATAAAAGTAATACGTATATTTATTATAGTTCTAGCGATAATAACTGCATAATATGGGTAATAATGCATGTTATATTGATAATAATATAAGTAATAAGTATAATTATTACAGTTCTAGCGATAATAACTGCAATTTATGGGTAATAATGCACGTTATATTGCTAATAGTATAAGTAATAAGTATAATTATTACAGTTCTAGCGATAATAACTGCATTATATGGGTAATAATGCATGTTATATTGATAATATCGGGAGTAATACGTATAATTATTATAGTTCTAGCGATAATAATAGTAAAATATGGCTATTAGTGCCTGTTATATTGATAATAATAAAAGTAATAAGTATATTTATTATACTTCTGTCGATAATAACTGCATTATATGGGTAATAATGCATGTTATATTGATAATAATATAAGTAATAAGTATAATTATTACAGTTCTAGCGATAATAACTGCATAATATGCGTAATAATGCATGTTATATTGATAATAATATAAGTAATAAGTATAATTATAACAGTTCTAGCGATAATAACTGCATTATATGGGTAGTAATGCACGTTATATTGCTAACAATATAAGTAATAAGTATAATTATTACAGTTCTAGCGATAATAACTGCATTATACGGGTAATAATGCATGTTATATTGATAATAATAGAAGTAATAAGTATATTTATTATAGTTCTATCGATAATAACTGTATAATATGGGTAATAATGCATGTTATATTGATGATAATGAAAGTAGTAAGTATATTTATTACAGTTCTAGCGATAATAACTGCATTATATGGGTAATAATGCATGTTATATTGATAATATCGGGAGTAATAAGTATAATTATTACAGTTCTAGCGATAATAACTGCATTATATGGGTAATAATGGATGTTATATTGATAATATCGGGAGTAATCAGTATAATTATTACAGTTCTAGCGATAATAACTGCATTATATGGGTAATAATGCATGTTATATTGATAATATCGGGAGTAATAAGTATAATTATTATAGTTCTAGCGATAATAATAGTAAAATATGGCTAGTAGTGCATGTTATATTGATAATAATAAAAGTATTAAGTATATTTATTATAGTTCTATCGATAATAACTGCATTATATGGGTAATAATGCATGTTATATTGATAATATCGGGAGTAATAAGTATAATTATTACAGTTCTAGCGATACTAACTGCATTATATGGGTAATAATGGATGTTATATTGATAATATCGGGAGTAATAAGTATAATTATTACAGTTCTAGCGATAATACTAGTAAAATATGTGTAAGAGTGCCTGTTATATTGATAATAATGAAAGTAATAAGTATATTTATTATACTTCTATCGATAATAACTGCATTATATGGGTAATAATGCATGTTATATTGATAATAATATAAGTAATAAGTATAATTATTACAGTTCTAGCTATAATAACTCCATTATATGGGTAATAAAGCATGTTATATTGATAATAATAAAAGTAATAAGTATATTTATTACAGTTCTATCCAAAATAACTGCATAATATGGGTAATAATGCATGTTATATTGATGATAATAAAAGTAATACGTATATTTACTATAGTTCTAGCGATAATAACTGCATAATATGGGTAATAATGCATGTTATATTGATAATAATATAAGTAATAAGTATAATTATTACAGTTCTAGCGATAATAACTGCAATTTATGGGTAATAATGCACGTTATATTGCTAATAATATAAGTAATAAGTATAATTATTACAGTTCTAGCGATAATAACTGCATAATATGGGCAATAATGCATGTTATATTGATGATAATGAAAGTAGTAAGTATATTTATTACATTTCTAGCGATAATAACTGCATTATATGGGTAATAATGCATGTTAATTGATAATAACATAAGTAATAAGTATAATTATTACAGTTCTAGCGATAATAACTGCATTATATGGGTAATAATGCATGTTATATTGCTAACTATATAAGTAATAAGTATAATTATTACAGTTCTAGCGATAATAACTGCATTCAATGGGTAATAATGCATGTTATATTGATAATAATAAAAGTAATAAGTATATTTATTATCGTTCTATCGATAATAACTTCTTAATATGGGTAATAATGCATGTTATATTGATGATAATGAAAGCAGTAAGTATATTTATTACAGTTCTAGCGATAATAACTGCATTATATGCGTAATAATGCATGTTATATTGATAAAATCGGGAGTAGTAAGTATAATTATTACAGTTCTAGCGATAATACTAGTAAAATACGGCTAAGAGTGCCTGTTATATTGATAATAATAATAGTAATAAGTATATTTATTATACTTCTGTCGATAATACCTGCATTATATGGGTAATAATGCATGTTATATTGATAATATCGGGAGTAATAAGTATAATTATTATAGTTCTAGCGATAATAATAGTAAAATATGGCTAATAGTACATGTTATACTGATAATAATAAAAGTAATAAGTATATTTATTATACTTCTGTCGACAATAACTGCATTATATGGGTAATAATGCATGTTATATTGATAATATCGGGAGTAATAAGTATAATTATTACAGTTCTAGTGATAATAACTGCATTATATGGGTAATAATGGATGTTATATTGACAATATCGGGAGTAATAAGTATAATTATTACAGTTCTAGCGATAATAACTGCATTATATGGGTAATAATGCATGTTACATTGATAATATTGGGAGTAATAAGTATAATTATTATAGTTCTAGCGATAATAATAGTGAAATATGGCAAATAGTGCATGTAATATTGATAATAATAAAAGTAGTAAGTATATTTATTACAGTTCTATCCAAAATAACTGCATAATATGGGTAATAATGCATGTTATATTGATAATAATATAAGTAATATGTATAATTATTACAGTTCTAGCGATAATAACTGCAATTTATGGTGTAATAATGCACGTTATATTGTTAATAATATAAGTAATAAGTATAATTATTACAGTTCTAGCGATAATAACTGCATAATATGGGCAATAATGCATGTTATATTGATGATAATGAAAGTAGTAAGTATATTTATTACATTTCTAGCGATAATAACTGCATTATATGGGTAATAATGCATGTTATATTGATAATATCGGGAGTAATAAGTATAATTATTATAGTTCTAGTGATAATAACTGCATTATATGGGTAATAATGCACGTTATATTGCTAATAATATAAGTAATAAGTATAATTATTACAGTTCTAGCGATCATAACTGCATTATATGGGTAATAATGCATGTTATATTGATAATATCGGGAGTAATAAGTATAATTATTATAGTTCTAGCGATAATAATAGTAAAATATGGCAAACAGTGCATGTTATATTGATAATAATAAAAGTAATAAGTATATTTATTATACTTCTGTCGATAATAACTGCATTATATGCGTAATAATGCATGTTATATTGATAATATCGGGAGTAATAAGTATAATTATTATAGTTCTAGCGATAATAATAGTAAAATATGGCTATTAGTGCCTGTTATATTGATAATAATAAAAGTAACAAGTATACTTATTATACTTCTGTCGATAATAACTGCATTATATGGGTAATAATGCATGTTATATTGATAATAATATAAGTAATAAGTATAATTATTACACTTCTAGCGATAATAACTGCATTATATGGGTAATAATGCACGTTATATTGCTAATAATATAAGTAATAAGTATAATTATTACAGTTCTAGCGATAATATCTGCATTATATGGGTAATAATGCATGTTATATTGATAATATTGGGAGTAATAAGTATATTTATTATAGTTCTAGCGATAATAACTGCAAAATATGGGTAATAATGCATGTTATATTGATAATATTGGGAGTAATAAGTATATTTATTATAGTTCTAGCGATAATAACTGCAAAATATGGGTAATAATGCATGTTATATTGATAATAATATGAGTAATAAGTATAATTATTACAGTTCTAGCGATAATAACTGCATTATATGGGTAATAATGCACGTTATATTGCTAATAATATAAGTAATAAGTATAATTATTACAGTTCTAGCGATAATAACTGCATTATATGGGTAATAATGCATGTTATATTGATAATATCGGGAGTAATAAGTATAATTATTATAGTTCTAGCGATAATAATAGTAAAATATGGCAAACAGTGCATGTTATATTGATAATAATAAAAGTAATAAGTATATTTATTATACTTCTGTCGATAATAACTGCATTATATGGGTAATAATGCATGTTATATTGATAATAATATAAGTAATAAGTATAATTATTACAGTTCTAGCGATAAAACCTGCATTATATGGGTAATAATGCACGTTATATTGATAATAATATAAGTAATAAGTATAATTATTACAGTTCTAGCGATAACAACTGCATTATATGGGTAATAATGCACGTTATATTGCTAATAATATAAGTAATAAGTATAATTATTACAGTTCTAGCGATAATATCTGCATTATATGGGTAATAATGCATGTTATATTGATAATATTGGGAGTAATAAGTATATTTATTATAGTTCTAGCGATAATAACTGCAAAATATGGGTAATAATGCATGTTATATTGATAATATTGGGAGTAATAAGTATATTTATTATAGTTCTAGCGATAATAACTGCAAAATATGGGTAATAATGCATGTTATATTGATAATAATATGAGTAATAAGTATAATTATTACAGTTCTAGCGATAATAACTGCATTATATGGGTAATAATGCACGTTATATTGCTAATAATATAAGTAATAAGTATAATTATTACAGTTCTAGCGATAATAACTGCATTATATGGGTAATAATGCATGTTATATTGATAATATCGGGAGTAATAAGTATAATTATTATAGTTCTAGCGATAATAATAGTAAAATATGGCAAACAGTGCATGTTATATTGATAATAATAAAAGTAATAAGTATATTTATTATACTTCTGTCGATAATAACTGCATTATATGGGTAATAATGCATGTTATATTGATAATAATATAAGTAATAAGTATAATTATTACAGTTCTAGCGATAAAACCTGCATTATATGGGTAATAATGCACGTTATATTGATAATAATATAAGTAATAAGTATAATTATTTCAGTTCTAGCGATAACAACTGCATTATATGGGTAATAATGCACGTTATATTGCTAATAATATAAGTAATAAGTATAATTATTACAGTTCTAGCGATAATAACTGCATTATATGGGTAATGATGGATGTTATATTGATGATAATGAAAGTAGTAAGTATATTTATTACATTTCTAGCGATAATAACTGCATTATATGCGTAATAATGCATGTCATATTGATAATATTGGGAGTAATAAGTATAATTATTATAGTTCTAGCGATAATAATAGTAAAATATGGCTATTAGTGCCTGCTATATTGATAATAATAAAAGTAATAAGTATATTTATTATACTTCTGTCGATAATAACTGCATTATATGGGTAATAATGCATGTTATATTGATAATAATATAAGTAATAAGTATAATTATTACAGTTCTAGCGATAATAACTGCATTATATGCGTAATAATGCATGTTATATTGATAATATCGGGAGTAATAAGTATAATTATTATAGTTCTACCGATAACAATAGTAATATATGGCTATTAGTGCCTGCTATATTGATAATAATAAAAGTAATAAGTATATTTATTATACTTCTGTCGATAATAACTGCATTATATGCGTAATAATGCATGTTATATTGATAATATCGGGAGTAATAAGTATAATTATTATAGTTCTAGCGATAATAATAGTAAAATATGGCAAACAGTGCATGTTATATTGATAATAATAAAAGTAATAAGTATATTTATTATACTTCTGTCGATAATAACTGCATTGTATGTGTAATAATGCATGTTATATTGATAATATCGGGAGTAATAAGTATAATTATTATAGTTCTAGCGATAATAATAGTAAAATATGGCAAACAGTGCATGTTATATTGATAATAATAAAAGTTATAAGTATATTTATTACAGTTCTATCGATAATAACTGTATAATATGGGTAATAATGCATGTTATATTGATGATAATAAAAGTAATACGTATATTTATTATAGTTCTAGCGATAATAACTGCATTATATGCGTAATAATGCATGTTATATTGATAATAATATAAGTAATAAGTATATTTATTATAGTTCTATCGATAATAACTGCATTGTATGTGTAATAATGCATGTTATATTGATAATATCGGGAGTAATAAGTATAATTATTACAGTTCTAGCGATAATAACTGCATTATATGGGTAATAACGCACGTTATATTGCTAACAATATAAGTAATAAGTATAATTATTACAGTTCTAGCGATAATAACTGCATTATACGGGTAATAATGCATGTTATATTGATAATAATATGAGTAATAAGTATAATTATTACAGTTCTAGCGATAATAACTGCATTATATGGGTAATAATGCACGTTATATTGCTAATAATATAAGTAATAAGTATAATTATTACAGTTCTAGCGATAATAACTGCATTATATGGGTAATAATGCATGTTATATTGATAATATCGGGAGTAATAAGTATAATTATTATAGTTCTAGCGATAATAATAGTAAAATATGGCAAACAGTGCATGTTATATTGATAATAATAAAAGTAATAAGTATATTTATTATACTTCTGTCGATAATAACTGCATTATATGGGTAATAATGCATGTTATATTGATAATAATATAAGTAATAAGTATAATTATTACAGTTCTAGCGATAAAACCTGCATTATATGGGTAATAATGCATGTTATATTGATAATATCGGGAGTAATAAGTATAATTATTATAGTTCTAGCGATAATAATAGTAAAATATGGCTAATAGTACATGTTATACTGATAATAATAAAAGTAATAAGTATATTTATTATACTTCTGTCGACAATAACTGCATTATATGGGTAATAATGCATGTTATATTGATAATATCGGGAGTAATAAGTATAATTATTACAGTTCTAGTGATAATAACTGCATTATATGGGTAATAATGGATGTTATATTGACAATATCGGGAGTAATAAGTATATTTATTACAGTTCTAGCGATAATAACTGCATTATATGGGTAATAATGCATGTTACATTGATAATATTGGGAGTAATAAGTATAATTATTATAGTTCTAGCGATAATAATAGTGAAATATGGCAAATAGTGCATGTAATATTGATAATAATAAAAGTAGTAAGTATATTTATTACAGTTCTATCCAAAATAACTGCATAATATGGGTAATAATGCATGTTATATTGATAATAATATAAGTAATATGTATAATTATTACAGTTCTAGCGATAATAACTGCAATTTATGGTGTAATAATGCACGTTATATTGTTAATAATATAAGTAATAAGTATAATTAATACAGTTCTAGCGATAATAACTGCATAATATGGGCAATAATGCATGTTATATTGATGATAATGAAAGTAGTAAGTATATTTATTACATTTCTAGCGATAATAACTGCATTATATGGGTAATAATGCATGTTATATTGATAATATCGGGAGTAATAAGTATAATTATTATAGTTCTAGTGATAATAACTGCATTATATGGGTAATAATGCACGTTATATTGCTAATAATATAAGTAATAAGTATAATTATTACAGTTCTAGCGATCATAACTGCATTATATGGGTAATAATGCATGTTATATTGATAATATCGGGAGTAATAAGTATAATTATTATAGTTCTAGCGTTAATAATAGTAAAATATGGCAAACAGTGCATGTTATATTGATAATAATAAAAGTAATAAGTATATTTATTATACTTCTGTCGATAATAACTGCATTATATGCGTAATAATGCATGTTATATTGATAATATCGGGAGTAATAAGTATAATTATTATAGTTCTAGCGATAATAATAGTAAAATATGGCTATTAGTGCCTGTTATATTGATAATAATAAAAGTAACAAGTATACTTATTATACTTCTGTCGATAATAACTGCATTATATGGGTAATAATGCATGTTATATTGATAATAATATAAGTAATAAGTATAATTATTACACTTCTAGCGATAATAACTGCATTATATGGGTAATAATGCACGTTATATTGCTAATAATATAAGTAATAAGTATAATTATTACAGTTCTAGCGATAATATCTGCATTATATGGGTAATAATGCATGTTATATTGATAATATCGGGAGTAATAAGTATATTTATTATAGTTCTAGCGATAATAACTGCAAAATATGGGTAATAATGCATGTTATATTGATAATAATATGAGTAATAAGTATAATTATTACAGTTCTAGCGATAATAACTGCATTATATGGGTAATAATGCACGTTATATTGCTAATAATATAAGTAATAAGTATAATTATTACAGTTCTAGCGATAATAACTGCATTATATGGGTAATAATGCATGTTATATTGATAATATCGGGAGTAATAAGTATAATTATTATAGTTCTAGCGATAATAATAGTAAAATATGGCAAACAGTGCATGTTATATTGATAATAATAAAAGTAATAAGTATATTTATTATACTTCTGTCGATAATAACTGCATTATATGGGTAATAATGCATGTTATATTGATAATAATATAAGTAATAAGTATAATTATTACAGTTCTAGCGATAAAACCTGCATTATATGGGTAATAATGCACGTTATATTGATAATAATATAAGTAATAAGTATAATTATTACAGTTCTAGCGATAACAACTGCATTATATGGGTAATAATGCACGTTATATTGCTAATAATATAAGTAATAAGTATAATTATTACAGTTCTAGCGATAATAACTGCATTATATGGGTAATGATGGATGTTATATTGATGATAATGAAAGTAGTAAGTATATTTATTACATTTCTAGCGATAATAACTGCATTATATGCGTAATAATGCATGTCATATTGATAATATTGGGAGTAATAAGTATAATTATTATAGTTCTAGCGATAATAATAGTAAAATATGGCTATTAGTGCCTGCTATATTGATAATAATAAAAGTAATAAGTATATTTATTATACTTCTGTCGATAATAACTGCATTATATGGGTAATAATGCATGTTATATTGATAATAATATAAGTAATAAGTATAATTATTACAGTTCTAGCGATAATAACTGCATTATATGCGTAATAATGCATGTTATATTGATAATATCGGGAGTAATAAGTATAATTATTATAGTTCTACCGATAACAATAGTAATATATGGCTATTAGTGCCTGCTATATTGATAATAATAAAAGTAATAAGTATATTTATTATACTTCTGTCGATAATAACTGCATTATATGCGTAATAATGCATGTTATATTGATAATATCGGGAGTAATAAGTATAATTATTATAGTTCTAGCGATAATAATAGTAAAATATGGCAAACAGTGCATGTTATATTGATAATAATAAAAGTAATAAGTATATTTATTATACTTCTGTCGATAATAACTGCATTGTATGTGTAATAATGCATGTTATATTGATAATATCGGGAGTAATAAGTATAATTATTATAGTTCTAGCGATAATAATAGTAAAATATGGCAAGCAGTGCATGTTATATTGATAATAATAAAAGTTATAAGTATATTTATTACAGTTCTATCGATAATAACTGTATAATATGGGTAATAATGCATGTTATATTGATGATAATAAAAGTAATACGTATATTTATTATAGTTCTAGCGATAATAACTGCATTATATGCGTAATAATGCATGTTATATTGATAATAATATAAGTAATAAGTATATTTATTATAGTTCTATCGATAATAACTGCATTGTATGTGTAATAATGCATGTTATATTGATAATATCGGGAGTAATAAGTATAATTATTACAGTTCTAGCGATAATAACTGCATTATATGGGTAATAACGCACGTTATATTGCTAACAATATAAGTAATAAGTATAATTATTACAGTTCTAGCGATAATAACTGCATTATACGGGTAATAATGCATGTTATATTGATAATAATATGAGTAATAAGTATAATTATTACAGTTCTAGCGATAATAACTGCATTATATGGGTAATAATGCACGTTATATTGCTAATAATATAAGTAATAAGTATAATTATTACAGTTCTAGCGATAATAACTGCATTATATGGGTAATAATGCATGTTATATTGATAATATCGGGAGTAATAAGTATAATTATTATAGTTCTAGCGATAATAATAGTAAAATATGGCAAACAGTGCATGTTATATTGATAATAATAAAAGTAATAAGTATATTTATTATACTTCTGTCGATAATAACTGCATTATATGGGTAATAATGCATGTTATATTGATAATAATATAAGTAATAAGTATAATTATTACAGTTCTAGCGATAAAACCTGCATTATATGGGTAATAATGCACGTTATATTGATAATAATATAAGTAATAAGTATAATTATTACAGTTCTAGCGATAACAACTGCATTATATGGGTAATAATGCACGTTATATTGCTAATAATATAAGTAATAAGTATAATTATTACAGTTCTAGCGATAATAACTGCATTATATGGGTAATAATGCATGTTATATTGATAATATCGGGAGTAATAAGTATAATTATTATAGTTCTAGCGATAATAATAGTATAATATGGCTAATAGTACATGTTATACTGATAATAATAAAAGTAATAAGTATATTTATTATACTTCTGTCGATAATAACTGCATTATATGGGTAATAATGCATGTTATATTGATAATATTGGGAGTAATAAGTATATTTATTATAGTTCTAGCGATAATAACTGCATAATATGGGTAATAATGCATGTTATATTGATAATAATATAAGTAATAAGTATAATTATTACAGTTCTAGCGATAATAACTGCATTATATGGGTAATAATGCACGTTATATTGCTAATAATATAAGTAATAAGTATAATTATTACAGTTCTAGCGATAATAACTGCATTATATGGGTAATGATGGATGTTATATTGATGATAATGAAAGTAGTAAGTATATTTATTACATTTCTAGCGATAATAACTGCATTATATGCGTAATAATGCATGTCATATTGATAATATTGGGAGTAATAAGTATAATTATTATAGTTCTAGCGATAATAATAGTAAAATATGGCTATTAGTGCCTGCTATATTGATAATAATAAAAGTAATAAGTATATTTATTATACTTCTGTCGATAATAACTGCATTATATGCGTAATAATGCATGTTATATTGATAATATCGGGAGTAATAAGTATAATTATTATAGTTCTAGCGATAATAATAGTAAAATATGGCTATTAGTGCCTGCTATATTGATAATAATAAAAGTAATAAGTATATTTATTATACTTCTGTCGATAGTAACTGCATTGTATGTGTAATAATGCATGTTATATTGATAATATCGGGAGTAATAAGTATAATTATTATAGTTCTAGCGATAATAATAGTAAAATATGGCAAACAGTGCATGTTATATTGATAATAATAAAAGTTATAAGTATATTTATTACAGTTCTATCGATAATAACTGTATAATATGGGTAATAATGCATGTTATATTGATGATAATAAAAGTAATACGTATATTTATTATAGTTCTAGCGATAATAACTGCATTATATGCGTAATAATGCATGTTATATTGATAATAATATAAGTAATAAGTATAATTATTACAGTTCTAGCGATAATAACTGCATTATATGGGTAATAACGCACGTTATATTGCTAACAATATAAGTAATAAGTATAATTATTACAGTTCTAGCGATAATAACTGCATTATACGGGTAATAATGCATGTTATATTGATAATAATAAAAGTAATAAGTATATTTATTATAGTTCTATCGATAATAACTGCATAATATGGGTAATAATGCATGTTATATTGATAATATCGGGAGTAATAAGTATAATTATTACAGTTCTTGCGATAATACTAGTAAAATATATCTAACAGTGCCTGTTATATTGATAATAATAATAGTAATAAGTATATTTATTATAGTTCTATCGATAATAACTGCATAATATGGGTAATAATGCATGTTATATTGATAATATCGGGAGTAATAAGTATAATTATTATAGTTCTAGCGATAATAATAGTAAAATATGGCAAACAGTGCATGTTATATTGATAATAATAAAAGTAATAAGTATATTTATTACAGTTCTATCGATAATAACTGCATTATATAGGTAATAATGCATGTTATATTGCTAATAATATAAGTAATAAGTATAATTATTACAGTTCTAGCGATAATAACTGCATTATATGGGTAATAATGCATGTTATATTGATAATATCGGGAGTAATAAGTATAATAATTATAGTTCTAGCAATAATAATAGTAAAATATGGCAAACAGTGCATGTTATATTGATAATAATAAAAGTAATAAGTATATTTATTACAGTTCTATCGATAATAACTGCATAATATGGGTAATAATGCATGTTATATTGATGATAATAAAAGTAATACGTATATTTATTATAGTTCTAGCGATAATAACTGCATTATATGCGTAGTAATGCATGTTATATTGATAATAATAAAAGTAATAAGTATATTTATTATACTTCTGTCGATAATAACTGCATTATATGCGTAATAATGCATGTTATATTGATAATAATATAAGTAATAAGTATAATTATTACAGTTCTAGCGATAATAACTGCATTATATGGGTAATAACGCACGTTATATTGCTAACAATATAAGTAATAAGTATAATTATTACAGTTCTAGCGATAATAACTGCATTATACGGGTAATAATGCATGTTATATTGATAATATCGGGAGTAATAAGTATAATTATTATAGTTCTAGCGATAATAATAGTAAAATATGGCAAACAGTGCATGTTATATTGATAATAATAAAAGTAATAAGTATATTTATTATACTTCTGTCGATAATAACTGCATTATATGGGTAATAATGCATGTTATATTGATAATAATATAAGTAATAAGTATAATTATTACAGTTCTAGCGATAAAACCTGCATTATATGGGTAATAATGCACGTTATATTGATAATAATATAAGTAATAAGTATAATTATTACAGTTCTAGCGATAACAACTGCATTATATGGGTAATAATGCACGTTATATTGCTAATAATATAAGTAATAAGTATAATTATTACAGTTCTAGCGATAATAACTGCATTATATGGGTAATGATGGATGTTATATTGATGATAATGAAAGTAGTAAGTATATTTATTACATTTCTAGCGATAATAACTGCATTATATGCGTAATAATGCATGTCATATTGATAATATTGGGAGTAATAAGAATAATTATTATAGTTCTAGCGATAATAATAGTAAAATATGGCTATTAGTGCCTGCTATATTGATAATAATAAAAGTAATAAGTATATTTATTATACTTCTGTCGATAATAACTGCATTATATGGGTAATAATGCATGTTATATTGATAATAATATAAGTAATAAGTATAATTATTACAGTTCTAGCGATAATAACTGCATTATATGCGTAATAATGCATGTTATATTGATAATATCGGGAGTAATAAGTATAATTATTATAGTTCTACCGATAACAATAGTAATATATGGCTATTAGTGCCTGCTATATTGATAATAATAAAAGTAATAAGTATATTTATTATACTTCTGTCGATAATAACTGCATTATATGCGTAATAATGCATGTTATATTGATAATATCGGGAGTAATAAGTATAATTATTATAGTTCTAGCGATAATAATAGTAAAATATGGCAAACAGTGCATGTTATATTGATGATAATAATAAAAGTAATAAGTATATTTATTATACTTCTGTCGATAATAACTGCATTGTATGTGTAATAATGCATGTTATATTGATAATATCGGGAGTAATAAGTATAATTATTATAGTTCTAGCGATAATAATAGTAAAATATGGCAAACAGTGCATGTTATATTGATAATAATAAAAGTTATAAGTATATTTATTACAGTTCTATCGATAATAACTGTATAATATGGGTAATAATGCATGTTATATTGATGATAATAAAAGTAATACGTATATTTATTATAGTTCTAGCGATAATAACTGCATTATATGCGTAATAATGCATGTTATATTGATAATAATATAAGTAATAAGTATATTTATTATAGTTCTATCGATAATAACTGCATTGTATGTGTAATAATGCATGTTATATTGATAATATCGGGAGTAATAAGTATAATTATTACAGTTCTAGCGATAATAACTGCATTATATGGGTAATAACGCACGTTATATTGCTAACAATATAAGTAATAAGTATAATTATTACAGTTCTAGCGATAATAACTGCATTATACGGGTAATAATGCATGTTATATTGATAATAATATGAGTAATAAGTATAATTATTACAGTTCTAGCGATAATAACTGCATTATATGGGTAATAATGCACGTTATATTGCTAATAATATAAGTAATAAGTATAATTATTACAGTTCTAGCGATAATAACTGCATTATATGGGTAATAATGCATGTTATATTGATAATATCGGGAGTAATAAGTATAATTATTATAGTTCTAGCGATAATAATAGTAAAATATGGCAAACAGTGCATGTTATATTGATAATAATAAAAGTAATAAGTATATTTATTATACTTCTGTCGATAATAACTGCATTATATGGGTAATAATGCATGTTATATTGATAATAATATAAGTAATAAGTATAATTATTACAGTTCTAGCGATAAAACCTGCATTATATGGGTAATAATGCACGTTATATTGATAATAATATAAGTAATAAGTATAATTATTACAGTTCTAGCGATAACAACTGCATTATATGGGTAATAATGCACGTTATATTGCTAATAATATAAGTAATAAGTATAATTATTACAGTTCTAGCGATAATAACTGCATTATATGGGTAATAATGCATGTTATATTGATAATATCGGGAGTAATAAGTATAATTATTATAGTTCTAGCGATAATAATAGTATAATATGGCTAATAGTACATGTTATACTGATAATAATAAAAGTAATAAGTATATTTATTATACTTCTGTCGATAATAACTGCATTATATGGGTAATAATGCATGTTATATTGATAATATTGGGAGTAATAAGTATATTTATTATAGTTCTAGCGATAATAACTGCATAATATGGGTAATAATGCATGTTATATTGATAATAATATAAGTAATAAGTATAATTATTACAGTTCTAGCGATAATAACTGCATTATATGGGTAATAATGCACGTTATATTGCTAATAATATAAGTAATAAGTATAATTATTACAGTTCTAGCGATAATAACTGCATTATATGGGTAATGATGGATGTTATATTGATGATAATGAAAGTAGTAAGTATATTTATTACATTTCTAGCGATAATAACTGCATTATATGCGTAATAATGCATGTCATATAGATAATATTGGGAGTAATAAGTATAATTATTATAGTTCTAGCGATAATAATAGTAAAATATGGCTATTAGTGCCTGCTATATTGATAATAATAAAAGTAATAAGTATATTTATTATACTTCTGTCGATAATAACTGCATTATATGCGTAATAATGCATGTTATATTGATAATAATATAAGTAATAAGTATAATTATTACAGTTCTAGCGATAATAACTGCATTATATGGGTAATAACGCACGTTATATTGCTAACAATATAAGTAATAAGTATAATTATTACAGTTCTAGCGATAATAACTGCATTATACGGGTAATAATGCATGTTACATTGATAATATCGGGAGTAATAAGTATAATAATTATAGTTCTAGCGATAATACTAGTAAAATATATCTAACAGTGCCTGTTATATTGATAATAATAATAGTAATAAGTATATTTATTATACTTCTGTCGATAATACCTGCATTATATGGGTAATAATGCATGTTATATTGATAATATCGGGAGTAATAAGTATAATTATTATAGTTCTAGCGATAATAATAGTAAAATATGGCTAATAGTACATGTTATACTGATAATAATAAAAGCAATAAGTATATTTATTATACTTCTGTCGATAATAACTGCATTATATGGGTAATAATGCATGTTATATTGCTAATAATATAAGTAATAAGTATAATTATTACAGTTCTAGCGATAATAACTGCATTATATGGGTAATGATGGATGTTATATTGATGATAATGAAAGTAGTAAGTATATTTATTACATTTCTAGCGATAATAACTGCATTATATGCGTAATAATGCATGTTATAATGATAATATCGGGAGTAATAAGTATAATTATTATAGTTCTAGCGATAATAATAGTAAAATATGGCTATTAGTGCCTGCTATATTGATAATAACAAAAGTAATAAGTATATTTATTATACTTCTGTCGATAATAACTGCATTATATAGGTAATAATGCATGTTATATTGCTAATAATATAAGTAATAAGTATAATTATTACAGTTCTAGCGATAATAACTGCATTATATGGGTAATAATGCATGTTATATTGATAATATCGGGAGTAATAAGTATAATAATTATAGTTCTAGCGATAATAATAGTAAAATATGGCAAACAGTGCATGTTATATTGATAATAATAAAAGTAATAAGTATATTTATTACAGTTCTATCGATAATAACTGCATAATATGGGTAATAATGCATGTTATATTGATGATAATAAAAGTAATACGTATATTTATTATAGTTCTAGCGATAATAACTGCATTATATGCGTAGTAATGCATGTTATATTGATAATAATAAAAGTAATAAGTATATTTATTATACTTCTGTCGATAATAACTGCATTATATGCGTAATAATGCATGTTATATTGATAATAATATAAGTAATAAGTATAATTATTACAGTTCTAGCGATAATAACTGCATTATATGGGTAATAACGCACGTTATATTGCTAACAATATAAGTAATAAGTATAATTATTACAGTTCTAGCGATAATAACTGCATTATACGGGTAATAATGCATGTTATATTGATAATAATAAAAGTAATAAGTATATTTATTATAATTCTATCGATAATAACTGCATAATATGGGTAATAATGCATGTTATATTGATAATATCGGGAGTAATAAGTATAATTATTACAGTTCTAGCGATAATACTAGTAAAATATATCTAACAGTACCTGTTATATTGATAATAATAATAGTAATAAGTATATTTATTATAGTTCTATCGATAATAACTGCATAATATGGGTAATAATGCATGTTATATTGATAATATCGGGAGTAATAAGTATAATTATTACAGTTCTAGCGATAATACTAGTAAAATATATCTAACAGTGCCTGTTATATTGATAATAATAATAGTAATAAGTATATTTATTATACTTCTGTCGATAATACCTGCATTATATGGGTAATAATGCATGTTATATTGATAATATCGGGAGTAATAAGTATAATTATTATAGTTCTAGCGATAATAATAGTAAAATATGGCTAATAGTACATGTTATACTGATAATAATAAAAGCAATAAGTATATTTATTATACTTCTGTCGATAATAACTGCATTATATGGGTAATAATGCATGTTATATTGATAATATTGGGAGTAATAAGTATATTTATTATAGTTCTAGCGATAATAACTGCATAATATGGGTAATAATGCATGTTATATTGATAATAATATAAGTAATAAGTATAATTATTACAGTTCTAGCGATAATAACTGCATCATATGGGTAATAATGCACGTTATATTGCTAATAATATAAGTAATAAGTATAATTATTACAGTTCTAGCGATAATAACTGCATTATATGGGTAATGATGGATGTTATATTGATGATAATGAAAGTAGTAAGTATATTTATTACATTTCTAGCGATAATAACTGCATTATATGCGTAATAATGCATGTTATATTGATAATATTGGGAGTAATAAGTATAATTATTATAGTTCTAGCGATAATAATAGTAAAATATGGCTATTAGTGCCTGCTATATTGATAATAATAAAAGAAATAAGTATATTTATTATACTTCTGTCGATAATAACTGCATTATATGGGTAATAATGCATGTTATATTGATAATAATATAAGTAATAAGTATAATTATTACAGTTCTAGCGATAATAACTGCATTATATGCGTAATAATGCATGTTATATTGATAATATCGGGAGTAATAAGTATAATTATTATAGTTCTACCGATAATAAAGTAATATATGGCTATTAGTGCCTGCTATATTGATAATAATAAAAGTAATAAGTATATTTATTATACTTCTGTCGATAATAACTGCATTATATGCGTAATAATGCATGTTATATTGATAATATCGGGAGTAATAAGTATAATTATTATAGTTCTAGCGATAATAATAGTAAAATATGGCTATTAGTGCCTGCTGTATTGATAATAATAAAAGTTATAAGTATATTTATTACAGTTCTATCGATAATAACTGTATAATATGGGTAATAATGCATGTTATATTGATGATAATAAAAGTAATACGTATATTTATTATAGTTCTAGCGATAATAACTGCATTATATGCGTAATAATGCATGTTATATTGATAATAATATAAGTAATAAGTATAATTATTACAGTTCTAGCGATAATAACTGCATTATATGGGTAATAACGCACGTTATATTGCTAACAATATAAGTAATAAGTATAATTATTACAGTTCTAGCGATAATAACTGCATTATATGGGTAATAACGCACGTTATATTGCTAACAATATAAGTAATAAGTATAATTATTACAGTTCTAGCGATAATAACTGCATTATACGGGTAATAATGCATGTTATATTGATAATAATAAAAGTAATAAGTATATTTATTATAGTTCTATCGATAATAACGGCATAATATGCGTAATAATGCATGTTATATTGATAATATCGGGAGTAATAAGTATAATTATTACAGTTCTTGCGATAATACTAGTAAAATATATCTAACAGTGCCTGTTATATTGATAATAATAATAGTAATAAGTATATTTATTATAGTTCTATCGATAATAACTGCATAATATGGGTAATAATGCATGTTATATTGATAATATCGGGAGTAATAAGTATAATTATTATAGTTCTAGCGATAATAATAGTAAAATATGGCTATTAGTGCCTGCTATATTGATAATAATAAAAGTAATAAGTATATTTATTATACTTCTGTCGATAATAACTGCATTATATGGGTAATAATGCATGTTATATTGCTAATAATATAAGTAATAAGTATAATTATTACAGTTCTAGCGATAATAACTGCATTATATGGGTAATAATGCATGTTATATTGATAATATCGGGAGTAATAAGTATAATAATTATAGTTCTAGCGATAATAATAGTAAAATATGGCAAACAGTGCATGTTATATTGATAATAATAAAAGTAATAAGTATATTTATTACAGTTCTATCGATAATAACTGCATAATATGGGTAATAATGCATGTTATATTGATGATAATAAAAGTAATACGTATATTTATTATAGTTCTAGCGATAATAACTGCATTATATGCGTAGTAATGCATGTTATATTGATAATAATAAAAGTAATAAGTATATTTATTATACTTCTGTCGATAATAACTGCATTATATGCGTAATAATGCATGTTATATTGATAATAATATAAGTAATAAGTATAATTATTACAGTTCTAGCGATAATAACTGCATTATATGGGTAATAACGCACGTTATATTGCTAACAATATAAGTAATAAGTATAATTATTACAGTTCTAGCGATAATAACTGCATTATACGGGTAATAATGCATGTTATATTGATAATAATAAAAGTAATAAGTATATTTATTATAGTTCTATCGATAATAACTGCATAATATGGGTAATAATGCATGTTATATTGATAATATCGGGAGTAATAAGTATAATTATTACAGTTCTAGCGATAATACTAGTAAAATATATCTAACAGTGCCTGTTATATTGATAATAATAATAGTAATAAGTATATTTATTATACTTCTGTCGATAATACCTGCATTATATGGGTAATAATGCATGTTATATTGATAATATCGGGAGTAATAAGTATAATTATTATAGTTCTAGCGATAATAATAGTAAAATATGGCTAATAGTACATGTTATACTGATAATAATAAAAGCAATAAGTATATTTATTATACTTCTGTCGATAATAACTGCATTATATGGGTAATAATGCATGTTATATTGATAATATTGGGAGTAATAAGTATATTTATTATAGTTCTAGCGATAATAACTGCATAATATGGGTAATAATGCATGTTATATTGATAATAATATAAGTAATAAGTATAATTATTACAGTTCTAGCGATAATAACTGCATCATATGGGTAATAATGCACGTTATATTGCTAATAATATAAGTAATAAGTATAATTATTACAGTTCTAGCGATAATAACTGCATTATATGGGTAATGATGGATGTTATATTGATGATAATGAAAGTAGTAAGTATATTTATTACATTTCTAGCGATAATAACTGCATTATATGCGTAATAATGCATGTTATATTGATAATATTGGGAGTAATAAGTATAATTATTATAGTTCTAGCGATAATAATAGTAAAATATGGCTATTAGTGCCTGCTATATTGATAATAATAAAAGTAATAAGTATATTTATTATACTTCTGTCGATAATAACTGCATTATATGGGTAATAATGCATGTTATATTGATAATAATATAAGTAATAAGTATAATTATTACAGTTCTAGCGATAATAACTGCATTATATGCGTAATAATGCATGTTATATTGATAATATCGGGAGTAATAAGTATAATTATTATAGTTCTACCGATAATAATAGTAATATATGGCTATTAGTGCCTGCTATATTGATAATAATAAAAGTAATAAGTATATTTATTATACTTCTGTCGATAATAACTGCATTATATGCGTAATAATGCATGTTATATTGATAATATCGGGAGTAATAAGTATAATTATTATAGTTCTAGCGATAATAATAGTAAAATATGGCTATTAGTGCCTGCTATATTGATAATAATAAAAGTTATAAGTATATTTATTACAGTTCTATCGATAATAACTGTATAATATGGGTAATAATGCATGTTATATTGATGATAATAAAAGTAATACGTATATTTATTATAGTTCTAGCGATAATAACTGCATTATATGCGTAATAATGCATGTTATATTGATAATAATATAAGTAATAAGTATAATTATTACAGTTCTAGCGATAATAACTGCATTATATGGGTAATAACGCACGTTATATTGCTAACAATATAAGTAATAAGTATAATTATTACAGTTCTAGCGATAATAACTGCATGATATGGGTAATAACGCATGTTATATTGATAATAATAAAAGTAATAAGTATATTTATTATAGTTCTATCGAAAATAACGGCATAATATGGCTAATAATGCATGTTATATTGATAATATCGGGAGTAATAAGTATAATTATTACAGTTCTTGCGATAATACTAGTAAAATATATCTAACAGTGCCTGTTATATTGATAATAATAATAGTAATAAGTATATTTATTATAGTTCTATCGATAATAACTGCATAATATGGGTAATAATGCATGTTATATTGATAATATCGGGAGTAATAAGTATAATTATTATAGTTCTAGCGATAATAATAGTAAAATATGGCTATTAGTGCCTGCTATATTGATAATAATAAAAGTAATAAGTATATTTATTATACTTCTGTCGATAATAACTGCATTATATGGGTAATAATGCATGTTATATTGCTAATAATATAAGTAATAAGTATAATTATTACAGTTCTAGCGATAATAACTGCATTATATGGGTAATAATGCATGTTATATTGATAATATCGGGAGTAATAAGTATAATAATTATAGTTCTAGCGATAATAATAGTAAAATATGGCAAACAGTGCATGTTATATTGATAATAATAAAAGTAATAAGTATATTTATTACAGTTCTATCGATAATAACTGCATAATATGGGTAATAATGCATGTTATATTGATGATAATAAAAGTAATACGTATATTTATTATAGTTCTAGCGATAATAACTGCATTATATGCGTAGTAATGCATGTTATATTGATAATAATAAAAGTAATAAGTATATTTATTATACTTCTGTCGATAATCACTGCATTATATGCGTAATAATGCATGTTATATTGATAATAATATAAGTAATAAGTATAATTATTACAGTTCTAGCGATAATAACTGCATTATATGGGTAATAACGCACGTTATATTGCTAACAATATAAGTAATAAGTATAATTATTACAGTTCTAGCGATAATAACTGCATTATACGGGTAATAATGCATGTTATATTGATAATAATAAAAGTAATAAGTATATTTATTATAGTTCTATCGATAATAACTGCATAATATGGGTAATAATGCATGTTATATTGATAATATCGGGAGTAATAAGTATAATTATTACAGTTCTAGCGATAATACTAGTAAAATATATCTAACAGTGCCTGTTATATTGATAATAATAATAGTAATAAGTATATTTATTATAGTTCTATCGATAATAACTGCATAATATGGGTAATAATGCATGTTATATTGATAATATCGGGAGTAATAAGTATAATTATTACAGTTCTAGCGATAATACTAGTAAAATATATCTAACAGTGCCTGTTATATTGATAATAATAATAGTAATAAGTATATTTATTATACTTCTGTCGATAATACCTGCATTATATGGGTAATAATGCATGTTATATTGATAATATCGGGAGTAATAAGTATAATTATTATAGTTCTAGCGATAATAATAGTAAAATATGGCTAATAGTACATGTTATACTGATAATAATAAAAGCAATAAGTATATTTATTATACTTCTGTCGATAATAACTGCATTATATGGGTAATAATGCATGTTATATTGATAATATTGGGAGTAATAAGTATATTTATTATAGTTCTAGCGATAATAACTGCATAATATGGGTAATAATGCATGTTATATTGATAATAATATAAGTAATAAGTATAATTATTACAGTTCTAGCGATAATAACTGCATCATATGGGTAATAATGCACGTTATATTGCTAATAATATAAGTAATAAGTATAATTATTACAGTTCTAGCGATAATAACTGCATTATATGGGTAATGATGGATGTTATATTGATGATAATGAAAGTAGTAAGTATATTTATTACATTTCTAGCGATAATAACTGCATTATATGCGTAATAATGCATGTTATATTGATAATATTGGGAGTAATAAGTATAATTATTATAGTTCTAGCGATAATAATAGTAAAATATGGCTATTAGTGCCTGCTATATTGATAATAATAAAAGTAATAAGTATATTTATTATACTTCTGTCGATAATAACTGCATTATATGGGTAATAATGCATGTTATATTGATAATAATATAAGTAATAAGTATAATTATTACAGTTCTAGCGATAATAACTGCATTATATGCGTAATAATGCATGTTATATTGATAATATCGGGAGTAATAAGTATAATTATTATAGTTCTACCGATAATAAAGTAATATATGGCTATTAGTGCCTGCTATATTGATAATAATAAAAGTAATAAGTATATTTATTATACTTCTGTCGATAATAACTGCATTATATGCGTAATAATGCATGTTATATTGATAATATCGGGAGTAATAAGTATAATTATTATAGTTCTAGCGATAATAATAGTAAAATATGGCTATTAGTGCCTGCTGTATTGATAATAATAAAAGTTATAAGTATATTTATTACAGTTCTATCGATAATAACTGTATAATATGGGTAATAATGCATGTTATATTGATGATAATAAAAGTAATACGTATATTTATTATAGTTCTAGCGATAATAACTGCATTATATGCGTAATAATGCATGTTATATTGATAATAATATAAGTAATAAGTATAATTATTACAGTTCTAGCGATAATAACTGCATTATATGGGTAATAACGCACGTTATATTGCTAACAATATAAGTAATAAGTATAATTATTACAGTTCTAGCGATAATAACTGCATTATATGGGTAATAACGCACGTTATATTGCTAACAATATAAGTAATAAGTATAATTATTACAGTTCTAGCGATAATAACTGCATTATACGGGTAATAATGCATGTTATATTGATAATAATAAAAGTAATAAGTATATTTATTATAGTTCTATCGATAATAACGGCATAATATGCGTAATAATGCATGTTATATTGATAATATCGGGAGTAATAAGTATAATTATTACAGTTCTTGCGATAATACTAGTAAAATATATCTAACAGTGCCTGTTATATTGATAATAATAATAGTAATAAGTATATTTATTATAGTTCTATCGATAATAACTGCATAATATGGGTAATAATGCATGTTATATTGATAATATCGGGAGTAATAAGTATAATTATTATAGTTCTAGCGATAATAATAGTAAAATATGGCTATTAGTGCCTGCTATATTGATAATAATAAAAGTAATAAGTATATTTATTATACTTCTGTCGATAATAACTGCATTATATGGGTAATAATGCATGTTATATTGCTAATAATATAAGTAATAAGTATAATTATTACAGTTCTAGCGATAATAACTGCATTATATGGGTAATAATGCATGTTATATTGATAATATCGGGAGTAATAAGTATAATAATTATAGTTCTAGCGATAATAATAGTAAAATATGGCAAACAGTGCATGTTATATTGATAATAATAAAAGTAATAAGTATATTTATTACAGTTCTATCGATAATAACTGCATAATATGGGTAATAATGCATGTTATATTGATGATAATAAAAGTAATACGTATATTTATTATAGTTCTAGCGATAATAACTGCATTATATGCGTAGTAATGCATGTTATATTGATAATAATAAAAGTAATAAGTATATTTATTATACTTCTGTCGATAATAACTGCATTATATGCGTAATAATGCATGTTATATTGATAATAATATAAGTAATAAGTATAATTATTACAGTTCTAGCGATAATAACTGCATTATATGGGTAATAACGCACGTTATATTGCTAACAATATAAGTAATAAGTATAATTATTACAGTTCTAGCGATAATAACTGCATTATACGGGTAATAATGCATGTTATATTGATAATAATAAAAGTAATAAGTATATTTATTATAGTTCTATCGATAATAACTGCATAATATGGGTAATAATGCATGTTATATTGATAATATCGGGAGTAATAAGTATAATTATTACAGTTCTAGCGATAATACTAGTAAAATATATCTAACAGTGCCTGTTATATTGATAATAATAATAGTAATAAGTATATTTATTATACTTCTGTCGATAATACCTGCATTATATGGGTAATAATGCATGTTATATTGATAATATCGGGAGTAATAAGTATAATTATTATAGTTCTAGCGATAATAATAGTAAAATATGGCTAATAGTACATGTTATACTGATAATAATAAAAGCAATAAGTATATTTATTATACTTCTGTCGATAATAACTGCATTATATGGGTAATAATGCATGTTATATTGATAATATTGGGAGTAATAAGTATATTTATTATAGTTCTAGCGATAATAACTGCATAATATGGGTAATAATGCATGTTATATTGATAATAATATAAGTAATAAGTATAATTATTACAGTTCTAGCGATAATAACTGCATCATATGGGTAATAATGCACGTTATATTGCTAATAATATAAGTAATAAGTATAATTATTACAGTTCTAGCGATAATAACTGCATTATATGGGTAATGATGGATGTTATATTGATGATAATGAAAGTAGTAAGTATATTTATTACATTTCTAGCGATAATAACTGCATTATATGCGTAATAATGCATGTTATATTGATAATATTGGGAGTAATAAGTATAATTATTATAGTTCTAGCGATAATAATAGTAAAATATGGCTATTAGTGCCTGCTATATTGATAATAATAAAAGTAATAAGTATATTTATTATACTTCTGTCGATAATAACTGCATTATATGGGTAATAATGCATGTTATATTGATAATAATATAAGTAATAAGTATAATTATTACAGTTCTAGCGATAATAACTGCATTATATGCGTAATAATGCATGTTATATTGATAATATCGGGAGTAATAAGTATAATTATTATAGTTCTACCGATAATAATAGTAATATATGGCTATTAGTGCCTGCTATATTGATAATAATAAAAGTAATAAGTATATTTATTATACTTCTGTCGATAATAACTGCATTATATGCGTAATAATGCATGTTATATTGATAATATCGGGAGTAATAAGTATAATTATTATAGTTCTAGCGATAATAATAGTAAAATATGGCTATTAGTGCCTGCTATATTGATAATAATAAAAGTTATAAGTATATTTATTACAGTTCTATCGATAATAACTGTATAATATGGGTAATAATGCATGTTATATTGATGATAATAAAAGTAATACGTATATTTATTATAGTTCTAGCGATAATAACTGCATTATATGCGTAATAATGCATGTTATATTGATAATAATATAAGTAATAAGTATAATTATTACAGTTCTAGCGATAATAACTGCATTATATGGGTAATAACGCACGTTATATTGCTAACAATATAAGTAATAAGTATAATTATTACAGTTCTAGCGATAATAACTGCATTATATGGGTAATAACGCATGTTATATTGATAATAATAAAAGTAATAAGTATATTTATTATAGTTCTATCGAAAATAACGGCATAATATGGCTAATAATGCATGTTATATTGATAATATCGGGAGTAATAAGTATAATTATTACAGTTCTTGCGATAATACTAGTAAAATATATCTAACAGTGCCTGTTATATTGATAATAATAATAGTAATAAGTATATTTATTATAGTTCTATCGATAATAACTGCATAATATGGGTAATAATGCATGTTATATTGATAATATCGGGAGTAATAAGTATAATTATTATAGTTCTAGCGATAATAATAGTAAAATATGGCTATTAGTGCCTGCTATATTGATAATAATAAAAGTAATAAGTATATTTATTATACTTCTGTCGATAATAACTGCATTATATGGGTAATAATGCATGTTATATTGCTAATAATATAAGTAATAAGTATAATTATTACAGTTCTAGCGATAATAACTGCATTATATGGGTAATAATGCATGTTATATTGATAATATCGGGAGTAATAAGTATAATAATTATAGTTCTAGCGATAATAATAGTAAAATATGGCAAACAGTGCATGTTATATTGATAATAATAAAAGTAATAAGTATATTTATTACAGTTCTATCGATAATAACTGCATAATATGGGTAATAATGCATGTTATATTGATGATAATAAAAGTAATACGTATATTTATTATAGTTCTAGCGATAATAACTGCATTATATGCGTAGTAATGCATGTTATATTGATAATAATAAAAGTAATAAGTATATTTATTATACTTCTGTCGATAATAACTGCATTATATGCGTAATAATGCATGTTATATTGATAATAATATAAGTAATAAGTATAATTATTACAGTTCTAGCGATAATAACTGCATTATATGGGTAATAACGCACGTTATATTGCTAACAATATAAGTAATAAGTATAATTATTACAGTTCTAGCGATAATAACTGCATTATACGGGTAATAATGCATGTTATATTGATAATAATAAAAGTAATAAGTATATTTATTATAGTTCTATCGATAATAACTGCATAATATGGGTAATAATGCATGTTATATTGATAATATCGGGAGTAATAAGTATAATTATTACAGTTCTAGCGATAATACTAGTAAAATATATCTAACAGTGCCTGTTATATTGATAATAATAATAGTAATAAGTATATTTATTATAGTTCTATCGATAATAACTGCATAATATGGGTAATAATGCATGTTATATTGATAATATCGGGAGTAATAAGTATAATTATTACAGTTCTAGCGATAATACTAGTAAAATATATCTAACAGTGCCTGTTATATTGATAATAATAATAGTAATAAGTATATTTATTATACTCCTGTCGATAATACCTGCATTATATGGGTAATAATGCATGTTATATTGATAATATCGGGAGTAATAAGTATAATTATTATAGTTCTAGCGATAATTATAGTAAAATATGGCTAATAGTACATGTTATACTGATAATAATAAAAGCAATAAGTATATTTATTATACTTCTGTCGATAATAACTGCATTATATGGGTAATAATGCATGTTATATTGATAATATTGGGAGTAATAAGTATATTTATTACAGTTCTAGCGATAATAACTGCATTATATGGGTAATAATGCACGTTATATTGCTAATAATATAAGTAATAAGTATAATTATTACAGTTCTAGCGATAATAACTGCATTATATGGGTAATGATGGATGTTATATTGATGATAATGAAAGTAGTAAGTATATTTATTACATTTCTAGCGATAATAACTGCATTATATGCGTAATAATGCATGTTATATTGATAATATTGGGAGTAATAAGAATAATTATTATAGTTCTAGCGATAATAATAGTAAAATATGGCTATTAGTGCCTGCTATATAGATAATAATAAAAGTAATAAGTATATTTATTATACTTCTGTCGATAATAACTGCATTATAGTGGTAATAATGCATGTTATATTGATAATAATATAAGTAATAAGTATAATTATTACAGTTCTAGCGATAATAACTGCATTATATGCGTAATAATGCATGTTATATTGATAATATCGGGAGTAATAAGTATAATTATTATAGTTCTACCGATAATAATAGTAATATATGGCTATTAGTGCCTGCTATATTGATAATAATAAAAGTAATAAGTATATTTATTATACTTCTGTCGATAATAACTGCATTATATGCGTAATAATGCATGTTATATTGATAATATCGGGAGTAATAAGTATAATTATTATAGTTCTAGCGATAATAATAGTAAAATATGGCTATTAGTGCCTGCTATATTGATAATAATAAAAGTAATAAGTATATTTATTATACTTCTGTCGATAATAACTGCATTGTATGTGTAATAATGCATGTTATATTGATAATATCGGGAGTAATAAGTATAATTATTATAGTTCTAGCGATAATAATAGTAAAATATGGCAAACAGCGCATGTTATATTGATAATAATAAAAGTTATAAGTATATTTATTACAGTTCTATCGATAATAACTGTATAATATGGGTAATAATGCATGTTATATTGATGATAATAAAAGTAATACGTATATTTATTATAGTTCTAGCGATAATAACTGCATTATATGCGTAATAATGCATGTTATATTGATAATAATATACGTAATAAGTATAATTATTACAGTTCTAGCGATAATAACTGCATTATATGGGTAATAACGCACGTTATATTGCTAACAATATAAGTAATAAGTATAATTATTACAGTTCTAGCGATAATAACTGCATTATATGGGTAATAACGCACGTTATATTGCTAACAATATAAGTAATAAGTATAATTATTACAGTTCTAGCGATAATAACTGCATTATACGGGTAATAATGCATGTTATATTGATAATAATAAAAGTAATAAGTATATTTATTATAGTTCTATCGATAATAACTGCATAATATGGGTAATAATGCATGTTATATTGATAATATCGGGAGTAATAAGTATAATTATTACAGTTCTTGCGATAATACTAGTAAAATATATCTAACAGTGCCTGTTATATTGATAATAATAATAGTAATAAGTATATTTATTGTAGTTCTATCGATAATAACTGCATAATATGGGTAATAATGCATGTTATATTGATAATATCGGGAGTAATAAGTATAATTATTACAGTTCTAGCGATAATAACTGCATTATACGGGTAATAATGCATGTTATATTGATAATAATAAAAGTAATAAGTATATTTATTATACTTCTGTCGATAATAACTGCATTATATGCGTAATAATGCATGTTATATTGATAATAATATAAGTAATAAGTATAATTATTACAGTTCTAGCGATAATAACTGCATTATATGGGTAATAACGCACGTTATATTGCTAACATTGTAAGTAATAAGTATAATTATTACAGTTCTAGCGATAATAACTGCATTATACGGGTAATAATGCATCTTATATTGATAATAATAAAAGTAATAAGTATATTTATTATAGTTCTATCGATAATAACTGCATAATATGGGTAATAATGCATGTTATATTGATAATATCGGGAGTAATAAGTATAATTATTACAGTTCTAGCGATAATACTAGTAAAATATATCTAACAGTGCCTGTTATATTGATAATAATAATAGTAATAAGTATATTTATTATAGTTCTATCGATAATAACTGCATAATATGGGTAATAATGCATGTTATATTGATAATATCGGGAGTAATAAGTATAATTATTACAGTTCTAGCGATAATACTAGTAAAATATATCTAACAGTGCCTGTTATATTGATAATAATAATAGTAATAAGTATATTTATTATACTTCTGTCGATAATACCTGCATTATATGGGTAATAATGCATGTTATATTGATAATATCGGGAGTAATAAGTATAATTATTATAGTTCTAGCGATAATAATAGTAAAATATGGCTAATAGTACATGTTATACTGATAATAATAAAAGCAATAAGTATATTTATTATACTTCTGTCGATAATAACTGCATTATATGGGTAATAATGCATGTTATATTGATAATATTGGGAGTAATAAGTATATTTATTATAGTTCTAGCGATAATAACTGCATAATATGGGTAATAATGCATGTTATATTGATAATAATATAAGTAATAAGTATAATTATTACAGTTCTAGCGATAATAACTGCATTATATGGGTAATAATGCACGTTATATTCCTAATAATATAAGTAATAAGTATAATTATTACAGTTCTAGCGATAATAACTGCATTATATGGGTAATGGTGGATGTTATATTGATGATAATGAAAGTAGTAAGTATATTTATTACATTTCTAGCGATAATAACTGCATTATATGCGTAATAATGCATGTTATATTGATAATATTGGGAGTAATAAGTATAATTATTATAGTTCTAGCGATAATAATAGTAAAATATGGCTATTAGTGCCTGCTATATTGATAATAATAAAAGTAATAAGTATATTTATTATACTTCTGTCGATAATAACTGCATTATAGTGGTAATAATGCATGTTATATTGATAATAATATAAGTAATAAGTATAATTATTATAGTTCTAGCGATAATAATAGTAAAATATGGCAAACAGTGCATGTTATATTGATAATAATAAAAGTTATAAGTATATTTATTACAGTTCTATCGATAATAACTGTATAATATGGGTAATAATGCATGTTATATTGATGATAATAAAAGTAATACGTATATTTATTATAGTTCTAGCGATAATAACTCCATTATATGCGTAATAATGCATGTTATATTGATAATAATATAAGTAATAAGTATAATTATTACAGTTCTAGCGATAATAACTGCATTATATGGGTAATAACGCACGTTATATTGCTAACAATATAAGTAATAAGTATAATTATTACAGTTCTAGCGATAATAACTGCATTATATGGGTAATAACGCACGTTATATTGCTAACAATATAAGTAATAAGTATAATTATTACAGTTCTAGCGATAATAACTGCATTATACGGGTAATAATGCATGTTATATTGATAATAATAAAAGTAATAAGTATATTTATTATAGTTCTATCGATAATAACTGCATAATATGGGTAATAATGCATGTTATATTGATAATATCGGGAGTAATAAGTATAATTATTACAGTTCTTGCGATAATACTAGTAAAATATATCTAACAGTGCCTGTTATATTGATAATAATAATAGTAATAAGTATATTTATTGTAGTTCTATCGATAATAACTGCATAATATGGGTAATAATGCATGTTATATTGATAATATCGGGAGTAATAAGTATAATTATTACAGTTCTAGCGATAATAACTGCATTATACGGGTAATAATGCATGTTATATTGATAATAATAAAAGTAATAAGTATATTTATTATACTTCTGTCGATAATAACTGCATTATATGCGTAATAATGCATGTTATATTGATAATATCGGGAGTAATAAGTATAATTATTATAGTTCTACCGATAATAATAGTAATATATGGCTATTAGTGCCTGCTATATTGATAATAATAAAAGTAATAAGTATATTTATTATACTTCTGTCGATAATAACTGCATTATATGCGTAATAATGCATGTTATATTGATAATATCGGGAGTAATAAGTATAATTATTATAGTTCTAGCGATAATAATAGTAAAATATGGCTATTAGTGCCTGCTATATTGATAATAATAAAAGTAATAAGTATATTTATTATAATTCTGTCGATAATAACTGCATTGTATGTGTAATAATGCATGTTATATTGATAATATCGGGAGTAATAACTATAATTATTATAGTTCTAGCGATAATAATAGTAAAAAATGGCAAACAGTGCATGTTATATTGATAATAATAAAAGTAATAAGTATAATTATTACAGTTCTAGCGATAATAACTGCATTATATGGGTAATAACGCACGTTATATTGCTAACAATATAAGTAATAAGTATAATTATTACAGTTCTAGCGATAATAACTGCATTATACGGGTAATAATGCATGTTATATTGATAATAATAAAAGTAATAAGTATATTTATTATAGTTCTATCGATAATAACTGCATAATATGGGTAAAAATGCATGTTATATTGATAATATCGGGAGTAATAAGTATAATTATTACAGTTCTTGCGATAATACTAGTAAAATATATCTAACAGTGCCTGTTATATTGATAATAATAATAGTAATAAGTATATTTATTATAGTTCTATCGATAATAACTGCATAATATGGGTAATAATGCATGTTATATTGATAATATCGGGAGTAATAAGTATAATTATTATAGTTCTAGCGATAATAATAGTAAAATATGGCTATTAGTGCCTGCTATATTGATAATAATAAAAGTAATAAGTATATTTATTATACTTCTGTCGATAATAACTGCATTGTATGTGTAATAATGCATGTTATATTGATAATATCGGGAGTAATAAGTATAATTATTATAGTTCTAGCGATAATAATAGTAAAATATGGCAAACAGTGCATGTTATATTGATAATAATAAAAGTTATAAGTATATTTATTACAGTTCTATCGATAATAACTGTATAATATGGGTAATAATGCATGTTATATTGATGATAATAAAAGTAATACGTATATTTATTATAGTTCTAGCGATAATAACTGCATTATATGCGTAATAATGCATGTTATATTGATAATAATATAAGTAATAAGTATAATTATTACAGTTCTAGCGATAATAACTGCATTATATGGGTAATAACGCACGTTATATTGCTAACAATATAAGTAATAAGTATAATTATTACAGTTCTAGCGATAATAACTGCATTATATGGGTAATAACGCACGTTATATTGCTAACAATATAAGTAATAAGTATAATTATTACAGTTCTAGCGATAATAACTGCATTATACGGGTAATAATGCATGTTATATTGATAATAATAAAAGTAATAAGTATATTTATTATAGTTCTATCGATAATAACTGCATAATATGGGTAATAATGCATGTTATATTGATAATATCGGGAGTAATAAGTATAATTATTACAGTTCTTGCGATAATACTAGTAAAATATATCTAACAGTGCCTGTTATATTGATAATAATAATAGTAATAAGTATATTTATTGTAGTTCTATCGATAATAACTGCATAATATGGGTAATAATGCATGTTATATTGATAATATCGGGAGTAATAAGTATAATTATTACAGTTCTAGCGATAATAACTGCATTATACGGGTAATAATGCATGTTATATTGATAATAATAAAAGTAATAAGTATATTTATTATACTTCTGTCGATAATAACTGCATTATATGCGTAATAATGCATGTTATATTGATAATATCGGGAGTAATAAGTATAATTATTATAGTTCTACCGATAATAATAGTAATATATGGCTATTAGTGCCTGCTATATTGATAATAATAAAAGTAATAAGTATATTTATTATACTTCTGTCGATAATAACTGCATTATATGCGTAATAATGCATGTTATATTGATAATATCGGGAGTAATAAGTATAATTATTATAGTTCTAGCGATAATAATAGTAAAATATGGCTATTAGTGCCTGCTATATTGATAATAATAAAAGTAATAAGTATATTTATTATAATTCTGTCGATAATAACTGCATTGTATGTGTAATAATGCATGTTATATTGATAATATCGGGAGTAATAACTATAATTATTATAGTTCTAGCGATAATAATAGTAAAAAATGGCAAACAGTGCATGTTATATTGATAATAATAAAAGTAATAAGTATAATTATTACAGTTCTAGCGATAATAACTGCATTATATGGGTAATAACGCACGTTATATTGCTAACAATATAAGTAATAAGTATAATTATTACAGTTCTAGCGATAATAACTGCATTATACGGGTAATAATGCATGTTATATTGATAATAATAAAAGTAATAAGTATATTTATTATAGTTCTATCGATAATAACTGCATAATATGGGTAAAAATGCATGTTATATTGATAATATCGGGAGTAATAAGTATAATTATTACAGTTCTTGCGATAATACTAGTAAAATATATCTAACAGTGCCTGTTATATTGATAATAATAATAGTAATAAGTATATTTATTATAGTTCTATCGATAATAACTGCATAATATGGGTAATAATGCATGTTATATTGATAATATCGGGAGTAATAAGTATAATTATTATAGTTCTAGCGATAATAATAGTAAAATATGGCTAATAGTACATGTTATACTGATAATAATAAAAGCAATAAGTATATTTATTATACTTCTGTCGATAATAACTGCATTATATGGGTAATAATGCATGTTATATTGATAATATTGGGAGTAATAAGTATATTTATTATAGTTCTAGCGATAATAACTGCATAATATGGGTAATAATGCATGTTATATTGATAATAATAAAAGTAATAAGTATATTTAATATACTTCTGTCGATAATAACTGCATTATATGGGTAATAATGCATGTTATATTGCTAATAATATAAGTAATAAGTATAATTATTACAGTTCTAGCGATAATAACTGCATTATATGGGTAATAATGCATGTTATATTGATAATATCGGGAGTAATAAGTATAATAATTATAGTTCTAGCGATAATAATAGTAAAATATGGCAAACAGTGCATGTTATATTGATAATAATAAAAGTAATAAGTATATTTATTACAGTTCTATCGATAATAACTGCATAATATGGGTAATAATGCATGTTATATTGATGATAATAAAAGTAATACGTATATTTATTATAGTTCTAGCGATAATAACTGCATTATATGCGTAGTAATGCATGTTATATTGATAATAATAAAAGTAATAAGTATATTTATTATACTTCTGTCGATAATAACTGCATTATATGCGTAATAATGCATGTTATATTGATAATAATATAAGTAATAAGTATAATTATTACAGTTCTAGCGATAATAACTGCATTATATGGGTAATAACGCACGTTATATTGCTAACAATATAAGTAATAAGTATAATTATTACAGTTCTAGCGATAATAACTGCATTATACGGGTAATAATGCATGTTATATTGATAATAATAAAAGTAATAAGTATATTTATTATAGTTCTATCGATAATAACTGCATAATATGGGTAATAATGCATGTTATATTGATAATATCGGGAGTAATAAGTATAATTATTACAGTTCTAGCGATAATACTAGTAAAATATATCTAACAGTGCCTGTTATATTGATAATAATAATAGTAATAAGTATATTTATTATAGTTCTATCGATAATAACTGCATAATATGGGTAATAATGCATGTTATATTGATAATATCGGGAGTAATAAGTATAATTATTACAGTTCTAGCGATAATACTAGTAAAATATATCTAACAGTGCCTGTTATATTGATAATAATAATAGTAATATGTATATTTATTATACTTCTGTCGATAATACCTGCATTATATGGGTAATAATGCATGTTATATTGATAATATCGGGAGTAATAAGTATAATTATTATAGTTCTAGCGATAATAATAGTAAAATATGGCTAATAGTACATGTTATACTGATAATAATAAAAGCAATAAGTATATTTATTATACTTCTGTCGATAATAACTGCATTATATGGGTAATAATGCATGTTATATTGATAATATTGGGAGTAATAAGTATATTTATTATAGTTCTAGCGATAATAACTGCATAATATCGGTAATAATGCATGTTATATTGATAATAATATAAGTAATAAGTATAATTATTACAGTTCTAGCGATAATAACTGCATCATATGGGTAATAATGCACGTTATATTGCTAATAATATAAGTAATAAGTATAATTATTACAGTTCTAGCGATAATAACTGCATTATATGGGTAATGATGGATGTTATATTGATGATAATGAAAGTAGTAAGTATATTTATTACATTTCTAGCGATAATAACTGCATTATATGCGTAATAATGCATGTTATATTGATAATATTGGGAGTAATAAGTATAATTATTATAGTTCTAGCGATAATAATAGTAAAATATGGCTATTAGTGCCTGCTATATTGATAATAATAAAAGTAATAAGTATATTTATTATACTTCTGTCGATAATAACTGCATTATATGGGTAATAATGCAAGTTATATTGATAATAATATAAGTAATAAGTATAATTATTACAGTTCTAGCGATAATAACTGCATTATATGCGTAATAATGCATGTTATATTGATAATATCGGGAGTAATAAGTATAATTATTATAGTTCTACCGATAATAATAGTAATATATGGCTATTAGTGCCTGCTATATTGATAATAATAAAAGTAATAAGTATATTTATTACAGTTCTATCGATAATAACTGCATAATATGGGTAATAATGCATGTTATATTGATGATAATAAAAGTAATACGTATATTTATTATAGTTCTAGCGATAATAACTGCATTATATGCGTAATAATGCATGTTATATTGATAATAATATAAGTAATAAGTATAATTATTACAGTTCTAGCGATAATAACTGCATTATATTGGTAATAACGCACGTTATATTGCTAACAATATAAGTAATAAGTATAATTATTACAGTTCTAGCGATAATAACTGCATTATACGGGTAATAATGCATGTTATATTGATAATAATAAAAGTAATAAGTATATTTATTATAGTTCTATCGATAATAACTGCATAATATGGGTAATAATGCATGTTATATTGATAATATCGGGAGTAATAAGTATAATTATTACAGTTCTTGCGATAATACTAGTAAAATATATCTAACAGTGCCTGTTATATTGATAATAATAATAGTAATAAGTATATTTATTATAGTTCTATCGATCATAACTGCATAATATGGGTAATAATGCATGTTATATTGATAATATCGGGAGTAATAAGTATAATTATTATAGTTCTAGCGATAATAATAGTAAAATATGGCTAATAGTACATGTTATACTGATAATAATAAAAGCAATAAGTATATTTATTATACTTCTGTCGATAATAACTGCATTATATGGGTAATAATGCATGTTATATTGATAATATTGGGAGTAATAAGTATATTTATTAAAGTTCTAGCGATAATAACTGCATAATATGGGTAATAATGCATGTTATATTGATAATAATATAAGTAATAAGTATAATTATTACAGTTCTAGCGATAATAACTGCATCATATGGGTAATAATGCACGTTATATTGCTAATAATATAAGTAATAAGTATAATTATTACAGTTCTAGTGATAATAACTGCATTATATGGGTAATGATGGATGTTATATTGATGATAATGAAAGTAGTAAGTATATTTATTACATTTCTAGCGATAATAACTGCATTATATGCGTAATAATGCATGTTATATTGATAATATTGGGAGTAATAAGTATAATTATTATAGTTCTAGCGATAATAATAGTAAAATATGGCTATTAGTGCCTGCTATATTGATAATAATAAAAGTAATAAGTATATTTATTATACTTCTGTCGATAATAACTGCATTATATGGGTAATAATGCATGTTATATTGATAATATTGGGAGTAATAAGTATATTTATTATAGTTCTAGCGATAATAACTGCATAATATCGGTAATAATGCATGTTATATTGATAATAATATAAGTAATAAGTATAATTATTACAGTTCTAGCGATAATAACTGCATCATATGGGTAATAATGCACGTTATATTGCTAATAATATAAGTAATAAGTATAATTATTACAGTTCTAGCGATAATAACTGCATTATATGGGTAATGATGGATGTTATATTGATGATAATGAAAGTAGTAAGTATATTTATTACATTTCTAGCGATAATAACTGCATTATATGCGTAATAATGCATGTTATATTGATAATATTGGGAGTAATAAGTATAATTATTATAGTTCTAGCGATAATAATAGTAAAATATGGCTATTAGTGCCTGCTATATTGATAATAATAAAAGTAATAAGTATATTTATTATACTTCTGTCGATAATAACTGCATTATATGGGTAATAATGCAAGTTATATTGATAATAATATAAGTAATAAGTATAATTATTACAGTTCTAGCGATAATAACTGCATTATATGCGTAATAATGCATGTTATATTGATAATATCGGGAGTAATAAGTATAATTATTATAGTTCTACCGATAATAATAGTAATATATGGCTATTAGTGCCTGCTATATTGATAATAATAAAAGTAATAAGTATATTTATTACAGTTCTATCGATAATAACTGCATAATATGGGTAATAATGCATGTTATATTGATGATAATAAAAGTAATACGTATATTTATTATAGTTCTAGCGATAATAACTGCATTATATGCGTAATAATGCATGTTATATTGATAATAATATAAGTAATAAGTATAATTATTACAGTTCTAGCGATAATAACTGCATTATATTGGTAATAACGCACGTTATATTGCTAACAATATAAGTAATAAGTATAATTATTACAGTTCTAGCGATAATAACTGCATTATACGGGTAATAATGCATGTTATATTGATAATAATAAAAGTAATAAGTATATTTATTATAGTTCTATCGATAATAACTGCATAATATGGGTAATAATGCATGTTATATTGATAATATCGGGAGTAATAAGTATAATTATTACAGTTCTTGCGATAATACTAGTAAAATATATCTAACAGTGCCTGTTATATTGATAATAATAATAGTAATAAGTATATTTATTATAGTTCTATCGATCATAACTGCATAATATGGGTAATAATGCATGTTATATTGATAATATCGGGAGTAATAAGTATAATTATTATAGTTCTAGCGATAATAATAGTAAAATATGGCTAATAGTACATGTTATACTGATAATAATAAAAGCAATAAGTATATTTATTATACTTCTGTCGATAATAACTGCATTATATGGGTAATAATGCATGTTATATTGATAATATTGGGAGTAATAAGTATATTTATTATAGTTCTAGCGATAATAACTGCATAATATGGGTAATAATGCATGTTATATTGATAATAATATAAGTAATAAGTATAATTATTACAGTTCTAGCGATAATAACTGCATTATACGGGTAATAATGCATGTTATATTGATAATAATAAAAGTAATAAGTATATTTATTATAGTTCTATCGATAATAACTGCATAATATGGGTAAAAATGCATGTTATATTGATAATATCGGGAGTAATAAGTATAATTATTACAGTTCTTGCGATAATACTAGTAAAATATATCTAACAGTGCCTGTTATATTGATAATAATAATAGTAATAAGTATATTTATTATAGTTCTATCGATAATAACTGCATAATATGGGTAATAATGCATGTTATATTGATAATATCGGGAGTAATAAGTATAATTATTATAGTTCTAGCGATAATAATAGTAAAATATGGCTAATAGTACATGTTATACTGATAATAATAAAAGCAATAAGTATATTTATTATACTTCTGTCGATAATAACTGCATTATATGGGTAATAATGCATGTTATATTGATAATATTGGGAGTAATAAGTATATTTATTATAGTTCTAGCGCTAATAACTGCATAATATGGGTAATAATGCATGTTATATTGATAATAATAAAAGTAATAAGTATATTTAATATACTTCTGTCGATAATAACTGCATTATATGGGTAATAATGCATGTTATATTGCTAATAATATAAGTAATAAGTATAATTATTACAGTTCTACCGATAATAACTGCATTATATGGGTAATAATGCATGTTATATTGATAATATCGGGAGTAATAAGTATAATAATTATAGTTCTAGCGATAATAATAGTAAAATATGGCAAACAGTGCATGTTATATTGATAATAATAAAAGTAATAAGTATATTTATTACAGTTCTATCGATAATAACTGCATAATATGGGTAATAATGCATGTTATATTGATGATAATAAAAGTAATACGTATATTTATTATAGTTCTAGCGATAATAACTGCATTATATGCGTAGTAATGCATGTTATATTGATAATAATAAAAGTAATAAGTATATTTATTATACTTCTGTCGATAATAACTGCATTATATGCGTAATAATGCATGTTATATTGATAATAATATAAGTAATAAGTATAATTATTACAGTTCTAGCGATAATAACTGCATTATATGGGTAATAACGCACGTTATATTGCTAACAATATAAGTAATAAGTATAATTATTACAGTTCTAGCGATAATAACTGCATTATACGGGTAATAATGCATGTTATATTGATAATAATAAAAGTAATAAGTATATTTATTATAGTTCTATCGATAATAACTGCATAATATGGGTAATAATGCATGTTATATTGATAATATCGGGAGTAATAAGTATAATTATTACAGTTCTAGCGATAATACTAGTAAAATATATCTAACAGTGCCTGTTATATTGATAATAATAATAGTAATAAGTATATTTATTATAGTTCTATCGATAATAACTGCATAATATGGGTAATAATGCATGTTATATTGATAATATCGGGAGTAATAAGTATAATTATTACAGTTCTAGCGATAATACTAGTAAAATATATCTAACAGTGCCTGTTATATTGATAATAATAATAGTAATATGTATATTTATTATACTTCTGTCGATAATACCTGCATTATATGGGTAATAATGCATGTTATATTGATAATATCGGGAGTAATACGTATAATTATTATAGTTCTAGCGATAATAATAGTAAAATATGGCTAATAGTACATGTTATACTGATAATAATAAAAGCAATAAGTATATTTATTATACTTCTGTCGATAATAACTGCATTATATGGGTAATAATGCATGTTATATTGATAATATTGGGAGTAATAAGTATATTTATTATAGTTCTAGCGATAATAACTGCATAATATCGGTAATAATGCATGTTATATTGATAATAATATAAGTAATAAGTATAATTATTACAGTTCTAGCGATAATAACTGCATCATATGGGTAATAATGCACGTTATATTGCTAATAATATAAGTAATAAGTATAATTATTACAGTTCTAGCGATAATAACTGCATTATATGGGTAATGATGGATGTTATATTGATGATAATGAAAGTAGTAAGTATATTTATTACATTTCTAGCGATAATAACTGCATTATATGCGTAATAATGCATGTTATATTGATAATATTGGGAGTAATAAGTATAATTATTATAGTTCTAGCGATAATAATAGTAAAATATGGCTATTAGTGCCTGCTATATTGATAATAATAAAAGTAATAAGTATATTTATTATACTTCTGTCGATAATAACTGCATTATATGGGTAATAATGCAAGTTATATTGATAATAATATAAGTAATAAGTATAATTATTACAGTTCTAGCGATAATAACTGCATTATATGGGTAATAACGCACGTTATATTGCTAACAATATAAGTAATAAGTATAATTATTACAGTTCTAGCGATAATAACTGCATTATACGGGTAATAATGCATGTTATATTGATAATAATAAAAGTAATAAGTATATTTATTATAGTTCTATCGATAATAACTGCATAATATGGGTAATAATGCATGTTATATTGATAATAATAAAAGTAATAAGTATATTTATTATAGTTCTATCGATAATAACTGCATAATATGGGTAATAATGCATGTTATATTGATAATATCGGGAGTAATAAGTATAATTATTACAGTTCTTGCGATAATACTAGTAAAATATATCTAACAGTGCCTGTTATATTGATAATAATAATAGTAATAAGTATATTTATTATAGTTCTATCGATCATAACTGCATAATATGGGTAATAATGCATGTTATATTGATAATATCGGGAGTAATAAGTATAATTATTATAGTTCTAGCGATAATAATAGTAAAATATGGCTAATAGTACATGTTATACTGATAATAATAAAAGCAATAAGTATATTTATTATACTTCTGTCGATAATAACTGCATTATATGGGTAATAATGCATGTTATATTGATAATATTGGGAGTAATAAGTATATTTATTAAAGTTCTAGCGATAATAACTGCATAATATGGGTAATAATGCATGTTATATTGATAATAATATAAGTAATAAGTATAATTATTACAGTTCTAGCGATAATAACTGCATCATATGGGTAATAATGCACGTTATATTGCTAATAATATAAGTAATAAGTATAATTATTACAGTTCTAGTGATAATAACTGCATTATATGGGTAATGATGGATGTTATATTGATGATAATGAAAGTAGTAAGTATATTTATTACATTTCTAGCGATAATAACTGCATTATATGCGTAATAATGCATGTCATATTGATAATATTGGGAGTAATAAGTATAATTATTATAGTTCTAGCGATAATAATAGTAAAATATGGCTATTAGTGCCTGCTATATTGATAATAATAAAAGTAATAAGTATATTTATTATACTTCTGTCGATAATAACTGCATTATATGGGTAATAATGCATGTTATATTGATAATAATATAAGTAATAAGTATAATTATTACAGTTCTAGCGATAATAACTGCATTATATGCGTAATAATGCATGTTATATTGATAATATCGGGAGTAATAAGTATAATTATTATAGTTCTACCGATAACAATAGTAATATATGGCTATTAGTGCCTGCTATATTGATAATAATAAAAGTAATAAGTATATTTATTATACTTCTGTCGATAATAACTGCATTATATGCGTAATAATGCATGTTATATTGATAATATCGGGAGTAATAAGTATAATTATTATAGTTCTAGCGATAATAATAGTAAAATATGGCAAACAGTGCATGTTATATTGATAATAATAAAAGTAATAAGTATATTTATTATACTTCTGTCGATAATAACTGCATTGTATGTGTAATAATGCATGTTATATTGATAATATCGGGAGTAATAAGTATAATTATTATAGTTCTAGCGATAATAATAGTAAAATATGGCAAACAGTGCATGTTATATTGATAATAATAAAAGTTATAAGTATATTTATTACAGTTCTATCGATAATAACTGTATAATATGGGTAATAATGCATGTTATATTGATGATAATAAAAGTAATACGTATATTTATTATAGTTCTAGCGATAATAACTGCATTATATGCGTAATAATGCATGTTATATTGATAATAATATAAGTAATAAGTATATTTATTATAGTTCTATCGATAATAACTGCATTGTATGTGTAATAATGCATGTTATATTGATAATATCGGGAGTAATAAGTATAATTATTACAGTTCTAGCGATAATAACTGCATTATATGGGTAATAACGCACGTTATATTGCTAATAATATAAGTAATAAGTATAATTATTACAGTTCTAGTGATAATAACTGCATTATATGGGTAATGATGGATGTTATATTGATGATAATGAAAGTAGTAAGTATATTTATTACATTTCTAGCGATAATAACTGCATTATATGCGTAATAATGCATGTTATATTGATAATATTGGGAGTAATAAGTATAATTATTATAGTTCTAGCGATAATAATAGTAAAATATGGCTATTAGTGCCTGCTATATTGATAATAATAAAAGTAATAAGTATATTTATTATACTTCTGTCGATAATAACTGCATTATATGGGTAATAATGCATGTTATATTGATAATATTGGGAGTAATAAGTATATTTATTATAGTTCTAGCGATAATAACTGCATAATATCGGTAATAATGCATGTTATATTGATAATAATATAAGTAATAAGTATAATTATTACAGTTCTAGCGATAATAACTGCATCATATGGGTAATAATGCACGTTATATTGCTAATAATATAAGTCATAAGTATAATTATTACAGTTCTAGCGATAATAACTGCATTATATGGGTAATGATGGATGTTATATTGATGATAATGAAAGTAGTAAGTATATTTATTACATTTCTAGCGATAATAACTGCATTATATGCGTAATAATGCATGTTATATTGATAATATTGGGAGTAATAAGTATAATTATTATAGTTCTAGCGATAATAATAGTAAAATATGGCTATTAGTGCCTGCTATATTGATAATAATAAAAGTAATAAGTATATTTATTATACTTCTGTCGATAATAACTGCATTATATGGGTAATAATGCAAGTTATATTGATAATAATATAAGTAATAAGTATAATTATTACAGTTCTAGCGATAATAACTGCATTATATGCGTAATAATGCATGTTATATTGATAATATCGGGAGTAATAAGTATAATTATTATAGTTCTACCGATAATAATAGTAATATATGGCTATTAGTGCCTGCTATATTGATAATAATAAAAGTAATAAGTATATTTATTACAGTTCTATCGATAATAACTGCATAATATGGGTAATAATGCATGTTATATTGATGATAATAAAAGTAATACGTATATTTATTATAGTTCTAGCGATAATAACTGCATTATATGCGTAATAATGCATGTTATACTGATAATAATATAAGTAATAAGTATAATTATTACAGTTCTAGCGATAATAACTGCATTATATTGGTAATAACGCACGTTATATTGCTAACAATATAAGTAATAAGTATAATTATTACAGTTCTAGCGATAATAACTGCATTATACGGGTAATAATGCATGTTATATTGATAATAATAAAAGTAATAAGTATATTTATTATAGTTCTATCGATAATAACTGCATAATATGGGTAATAATGCATGTTATATTGATAATATCGGGAGTAATAAGTATAATTATTACAGTTCTTGCGATAATACTAGTAAAATATATCTAACAGTGCCTGTTATATTGATAATAATAATAGTAATAAGTATATTTATTATAGTTCTATCGATCATAACTGCATAATATGGGTAATAATGCATGTTATATTGATAATATCGGGAGTAATAAGTATAATTATTATAGTTCTAGCGATAATAATAGTAAAATATGGCTAATAGTACATGTTATACTGATAATAATAAAAGCAATAAGTATATTTATTATACTTCTGTCGATAATAACTGCATTATATGGGTAATAATGCATGTTATATTGATAATAATATAAGTAATAAGTATAATTATTACAGTTCTAGCGATAATAACTGCATCATATGGGTAATAATGCACGTTATATTGCTAATAATATAAGTAATAAGTATAATTATTACAGTTCTAGTGATAATAACTGCATTATATGGGTAATGATGGATGTTATATTGATGATAATGAAAGTAGTAAGTATATTTATTACATTTCTAGCGATAATAACTGCATTATATGCGTAATAATGCATGTTATATTGATAATATTGGGAATAATAAGTATAATTATTATAGTTCTAGCGATAATAATAGTAAAATATGGCTATTAGTGCCTGCTATATTGATAATAATAAAAGTAATAAGTATATTTATTATACTTCTGTCGATAATAACTGCATTATATGGGTAATAATGCATGTTATATTGATAATAATATAAGTAATAAGTATAATTATTACAGTTCTAGCGATAATAACTGCATTATATGCGTAATAATGCATGTTATATTGATAATATCGGGAGTAATAAGTATAATTATTATAGTTCTACCGATAATAATAGTAATATATGGCTATTAGTGCCTGCTATATTGATAATAATAAAAGTAATAAGTATATTTATTATACTTCTGTCGATAATAACTGCATTATATGCGTAATAATGCATGTTATATTGATAATATCGGGAGTAATAAGTATAATTATTATAGTTCTAGCGATAATAATAGTAAAATATGGCTATTAGTGCCTGCTATATTGATAATAATAAAAGTAATAAGTATATTTATTATACTTCTGTCGATAATAACTGCATTGTATGTGTAATAATGCATGTTATATTGATAATATCGGGAGTAATAAGTATAATTATTATAGTTCTAGCGATAATAATAGTAAAATATGGCAAACAGTGCATGTTATATTGATAATAATAAAAGTTATAAGTATATTTATTACAGTTCTATCGATAATAACTGTATAATATGGGTAATAATGCATGTTATATTGATGATAATAAAAGTAATACGTATATTTATTATAGTTCTAGCGATAATAACTGCATTATATGCGTAATAATGCATGTTATATTGATAATAATATAAGTAATAAGTATAATTATTACAGTTCTAGCGATAATAACTGCATTATATGGGTAATAACGCACGTTATATTGCTAACAATATAAGTAATAAGTATAATTATTACAGTTCTAGCGATAATAACTGCATTATATGGGTAATAACGCACGTTATATTGCTAACAATATAAGTAATAAGTATAATTATTACAGTTCTAGCGATAATAACTGCATTATACGGGTAATAATGCATGTTATATTGATAATAATAAAAGTAATAAGTATATTTATTATAGTTCTATCGATAATAACTGCATAATATGGGTAATAATGCATGTTATATTGATAATATCGGGAGTAATAAGTATAATTATTACAGTTCTTGCGATAATACTAGTAAAATATATCTAACAGTGCCTGTTATATTGATAATAATAATAGTAATAAGTATATTTATTATAGTTCTATCGATAATAACTGCATAATATGGGTAATAATGCATGTTATATTGATAATATCGGGAGTAATAAGTATAATTATTACAGTTCTAGCGATAATACTAGTAAAATATATCTAACAGTGCCTGTTATATTGATAATAATAATAGTAATAAGTATATTTATTATACTTCTGTCGATAATACCTGCATTATATGGGTAATAATGCATGTTATATTGATAATATCGGGAGTAATAAGTATAATTATTATAGTTCTAGCGATAATAATAGTAAAATATGGCTAATAGTACATGTTATACTGATAATAATAAAAGCAATAAGTATATTTATTATACTTCTGTCGATAATAACTGCATTACATGGGTAATAATGCATGTTATATTGATAATATTGGGAGTAATAAGTATATTTATTATAGTTCGAGCGATAATAACTGCATAATATGGGTAATAATGCATGTTATATTGATAATAATATAAGTAATAAGTATAATTATTACAGTTCTAGCGATAATAACTGCATCACATGGGTAATAATGCACGTTATATTGCTAACAATATAAGTAATAAGTATAATTATTACAGTTCTAGCGATAATAACTGCATTATATGGGTAATGATGGATGTTATATTGATGATAATGAAAGTAGTAAGTATATTTATTACATTTCTAGCGATAATAACTGCATTATATGCGTAATAATGCATGTTATATTGATAATATCGGGAGTAATAAGTATAATTATTATAGTTCTACCGATAATAATAGTAATATATGGCTATTAGTGCCTGCTATATTGATAATAATAAAAGTAATAAGTATATTTATTATACTTCTGTCGATAATAACTGCATTATATGCGTAATAATGCATGTTATATTGATAATATCGGGAGTGATAAGTATAATTATTATAGTTCTAGCGATAATAATAGTAAAATATGGCTATTAGTGCCTGCTATATTGATAATAATAAAAGTAATAAGTATATTTATTATACTTCTGTCGATAATAACTGCATTATATGGGTAATAATGCATGTTATATTGCTAATAATATAAGTAATAAGTATAATTATTACAGTTCTAGCGATAATAACTGCATTATATGGGTAATAACGCATGTTATATTGATAATATCGGGAGTAATAACTATAATAATTATAGTTCTAGCGATAATAATAGTAAAATATGGCAAACAGTGCATGTTATATTGATAATAATAAAAGTAATAAGTATATTTATTACAGTTCTATCGATAATAACTGCATAATATGGGTAATAATGCATGTTATATTGATGATAATAAAAGTAATACGTATATTTATTATAGTTCTAGCGATAATAACTGCATTATATGCGTAGTAATGCATGTTATATTGATAATAATATAAGTAATAAGTATAATTATTACAGTTCTAGCGATAATAACTGCAGTATATGGGTAATAACGCACGTTATATTGCTAACAATATAAGTAATAAGTATAATTATTACAGTTCTAGCGATAATAACTGCATTATACGGGTAATAATGCATGTTATATTGATAATAATAAAAGTAATAAGTATATTTATTATACTTCTGTCGATAATAACTGCATTATATGCATAATAATGCATGTTATATTGATAATAATATAAGTAATAAGTATAATTATTACAGTTCTAGCGATAATAACTGCATTATATGCGTAATAATGCATGTTATATTGATAATATCGGGAGTAATAAGTATAATTATTATAGTTCTACCGATAATAATAGTAATATATGGCTATTAGTGCCTGCTATATTGATAATAATAAAAGTAATAAGTATATTTATTATACTTCTGTCGATAATAACTGCATTATATGCGTAATAATGCATGTTATATTGATAATATCGGGAGTAATAAGTATAATTATTATAGTTCTAGCGATAATAATAGTAAAATATGGCTATTAGTGCCTGCTATATTGATAATAATAAAAGTAATAAGTATATTTATTATACTTCTGTCGATAATAACTGCATTGTATGTGTAATAATGCATGTTATATTGATAATATCGGGAGTAATAAGTATAATTATTATAGTTCTAGCGATAATAATAGTAAAATATGGCAAACAGTGCATGTTATATTGATAATAATAAAAGTTATAAGTATATTTATTACAGTTCTATCGATAATAACTGTATAATATGGGTAATAATGCATGTTATATTGATGATAATAAAAGTAATACGTATATTTATTATAGTTCTAGCGATAATAACTGCATTATATGCGTAATAATGCATGTTATATTGATAATAATATAAGTAATAAGTATAATTATTACAGTTCTAGCGATAATAATTGCATTATATGGGTAATAACGCACGTTATATTGCTAACAATATAAGTAATAAGTATAATTATTACAGTTCTAGCGATAATAACTGCATTATACGGGTAATAATGCATGTTATATTGATAATAATAAAAGTAATAAGTATATTTATTATAGTTCTATCGATAATAACTGCATAATATGGGTAATAATGCATGTTATATTGATAATATCGGGAGTAATAAGTATAATTATTACAGTTCTTGCGATAATACTAGTAAAATATATCTAACAGTGCCTGTTATATTGATAATAATAATAGTAATAAGTATATTTATTATAGTTCTATCGATAATAACTGCATAATATGGGTAATAATGCATGTTATATTGATAATATCGGGAGTAATAAGTATAATTATTATAGTTCTAGCGATAATAATAGTAAAATATGGATAATAGTACATGTTATACTGATAATAATAAAAGCAATAAGTATATTTATTATACTTCTGTCGATAATAACTGCATTATATGGGTAATAATGCATGTTATATTGATAATATTGGGAGTAATAAGTATATTTATTATAGTGCTAGCGATAATAACTGCATAATATGGGTAATAATGCATGTTATATTGATAATAATATAAGTAATAAGTATAATTATTACAGTTCTAGCGATAATAACTGCATCATATGGGTAATAATGCACGTTATATTGCTAATAATATAAGTAATAAGTATAATTGTTACAGTTCTAGCGATAATAACTGCATTATATGGGTAATGATGGATGTTATATTGATGATAATGAAAGTAGTAAGTATATTTATTACATTTCTAGCGATAATAACTGCATTATATGCGTAATAATGCATGTTATATTGATAATATTGGGAGTAATAAGTATAATTATTATAGTTCTAGCGATAATAATAGTAAAATATGGCTATTAGTGCCTGCTATATTGATAATAATAAAAGTAATAAGTATATTTATTATACTTCTGTCGATAATAACTGCATTATATGGGTAATAATGCATGTTATATTGATAATAATATAAGTAATAAGTATAATTATTACAGTTCTAGCGATAATAACTGCATTATATGCGTAATAATGCATGTTATATTGATAATATCGGGAGTAATAAGTATAATTATTATAGTTCTACCGATAATAATAGTAATATATGGCTATTAGTGCCTGCTATATTGATAATAATAAAAGTAATAAGTATATTTATTATACTTCTGTCGATAATAACTGCATTATATGCGTAATAATGCATGTTATATTGATAATATCGGGAGTAATAAGTATAATTATTATAGTTCTAGCGATAATAATAGTAAAATATGGCTATTAGTGCCTGCTATATTGATAATAATAAAAGTAATAAGTATATTTATTATACTTCTGTCGATAATAACTGCATTATATGGGTAATAATGCATGTTATATTGCTAATAATATAAGTAATAAGTATAATTATTACAGTTCTAGCGATAATAACTGCATTATATGGGTAATAATGCATGTTATATTGATAATATCGGGAGTAATAAGTATAATAATTATAGTTCTAGCGATAATAATAGTAAAATATGGCAAACAGTGCATGTTATATTGATAATAATAAAAGTAATAATTATATTTATTACAGTTCTATCGATAATAACTGCATAATATGGGTAATAATGCATGTTATATTGATGATAATAAAAGTAATACGTATATTTATTATAGTTCTAGCGATAATAACTGCATTATATGCGTAGTAATGCATGTTATATTGATAATAATAAAAGTAATAAGTATAATTATTACAGTTCTAGCGATAATAACTGCATTATATGCGTAATAATGCATGTTATATTGATAATATCGGGAGTAATAAGTATAATTATTATAGTTCTACCGATAATAATAGTAATATATGGCTATTAGTGCCTGCTATATTGATAATAATAAAAGTAATAAGTATATTTATTATACTTCTGTCGATAATAACTGCATTATATGCGTAATAATGCATGTTATATTGATAATAATATAAGTAATAAGTATAATTATTACAGTTCTAGCGATAATAACTGCATTATATGGGTAATAACGCACGTTATATTGCTAACAATATAAGTAATAAGTATAATTATTACAGTTCTAGCGATAATAACTGCATTATACGGGTAATAATGCGTGTTATATTGATAATAATAAAAGTAATAAGTATATTTATTATAGTTCTATCGATAATAACTGCATAATATGGGTAATAATGCATGTTATATTGATAATAATATAAGTAATAAGTATAATTATTACAGTTCTAGCGATAATAACTGCATCATATGGGTAATAATGCACGTTATATTGCTAATAATATAAGTAATAAGTATAATTATTACAGTTCTAGCGATAATAACTGCATTATATGGGTAATGATGGATGTTATATTGATGATAATGAAAGTAGTAAGTATATTTATTACATTTCTAGCGATAATAACTGCATTATATGCGTAATAATGCATGTTATATTGATAATAATATAAGTAATAAGTATAATTATTACAGTTCTAGCGATAATAACTGCATTATATGCGTAATAATGCATGTTATATTGATAATATCGGGAGTAATAAGTATAATTATTATAGTTCTACCGATAATAATAGTAATATATGGCTATTAGTGCCTGCTATATTGATAATAATAAAAGTAATAAGTATATTTATTATACTTCTGTCGATAATAACTGCATTATATGCGTAATAATGCATGTTATATTGATAATATCGGGAGTAATAAGTATAATTATTATAGTTCTAGCGATAATAATAGTAAAATATGGCTATTAGTGCCTGCTATATTGATAATAATAAAAGTAATAAGTATATTTATTATACTTCTGTCGATAATAACTGCATTATATGGGTAATAATGCATGTTATATTGCTAATAATATAAGTAATAAGTATAATTATTACAGTTCTAGCGATAATAACTGCATTATATGGGTAATGATGGATGTTATATTGATGATAATGAAAGTAGTAAGTATATTTATTACATTTCTAGCGATAATAACTGCATTATATGCGTAATAATGCATGTTATATTGATAATAATATAAGTAATAAGTATAATTATTACAGTTCTAGCGATAATAACTGCATCATATGGGTAATAATGCACGTTATATTGCTAATAATATAAGTAATAAGTATAATTATTACAGTTCTAGCGATAATAACTGCATTATATGGGTAATGATGGATGTTATATTGATGATAATGAAAGTAGTAAGTATATTTATTACATTTCTAGCGATAATAACTGCATTATATGCGTAATAATGCATGTTATATTGATAATAATATAAGTAATAAGTATAATTATTACAGTTCTAGCGATAATAACTGCATTATATGCGTAATAATGCATGTTATATTGATAATATCGGGAGTAATAAGTATAATTATTATAGTTCTACCGATAATAATAGTAATATATGGCTATTAGTGCCTGCTATATTGATAATAATAAAAGTAATAAGTATATTTATTATACTTCTGTCGATAATAACTGCATTATATGCGTAATAATGCATGTTATATTGATAATATCGGGAGTAATAAGTATAATTATTATAGTTCTAGCGATAATAATAGTAAAATATGGCTATTAGTGCCTGCTATATTGATAATAATAAAAGTAATAAGTATATTTATTATACTTCTGTCGATAATAACTGCATTATATGGGTAATAATGCATGTTATATTGCTAATAATATAAGTAATAAGTATAATTATTACAGTTCTAGCGATAATAACTGCATTATATGGGTAATAATGCATGTTATATTGATAATATCGGGAGTAATAAGTATAATAATTATAGTTCTAGCGATAATAATAGTAAAATATGGCAAACAGTGCATGTTATATTGATAATAATAAAAGTAATAAGTATATTTATTACAGTTCTATCGATAATAACTGCATAATATGGGTAATAATGCATGTTATATTGATGATAATAAAAGTAATACGTATATTTATTATAGTTCTAGCGATAATAACTGCATTATATGCGTAGTAATGCATGTTATATTGATAATAATATAAGTAATAAGTATAATTATTACACTTCTAGCGATAATAACTGCAGTATATGGGTAATAACGCACGTTATATTGCTAACAATATAAGTAATAAGTATAATTATTACAGTTCTAGCGATAATAACTGCATTATACGGGTAATAATGCATGTTATATTGATAATAATAAAAGTAATAAGTATATTTATTATACTTCTGTCGATAATAACTGCATTATATGCGTAATAATGCATGTTATATTGATAATAATATAAGTAATAAGTATAATTATTACAGTTCTAGCGATAATAACTGCATTATATGGGTAATAACGCACGTTATATTGCTAACAATATAAGTAATAAGTATAATTATTACAGTTCTAGCGATAATAACTGCATTATACGGGTAATAATGCATGTTATATTGATAATATTGGGAGTAATAAGTATATTTATTATAGTGCTAGCGATAATAACTGCATAATATGGGTAATAATGCATGTTATATTGATAATAATATAAGTAATAAGTATAATTATTACAGTTCTAGCGATAATAACTGCATCATATGCGTAATAATGCACGTTATATTGCTAATAATATAAGTAATAAGTATAATTATTACAGTTCTAGCGATAATAACTGCATTATATGGGTAATGATGGATGTTATATTGATGATAATGAAAGTAGTAAGTATATTTATTACATTTCTAGCGATAATAACTGCATTATATGCGTAATAATGCATGTTATATTGATAATATTGGGAGTAATAAGTATAATTATTATAGTTCTAGCGATAATAATAGTAAAATATGGCTATTAGTGCCTGCTATATTGATAATAATAAAAGTAATAAGTATATTTATTATACTTCTGTCGATAATAACTGCATTATATGGGTAATAATGCATGTTATATTGATAATAATATAAGTAATAAGTATAATTATTACAGTTCTAGCGATAATAACTGCATTATATGCGTAATAATGCATGTTATATTGATAATATCGGGAGTAATAAGTATAATTATTATAGTTCTACCGATAATAATAGTAATATATGGCTATTAGTGCCTGCTATATTGATAATAATAAAAGTAATAAGTATATTTATTATACTTCTGTCGATAATAACTGCATTATATGCGTAATAATGCATGTTATATTGATAATATCGGGAGTAATAAGTATAATTATTATAGTTCTAGCGATAATAATAGTAAAATATGGCTATTAGTGCCTGCTATATTGATAATAATAAAAGTAATAAGTATATTTATTATACTTCTGTCGATAATAACTGCATTATATGGGTAATAATGCATGTTATATTGCTAATAATATAAGTAATAAGTATAATTATTACAGTTCTAGCGATAATAACTGCATTATATGGGTAATAATGCATGTTATATTGATAATATCGGGAGTAATAAGTATAATAATTATAGTTCTAGCGATAATAATAGTAAAATATGGCAAACAGTGCATGTTATATTGATAATAATAAAAGTAATAAGTATATTTATTACAGTTCTATCGATAATAACTGCATAATATGGGTAATAATGCATGTTATATTGATGATAATAAAAGTAATACGTATATTTATTATAGTTCTAGCGATAATGACTGCATTATATGCGTAGTAATGCATGTTATATTGATAATAATAAAAGTAATAAGTATATTTATTATACTTCTGTCGATAATAACTGCATTATATGCGTAATAATGCATGTTATATTCATAATAATATAAGTAATAAGTATAATTATTACAGTTCTAGCGATAATAACTGCATTATATGGGTAATAACGCACGTTATATTGCTAACAATATAAGTAATAAGTATAATTATTACAGTTCTAGCGATAATAACTGCATTATACGGGTAATAATGCGTGTTATATTGATAATAATAAAAGTAATAAGTATATTTATTATAGTTCTATCGATAATAACTGCATAATATGGGTAATAATGCATGTTATATTGATAATAATATAAGTAATAAGTATAATTATTACAGTTCTAGCGATAATAACTGCATCATATGGGTAATAATGCACGTTATATTGCTAATAATATAAGTAATAAGTATAATTATTACAGTTCTAGCGATAATAACTGCATTATATGGGTAATGATGGATGTTATATTGATGATAATGAAAGTAGTAAGTATATTTATTACATTTCTAGCGATAATAACTGCATTATATGCGTAATAATGCATGTTATATTGATAATAATATAAGTAATAAGTATAATTATTACAGTTCTAGCGATAATAACTGCATTATATGCGTAATAATGCATGTTATATTGATAATATCGGGAGTAATAAGTATAATTATTATAGTTCTACCGATAATAATAGTAATATATGGCTATTAGTGCCTGCTATATTGATAATAATAAAAGTAATAAGTATATTTATTATACTTCTGTCGATAATAACTGCATTATATGCGTAATAATGCATGTTATATTGATAATATCGGGAGTAATAAGTATAATTATTATAGTTCTAGCGATAATAATAGTAAAATATGGCTATTAGTGCCTGCTATATTGATAATAATAAAAGTAATAAGTATATTTATTATACTTCTGTCGATAATAACTGCATTATATGGGTAATAATGCATGTTATATTGCTAATAATATAAGTAATAAGTATAATTATTACAGTTCTAGCGATAATAACTGCATTATATGGGTAATAATGCATGTTATATTGATAATATCGGGAGTAATAAGTATAATAATTATAGTTCTAGCGATAATAATAGTAAAATATGGCAAACAGTGCATGTTATATTGATAATAATAAAAGTAATAAGTATATTTATTACAGTTCTATCGATAATAACTGCATAATATGGGTAATAATGCATGTTATATTGATGATAATAAAAGTAATACGTATATTTATTATAGTTCTAGCGATAATAACTGCATTATATGCGTAGTAATGCATGTTATATTGATAATAATATAAGTAATAAGTATAATTATTACACTTCTAGCGATAATAACTGCAGTATATGGGTAATAACGCACGTTATATTGCTAACAATATAAGTAATAAGTATAATTATTACAGTTCTAGCGATAATAACTGCATTATACGGGTAATAATGCATGTTATATTGATAATAATAAAAGTAATAAGTATATTTATTATACTTCTGTCGATAATAACTGCATTATATGCGTAATAATGCATGTTATATTGATAATAATATAAGTAATAAGTATAATTATTACAGTTCTAGCGATAATAACTGCATTATATGGGTAATAACGCACGTTATATTGCTAACAATATAAGTAATAAGTATAATTATTACAGTTCTAGCGATAATAACTGCATTATACGGGTAATAATGCATGTTATATTGATAATATTGGGAGTAATAAGTATATTTATTATAGTGCTAGCGATAATAACTGCATAATATGGGTAATAATGCATGTTATATTGATAATAATATAAGTAATAAGTATAATTATTACAGTTCTAGCGATAATAACTGCATCATATGCGTAATAATGCACGTTATATTGCTAATAATATAAGTAATAAGTATAATTATTACAGTTCTAGCGATAATAACTGCATTATATGGGTAATGATGGATGTTATATTGATGATAATGAAAGTAGTAAGTATATTTATTACATTTCTAGCGATAATAACTGCATTATATGCGTAATAATGCATGTTATATTGATAATATTGGGAGTAATAAGTATAATTATTATAGTTCTAGCGATAATAATAGTAAAATATGGCTATTAGTGCCTGCTATATTGATAATAATAAAAGTAATAAGTATATTTATTATACTTCTGTCGATAATAACTGCATTATATGGGTAATAATGCATGTTATATTGATAATAATATAAGTAATAAGTATAATTATTACAGTTCTAGCGATAATAACTGCATTATATGCGTAATAATGCATGTTATATTGATAATATCGGGAGTAATAAGTATAATTATTATAGTTCTACCGATAATAATAGTAATATATGGCTATTAGTGCCTGCTATATTGATAATAATAAAAGTAATAAGTATATTTATTATACTTCTGTCGATAATAACTGCATTATATGCGTAATAATGCATGTTATATTGATAATATCGGGAGTAATAAGTATAATTATTATAGTTCTAGCGATAATAATAGTAAAATATGGCTATTAGTGCCTGCTATATTGATAATAATAAAAGTAATAAGTATATTTATTATACTTCTGTCGATAATAACTGCATTATATGCGTAATAATGCATGTTATATTGATAATAATATAAGTAATAAGTATAATTATTACAGTTCTAGCGATAATAACTGCATTATATGGGTAATAACGCACGTTATATTGCTAACAATATAAGTAATAAGTATAATTATTACAGTTCTAGCGATAATAACTGCATTATACGGGTAATAATGCGTGTTATATTGATAATAATAAAAGTAATAAGTATATTTATTATAGTTCTATCGATAATAACTGCATAATATGGGTAATAATGCATGTTATATTGATAATAATATAAGTAATAAGTATAATTATTACAGTTCTAGCGATAATAACTGCATCATATGGGTAATAATGCACGTTATATTGCTAATAATATAAGTAATAAGTATAATTATTACAGTTCTAGCGATAATAACTGCATTATATGGGTAATGATGGATGTTATATTGATGATAATGAAAGTAGTAAGTATATTTATTACATTTCTAGCGATAATAACTGCATTATATGCGTAATAATGCATGTTATATTGATAATAATATAAGTAATAAGTATAATTATTACAGTTCTAGCGATAATAACTGCATTATATGCGTAATAATGCATGTTATATTGATAATATCGGGAGTAATAAGTATAATTATTATAGTTCTACCGATAATAATAGTAATATATGGCTATTAGTGCCTGCTATATTGATAATAATAAAAGTAATAAGTATATTTATTATACTTCTGTCGATAATAACTGCATTATATGCGTAATAATGCATGTTATATTGATAATATCGGGAGTAATAAGTATAATTATTATAGTTCTAGCGATAATAATAGTAAAATATGGCTATTAGTGCCTGCTATATTGATAATAATAAAAGTAATAAGTATATTTATTATACTTCTGTCGATAATAACTGCATTATATGGGTAATAATGCATGTTATATTGCTAATAATATAAGTAATAAGTATAATTATTACAGTTCTAGCGATAATAACTGCATTATATGGGTAATAATGCATGTTATATTGATAATATCGGGAGTAATAAGTATAATAATTATAGTTCTAGCGATAATAATAGTAAAATATGGCAAACAGTGCATGTTATATTGATAATAATAAAAGTAATAAGTATATTTATTACAGTTCTATCGATAATAACTGCATAATATGGGTAATAATGCATGTTATATTGATGATAATAAAAGTAATACGTATATTTATTATAGTTCTAGCGATAATAACTGCATTATATGCGTAGTAATGCATGTTATATTGATAATAATATAAGTAATAAGTATAATTATTACACTTCTAGCGATAATAACTGCAGTATATGGGTAATAACGCACGTTATATTGCTAACAATATAAGTAATAAGTATAATTATTACAGTTCTAGCGATAATAACTGCATTATACCGGTAATAATGCATGTTATATTGATAATAATAAAAGTAATAAGTATATTTATTATACTTCTGTCGATAATAACTGCATTATATGCGTAATAATGCATGTTATATTGATAATAATATAAGTAATAAGTATAATTATTACAGTTCTAGCGATAATAACTGCATTATATGGGTAATAACGCACGTTATATTGCTAACAATATAAGTAATAAGTATAATTATTACAGTTCTAGCGATAATAACTGCATTATACGGGTAATAATGCATGTTATATTGATAATAATAAAAGTAATAAGTATATTTATTATAGTTCTATCGATAATAACTGCATAATATGGGTAATAATGCATGTTATATTGATAATATCGGGAGTAATAAGTATAATTATTACAGTTCTAGCGATAATACTAGTAAAATATATCTAACAGTGCCTGTTATATTGATAATAATAATAGTAATAAGTATATTTATTATAGTTCTATCGATAATAACTGCATAATATGGGTAATAATGCATGTTATATTGATAATATCGGGAGTAATAAGTATAATTATTACAGTTCTAGCGATAATACTAGTAAAATATATCTAACAGTGCCTGTTATATTGATAATAATAATAGTAATAAGTATATTTATTATACTTCTGTCGATAATTCCTGCATTATATGGGTAATAATGCATGTTATATTGATAATATCGGGAGTAATAAGTATAATTATTATAGTTCTAGCGATAATAATAGTAAAATATGGCTAATAGTACATGTTATACTGATAATAATAAAAGCAATAAGTATATTTATTATACTTCTGTCGATAATAACTGCATTATATGGGTAATAATGCATGTTATATTGATAATATTGGGAGTAATAAGTATATTTATTATAGTTCTAGCGATAATAACTGCATAATATGGGTAATAATGCATGTTATATTGATAATAATATAAGTAATAAGTATAATTATTACAGTTCTAGCGATAATAACTGCATTATATGGGTAATAATGCACGTTATATTGCTAATAATATAAGTAATAAGTATAATTATTACAGTTCTAGCGATAATAACTGCATTATATGGGTAATGATGGATGTTATATTGATGATAATGAAAGTAGTAAGTATATTTATTACATTTCTAGCGATAATAACTGCATTATATGCGTAATAATGCATGTTATATTGATAATATTGGGAGTAATAAGTATAATTATTATAGTTCTAGCGATAATAATAGTAAAATATGGCTATTAGTGCCTGCTATATTGATAATAATAAAAGTAATAAGTATATTTATTATACTTCTGTCGATAATAACTGCATTATATGGGTAATAATGCATGTTATATTGATAATAATATAAGTAATAAGTATAATTATTACAGTTCTAGCGATAATAACTGAATTATACGGGTAATAATGCATGTTATATTGATAATAATAAAAGTAATAAGTATATTTATTATAGTTCTATCGATAATAACTGCATAATATGGGTAATAATGCATGTTATATTGATAATATCGGGAGTAATAAGTATAATTATTATAGTTCTAGCGATAATAATAGTAAAATATGGCTAATAGTACATGTTATACTGATAATAATAAAAGCAATAAGTATATTTATTATACTTCTGTCGATAATAACTGCATTATATGGGTAATAATGCATGTTATATTGATAATATTGGGAGTAATAAGTATATTTATTATAGTTCTAGCGATAATAACTGCATAATATGGGTAATAATGCATGTTATATTGATAATAATATAAGTAATAAGTATAATTATTACAGTTCTAGCGATAATAACTGCATCATATGGGTAATAATGCACGTTATATTGCTAATAATATAAGTAATAAGTATAATTATTACAGTTCTAGCGATAATAACTGCATTATATGGGTAATGATGGATGTTATATTGATGATAATGAAAGTAGTAAGTATATTTATTACATTTCTAGCGATAATAACTGCATTATATGCGTAATAATGCATGTTATATTGATAATATTGGGAGTAATAAGTATAATTATTATAGTTCTAGCGATAATAATAGTAAAATATGGCTATTAGTGCCTGCTATATTGATAATAATAAAAGTAATAAGTATATTTATTATACTTCTGTCGATAATAACTGCATTATATGGGTAATAATGCATGTTATATTGATAATAATATAAGTAATAAGTATAATTATTACAGTTCTAGCGATAATAACTGCATTATATGGGTAATAACGCACGTTATATTGCTAACAATATAAGTAATAAGTATAATTATTACAGTTCTAGCGATAATAACTGCATTATACGGGTAATAATGCATGTTATATTGATAATATCGGGAGTAATAAGTATAATTATTATAGTTCTAGCGATAATAATAGTAAAGTATGGCTATTAGTGCCTGCTATATTGATAATAATAAAAGTAATAAGTATATTTATTATACTTCTGTCGATAATAACTGCATTATATGGGTAATAATGCATGTTATATTGCTAATAATATAAGTAATAAGTATAATTATTACAGTTCTAGCGATAATAACTGCATTATATGGGTAATAATGCATGTTATATTGATAATATCGGGAGTAATAAGTATAATAATTATAGTTCTAGCGATAATAATAGTAAAATATGGCAAACAGTGCATGTTATATTGATAATAATAAAAGTAATAAGTATATTTATTACAGTTCTATCGATAATAACTGCATAATATGGGTAATAATGCATGTTATATTGATGATAATAAAAGTAATACGTATATTTATTATAGTTCTAGCGATAATAACTGCATTATATGCGTAGTAATGCATGTTATATTGATAATAATAAAAGTAATAAGTATATTTATTATACTTCTGTCGATAATAACTGCATTATATGGGTAATAACGCACGTTATATTGCTAACAATATAAGTAATAAGAATAATTATTACAGTTCTAGCGATAATAACTGCATTATATGCGTAATAATGCATGTTATATTGATAATATCGGGAGTAATAAGTATAATTATTATAGTTCTACCGATAATAATAGTAATATATGGCTATTAGTGCCTGCTATATTGATAATAATAAAAGTAATAAGTATATTTATTATACTTCTGTCGATAATAACTGCATTATATGCGTAATAATGCATGTTATATTGATAATATCGGGAGTAATAAGTATAATTATTATAGTTCTAGCGATAATAATAGTAAAATATGGCTATTAGTGCCTGCTATATTGATAATAATAAAAGTAATAAGTATATTTATTATACTTCTGTCGATAATAACTGCATTATATGGGTAATAATGCATGTTATATTGCTAATAATATAAGTAATAAGTATAATTATTACAGTTCTAGCGATAATAACTGCATTATATGGGTAATAATGCATGTTATATTGATAATATCGGGAGTAATAAGTATAATAATTATAGTTCTAGCGATAATAATAGTAAAATATGGCAAACAGTGCATGTTATATTGATAATAATAAAAGTAATAAGTATATTTATTACAGTTCTATCGATAATAACTGCATAATATGGGTAATAATGCATGTTATATTGATGATAATAAAAGTACTACGTATATTTATTATAGTTCTAGCGATAATAACTGCATTATATGCGTAGTAATGCATGTTATATTGATAATATCGGGAGTAATAAGTATAATTATTATAGTTCTAGCGATAATAATAGTAAAATATGGCTAATAGTACATGTTATACTGATAATAATAAAAGCAATAAGTATATTTATTATACTTCTGTCGATAATAACTGCATTATATGGGTAATAATGCATGTTATATTGATAATATCGGGAGTAATAAGTATAATTATTACAGTTCTAGCGATAATACTAGTAAAATATATCTAACAGTGCCTGTTATATTGATAATAATAATAGTAATAAGTATATTTATTATACTTCTGTCGATAATACCTGCATTATATGGGTAATAATGCATGTTATATTGATAATATCGGGAGTAATAAGTATAATTATTATAGTTCTAGCGATAATAATAGTAAAATATGGCTAATAGTACATGTTATACTGATAATAATAAAAGCAATAAGTATATTTATTATACTTCTGTCGATAATAACTGCATTATATGGGTAATAATGCATGTTATATTGATAATATTGGGAGTAATAAGTATATTTATTATAGTTCTAGCGATAATAACTGCATAATATGGGTAATAATGCATGTTATATTGATAATAATATAAGTAATAAGTATAATTATTACAGTTCTAGCGATAATAACTGCATTATATGGGTAATAATGCACGTTATATTGCTAATAATATAAGTAATAAGTATAATTATTACAGTTCTAGCGATAATAACTGCATTATATGGGTAATGATGGATGTTATATTGATGATAATGAAAGTAGTAAGTATATTTATTACATTTCTAGCGATAATAACTGCATTATATGCGTAATAATGCATGTTATATTGATAATATTGGGAGTAATAAGTATAATTATTATAGTTCTAGCGATAATAATAGTAAAATATGGCTATTAGTGCCTGCTATATTGATAATAATAAAAGTAATAAGTATACTTATTATACTTCTGTCGATAATAACTGCATTATATGGGTAATAATGCATGTTATATTGATAATAATATAAGTAATAAGTATAATTATTACAGTTCTAGCGATAATAACTGCATTGTATGCGTAATAATGCATGTTATATTGATAATATCGGGAGTAATAAGTATAATTATTATAGTTCTACCGATAATAATAGTAAAATATGGCTATTAGTGCCTGCTATATTGATAATAATAAAAGTAATAAGTATATTTATTATACTTCTGTCGATAATAACTGCATTATATGGGTAATAATGCATGTTATATTGCTAATAATATAAGTAATAAGTATAATTATTACAGTTCTAGCGATAATAACTGCATTATATGGGTAATAATGCATGTTATATTGATAATATCGGGAGTAATAAGTATAATAATTATAGTTCTTGCGATAATAATAGTAAAATATGGCAAACAGTGCATGTTATATTGATAATAATAAAAGTAATAAGTATATTTATTACAGTTCTATCGATAATAACTGCATAATATGGGTAATAATGCATGTTATATTGATGATAATAAAAGTAATACGTATATTTATTATAGTTCTAGCGATAATAACTGCATTATATGCGTAGTAATGCATGTTATATTGATAATAATATAAGTAATAAGTATAATTATTACAGTTCTAGCGATAATAACTGCAGTATATGGGTAATAACGCACGTTATATTGCTAACAATATAAGTAATAAGTATAATTATTACAGTTCTAGCGATAATAACTGCATTATACGGGTAATAATGCATGTTATATTGATAATAATAATAGTAATAAGTATATTTATTATACTTCTGTCGATAATAACTGCATTATATGCGTAATAATGCATGTTATATTGATAATAATATAAGTAATAAGTATAATTATTACAGTTCTAGCGATAATAACTGCATTATATGGGTAATAATGCACGTTATATTGCTAATAATATAAGTAGTAAGTATAATTATTACAATTCTAGCGATAATAACTGCATTATACGGGTAATAATGCATGTTATATTGATAATAATAGAAGTAATAAGTATATTTATTATAGTTCTATCGATAATAACTGTATAATATGGGTAATAATGCATGTTATATTGATGATAATGAAAGTAGTAAGTATATTTATTACAGTTCTAGCGATAATAACTGCATTATATGGGTAATAATGCATGTTATATTGATAATATCGGGAGTAATAAGTATAATTATTACAGTTCTAGCGATAATAACTGCATTATATGGGTAATAATGGATGTTATATTGATAATATCGGGAGTAATCAGTATAATTATTACAATTCTAGCGATAATAACTGCATTATACGGGTAATAATGCATGTTATATTGATAATAATAGAAGTAATAAGTATATTTATTATAGTTCTATCGATAATAACTGTATAATATGGGTAATAATGCATGTTATATTGATGATAATGAAAGTAGTAAGTATATTTATTACAGTTCTAGCGATAATAACTGCATTATATGGGTAATAATGCATGTTATATTGATAATATCGGGAGTAATAAGTATAATTATTACAGTTCTAGCGATAATAACTGCATTATATGGGTAATAATGGATGTTATATTGATAATATCGGGAGTAATCAGTATAATTATTACAGTTCTAGCGATAATAACTGCATTATATGGGTAATAATGCATGTTATATTGATAATATCGGGAGTAATAAGTATAATTATTATAGTTCTAGCGATAATAATAGTAAAATATGGCTAATAGTGCATGTTATATTGATAATAATAAAAGTATTAAGTATATTTATTATAGTTCTATCGATAATAACTGCATTATATGGGTAATAATGCATGTTATATTGATAATATCGGGAGTAATAAGTATAATTATTACAGTTCTAGCGATACTAACTGCATTATATGGGTAATAATGCATGTTATATTGATAATATCGGGAGTAATAAGTATAATTATTATAGTTCTAGCGATAATAATAGTAAAATATGGCTAATAGTGCATGTTATATTGATAATAATAAAAGTATTAAGTATATTTATTATAGTTCTATCGATAATAACTGCATTATATGGGTAATAATGCATGTTATATTGATAATATCGGGAGTAATAAGTATAATTATTACAGTTCTAGCGATACTAACTGCATTATATGGGTAATAATGGATGTTATATTGATAATATCGGGAGTAATAAGTATAATTATTACAGTTCTAGCGATAATACTAGTAAAATATGTGTAAGAGTGCCTGTTATATTGATAATAATGAAAGTAATAAGTATATTTATTATACTTCTATCGATAATAACTGCATTATATGGGTAATAATGCATGTTATATTGATAATAATATAAGTAATAAGTATAATTATTACAGTTCTAGCTATAATAACTCCATTATATGGGTAATAAAGCATGTTATATTGATAATAATAAAAGTAATAAGTATATTTATTACAGTTCTATCCAAAATAACTGCATAATATGGGTAATAATGCATGTTATATTGATGATAATAAAAGTAATACGTATATTTATTATAGTTCTAGCGATAATAACTGCATAATATGGGTAATAATGCATGTTATATTGATAATAATATAAGTAATAAGTATAATTATTACAGTTCTAGCGATAATAACTGCAATTTATGGGTAATAATGCACGTTATATTGCTAATAATATAAGTAATAAGTATAATTATTACAGTTCTAGCGATAATAACTGCATAATATGGGCAATAATGCATGTTATATTGATGATAATGAAAGTAGTAAGTATATTTATTACATTTCTAGCGATAATAACTGCATTATATGCGTAATAATGCATGTTATATTGATAACATCGGGAGTAGTAAGTATAATTATTACAGTTCTAGCGATAATACTAGTAAAATATGGCTAAGAGTGCCTGTTATATTGATAATAATAATAGTAATAAGTATATTTATTATACTTCTGTCGATAATACCTGCATTATATGGGTAATAATGCATGTTAATTGATAATAACATAAGTAATAAGTATAATTATTACAGTTCTAGCGATAATAACTGCATTATATGGGTAATAATGCATGTTATATTGCTAACTATATAAGTAATAAGTATAATTATTACAGTTCTAGCGATAATAACTGCATTCAATGGGTAATAATGCATGTTATATTGATAATAATAAAAGTAATAAGTATATTTATTATCGTTCTATCGATAACAACTTCTTAATATGGGTAATAATGCATGTTATATTGATGATAATGAAAGCAGTAAGTATATTTATTACAGTTCTAGCGATAATAACTGCATTATATGCGTAATAATGCATGTTATATTGATAAAATCGGGAGTAGTAAGTATAATTATTACAGTTCTAGCGATAATACTAGTAAAATATGGCTAAGAGTGCCTGTTATATTGATAATAATAATAGTAATAAGTATATTTATTATACTTCTGTCGATAATACCTGCATTATATGGGTAATAATGCATGTTATATTGATAATATCGGGAGTAATAAGTATAATTATTACAGTTCTAGCGATAATAACTGCATAATATGGGCAATAATGCATGTTATATTGATGATAATGAAAGTAGTAAGTATATTTATTACATTTCTAGCGATAATAACTGCATTATATGCGTAATAATGCATGTTATATTGATAACATCGGGAGTAGTAAGTATAATTATTACAGTTCTAGCGATAATACTAGTAAAATATGGCTAAGAGTGCCTGTTATATTGATAATAATAATAGCAATAAGTATATTTATTATACTTCTGTCGATAATACCTGCATTATATGGGTAATAATGCATGTTAATTGATAATAACATAAGTAATAAGTATAATTATTACAGTTCTAGCGATAATAACTGCAGTATATGGGTAATAACGCACGTTATATTGCTAACAATATAAGTAATAAGTATAATTATTACAGTTCTAGCGATAATAACTGCATTATACGGGTAATAATGCATGTTATATTGATAATAATAAAAGTAATAAGTATATTTATTATACTTCTGTCGATAATAACTGCATTATATGCGTAATAATGCATGTTATATTGATAATAATATAAGTAATAAGTATAATTATTACAGTTCTAGCGATAATAACTGCATTATATGGGTAATAACGCACGTTATATTGCTAACAATATAAGTAATAAGTATAATTATTACAGTTCTAGCGATAATAACTGCATTATACGGGTGATAATGCATGTTATATTGATAATAATAAAAGTAATAAGTATATTTATTATAGTTCTATCGATAATAACTGCATAATATGGGTAATAATGCATGTTATATTGATAATATCGGGAGTAATAAGTATAATTATTATAGTTCTAGCGATAATAATAGTAAAATATGGCCAATAGTACATGTTATACTGATAATAATAAAAGCAATAAGTATATTTATTATACTTCTGTCGATAATAACTGCATTATATGGGTAATAATGCATGTTATATTGATAATAATATAAGTAATAAGTATAATTATTACAGTTCTAACGATAATAACTGCATTATATGCGTAATAATGCATGTTATATTGATAATATCGGGAGTAATAAGTATAATTATTATAGTTCTACCGATAATAATAGTAAAATATGGCTATTAGTGCCTGCTATATTGATAATAATAAAAGTAATAAGTATATTTATTATACTTCTGTCGATAATAACTGCATTATATGGGTAATAATGCATGTTATATTGCTAATAATATAAGTAATAAGTATAATTATTACAGTTCTAGCGATAATAACTGCATTATATGGGTAATAATGCATGTTATATTGATAATATCGGGAGTAATAAGTATAATAATTATAGTTCTAGCGATAATAATAGTAAAATATGGCAAACAGTGCATGTTATATTGATAATAATAAAAGTAATAAGTATATTTATTACAGTTCTATCGATAATAACTGCATAATATGGGTAATAATGCATGTTATATTGATGATAATAAAAGTAATACGTATATTTATTATAGTTCTAGCGATAATAACTGCATTATATGCGTAGTAATGCATGTTATATTGATAATAATATAAGTAATAAGTATAATTATTACAGTTCTAGCGATAATAACTGCAGTATATGGGTAATAACGCACGTTATATTGCTAACAATATAAGTAATAAGTATAATTATTACAGTTCTAGCGATAATAACTGCATTATACGGGTAATAATGCATGTTATATTGATAATAATAAAAGTAATAAGTATATTTATTATACTTCTGTCGATAATAACTGCATTATATGCGTAATAATGCATGTTATATTGATAATAATATAAGTAATAAGTATAATTATTACATTTCTAGCGATAATAACTGCATTATATGGGTAATAACGCACGTTATATTGCTAACAATATAAGTAATAAGTATAATTATTACAGTTCTAGCGATAATAACTGCATTATACGGGTAATAATGCATGTTATATTGATAATAATAAAAGTAATAAGTATATTTATTATAGTTCTATCGATAATAACTGCATAATATGGGTAATAATGCATGTTATATTGATAATATCGGGAGTAATAAGTATAATTATTACAGTTCTAGCGATAATACTAGTAAAATATATCTAACAGTGCCTGTTATATTGATAATAATAATAGTAATAAGTATATTTATTATAGTTCTATCGATAATAACTGCATAATATGGGTAATAATGCATGTTATATTGATAATATCGGTGGTAATAAGTATAATTATTACAGTTCTAGCGATAATACTAGTAAAATATATCTAACAGTGCCTGTTATATTGATAATAATAATAGTAATAAGTATATTTATTATACTTCTGTCGATAATACCTGCATTACGTGGGTAATAATGCATGTTATATTGATATTATCGGGAGTAATAAGTATAATTATTATAGTTCTAGCGATAATAATAGTAAAATATGGCTAATAGTACATGTTATACTGATAATAATAAAAGCAATAAGTATATTTATTATACTTCTGTCGATAATAACTGCATTATATGGATAATAATGCATGTTATATTGATAATATTGGGAGTAATAAGTATATTTATTATAGTTCTAGCGATAATAACTGCATAATATGGGTAATAATGCATGTTATATTGATAATAATATAAGTAATAAGTATAATTATTACAGTTCTAGCGATAATAACTGCATTATATGGGTAATAATGCACGTTATATTGCTAATAATATAAGTAATAAGTATAATTATTACAGTTCTAGCGATAATAACTGCATTATATGGGTAATGATGGATGTTATATTGATGATAATGAAAGTAGTAAGTATATTTATTACATTTCTAGCGATAATAACTGCATTATATGCGTAATAATGCATGTTATATTGATAATATTGGGAGTAATAAGTATAATTATTATAGTTCTAGCGATAATAATAGTAAAATATGGCTATTAGTGCCTGCTATATTGATAATAATAAAAGTAATAAGTATATTTATTATACTTCTGTCGATAATAACTGCATTATATGGGTAATAATGCATGTTATATTGATAATAATATAAGTAATAAGTATAATTATTACAGTTCTAGCGATAATAACTGCATTATATGCGTAATAATGCATGTTATATTGATAATATCGGGAGTAATAAGTATAATTATTATAGTTCTACCGATAATAATAGTAATATATGGCTATTAGTGCCTGCTATATTGATAATAATAAAAGTAATAAGTATATTTATTATACCTCTGTCGATAATAACTGCATTATATGCGTGATAATGCATGTTATATTGATAATATCGGGAGTAATAAGTATAATTATTATAGTTCTAGCGATAATAATAGTAAAATATGGCTAATAGTACATGTTATACTGATAATAATAAAAGCAATAAGTATATTTATTATACTTCTGTCGATAATAACTGCATTATATGGGTAATAATGCATGTTATATTGATAATATTGGGAGTAATAAGTATATTTATTATAGTTCTAGCGATAATAACTGCATAATATGGGTAATAATGCATGTTATATTGATAATATCGGGAGTAATAAGTATAATTATTACAGTTCTAGCGATAATACTAGTAAAATATGTGTAAGAGTGCCTGTTATATTGATAATAATGAAAGTAATAAGTATATTTATTATACTTCTATCGATAATAACTGCATTATATGGGTAATAATGCATGTTATATTGATAATAATATAAGTAATAAGTATAAGTATTACAGTTCTAGCTATAATAACTCCATTATATGGGTAATAAAGCATGTTATATTGATAATAATAAAAGTAATAAGTATATTTATTACAGTTCTATCCAAAATAACTGCATAATATGGGTAATAATGCATGTTATATTGATGATAATAAAAGTAATACGTATATTTATTATAGTTCTAGCGATAATAACTGCATAATATGGGTAATAATGCATGTTATATTGATAATAATATAAGTAATAAGTATAATTATTACAGTTCTAGCGATAATAACTGCAATTTATGGGTAATAATGCACGTTATATTGCTAATAATATAAGTAATAAGTATAATTATTACAGTTCTAGCGATAATAACTGCATAATATGGGCAATAATGCATGTTATATTGATGATAATGAAAGTAGTAAGTATATTTATTACATTTCTAGCGATAATAACTGCATTATATGCGTAATAATGCATGTTATATTGATAACATCGGGAGTAGTAAGTATAATTATTACAGTTCTAGCGATAATACTAGTAAAATATGGCTAAGAGTGCCTGTTATATTGATAATAATAATAGTAATAAGTATATTTATTATACTTCTGTCGATAATACCTGCATTATATGGGTAATAATGCATGTTAATTGATAATAACATAAGTAATAAGTATAATTATTACAGTTCTAGCGATAATAACTGCATTATATGGGTAATAATGCATGTTATATTGCTAACTATATAAGTAATAAGTATAATTATTACAGTTCTAGCGATAATAACTGCATTCAATGGGTAATAATGCATGTTATATTGATAATAATAAAAGTAATAAGTATATTTATTATCGTTCTATCGATAATAACTTCTTAATATGGGTAATAATGCATGTTATATTGATGATAATGAAAGCAGTAAGTATATTTATTACAGTTCTAGCGATAATAACTATATTATATGCGTAATAATGCATGTTATATTGATAAAATCGGGAGTAGTAAGTATAATTATTACAGTTCTAGCGATAATACTAGTAAAATATGGCTAAGAGTGCCTGTTATATTGATAATAATAATAGTAATAAGTATATTTATTATACTTCTGTCGATAATACCTGCATTATATGGGTAATAATGCATGTTATATTGATAATATCGGGAGTAATAAGTATAATTATTACAGTTCTAGCGATAATAACTGCATAATATGGGCAATAATGCATGTTATATTGATGATAATGAAAGTAGTAAGTATATTTATTACATTTCTAGCGATAATAACTGCATTATATGCGTAATAATGCATGTTATATTGATAACATCGGGAGTAGTAAGTATAATTATTACAGTTCTAGCGATAATACTAGTAAAATATGGCTAAGAGTGCCTGTTATATTGATAATAATAATAGTAATAAGTATATTTATTATACTTCTGTCGATAATACCTGCATTATATGGGTAATAATGCATGTTAATTGATAATAACATAAGTAATAAGTATAATTATTACAGTTCTAGCGATAATAACTGCAGTATATGGGTAATAACGCACGTTATATTGCTAACAATATAAGTAATAAGTATAATTATTACAGTTCTAGCGATAATAACTGCATTATACGGGTAATAATGCATGTTATATTGATAATAATAAAAGTAATAAGTATATTTATTATACTTCTGTCGATAATAACTGCATTATATGCGTAATAATGCATGTTATATTGATAATAATATAAGTAATAAGTATAATTATTACAGTTCTAGCGATAATAACTGCATTATATGGGTAATAACGCACGTTATATTGCTAACAATATAAGTAATAAGTATAATTATTACAGTTCTAGCGATAATAACTGCATTATACGGGTAATAATGCATGTTATATTGATAATAATAAAAGTAATAAGTATATTTATTATAGTTCTATCGATAATAACTGCATAATATGGGTAATAATGCATGTTATATTGATAATATCGGGAGTAATAAGTATAATTATTATAGTTCTAGCGATAATAATAGTAAAATATGGCTAATAGTACATGTTATACTGATAATAATAAAAGCAATAAGTATATTTATTATACTTCTGTCGATAATAACTGCATTATATGGATAATAATGCATGTTATATTGATAATATTGGGAGTAATAAGTATATTTATTATAGTTCTAGCGATAATAACTGCATAATATGGGTAATAATGCATGTTATATTGATAATAATATAAGTAATAAGTATAATTATTACAGTTCTAGCGATAATAACTGCATTATATGGGTAATAATGCACGTTATATTGCTAATAATATAAGTAATAAGTATAATTATTACAGTTCTAGCGATAATAACTGCATTATATGGGTAATGATGGATGTCATATTGATGATAATGAAAGTAGTAAGTATATTTATTACATTTCTAGCGATAATAACTGCATTATATGCGTAATAATGCATGTTATATTGATAATATTGGGAGTAATAAGTATAATAATTATAGTTCTAGCGATAATAATAGTAAAATATGGCAAACAGTGCATGTTATATTGATAATAATAAAAGTAATAAGTATATTTATTACAGTTCTATCGATAATAACTGCATAATATGGGTAATAATGCATGTTATATTGATGATAATAAAAGTAATACGTATATTTATTATAGTTCTAGCGATAATAACTGCATTATATGCGTAGTAATGCATGTTATATTGATAATAATATAAGTAATAAGTATAATTATTACAGTTCTAGCGATAATAACTGCAGTATATGGGTAATAACGCACGTTATATTGCTAACAATATAAGTAATAAGTATAATTATTACAGTTCCAGCGATAATAACTGCATTATACGGGTAATAATGCATGTTATATTGATAATAATAAAAGTAATAAGTATATTTATTATACTTCTGTCGATAATAACTGCATTATATGCGTAATAATGCATGTTATATTGATAATAATATAAGTAATAAGTATAATTATTACAGTTCTAGCGATAATAACTGCATTATATGGGTAATAACGCACGTTATATTGCTAACAATATAAGTAATAAGTATAATTATTACAGTTCTAGCGATAATAACTGCATAATATGGGTAATAATGCATGTTATATTGATAATAATATAAGTAATAAGTATAATTATTACAGTTCTAGCGATAATAACTGCATTATATGGGTAATAATGCACGTTATATTGCTAATAATATAAGTAATAAGTATAATTATTACAGTTCTAGCGATAATAACTGCATTATATGGGTAATGATGGATGTTATATTGATGATAATGAAAGTAGTAAGTATATTTATTACATTTCTAGCGATAATAACTGCATTATATGCGTAATAATGCATGTTATATTGATAATATTGGGAGTAATAAGTATAATTATTATAGTTCTACCGATAATAATAGTAATATATGGCTATTAGTGCCTGCCATATTGATAATAGTAAAAGTAATAAGTATATTTATTATACTTCTGTCGATAATAACTGCATTATATGGGTAATAATGCATGTTATATTGCTAATAATATAAGTAATAAGTATAATTATTACAGTTCTAGCGATAATAACTGCATTATATGGGTAATAATGCATGTTATATTGATAATATCGGGAGTAATAAGTATAATAATTATAGTTCTAGCGATAATAATAGTAAAATATGGCAAACAGTGCATGTTATATTGATAATAATAAAAGTAATAAGTATATTTATTACAGTTCTATCGATAATAACTGCATAATATGGGTAATAATGCATGTTATATTGATGATAATAAAAGTAATACGTATATTTATTATAGTTCTAGCGATAATAACTGCATTATATGCGTAGTAATGCATGTTATATTGATAATAATATAAGTAATAAGTATAATTATTACAGTTCTAGCGATAATAACTGCAGTATATGGGTAATAACGCACGTTATATTGCTAACAATATAAGTAATAAGTATAATTATTACAGTTCCAGCGATAATAACTGCATTATACGGGTAATAATGCATGTTATATTGATAATAATAAAAGTAATAAGTATATTTATTATACTTCTGTCGATAATAACTGCATTATATGCGTAATAATGCATGTTATATTGATAATAATATAAGTAATAAATATAATTATTACAGTTCTAGCGATAATAACTGCATTATATGGGTAATAACGCACGTTATATTGCTAACAATATAAGTAATAAGTATAATTATTACAGTTCTAGCGATAATAACTGCATAATATGGGTAATAATGCATGTTATATTGATAATAATATAAGTAATAAGTATAATTATTACAGTTCTAGCGATAATAACTGCATTATATGGGTAATAATGCACGTTATATTGCTAATAATATAAGTAATAAGTATAATTATTACAGTTCTAGCGATAATAACTGCATTATATGGGTAATGATGGATGTTATATTGATGATAATGAAAGTAGTAAGTATATTTATTACATTTCTAGCGATAATAACTGCATTATATGCGTAATAATGCATGTTATATTGATAATATTGGGAGTAATAAGTATAATTATTATAGTTCTACCGATAATAATAGTAATATATGGCTATTAGTGCCTGCCATATTGATAATAGTAAAAGTAATAAGTATATTTATTATACTTCTGTCGATAATAACTGCATTATATGGGTAATAATGCATGTTATATTGCTAATAATATAAGTAATAAGTATAATTATTACAGTTCTAGCGATAATAACTGCATTATATGGGTAATAATGCATGTTATATTGATAATATCGGGAGTAATAAGTATAATAATTATAGTTCTAGCGATAATAATAGTAAAATATGGCAAACAGTGCATGTTATATTGATAATAATAAAAGTAATAAGTATATTTATTACAGTTCTATCGATAATAACTGCATAATATGGGTAATAATGCATGTTATATTGATGATAATAAAAGTAATAAGTATAATTATTACAGTTCTAGCGATAATAACTGCATTATATGGGTAATAACGCACGTTATATTGCTAACAATATAAGTAATAAGTATAATTATTACAGTTCTAGCGATAATAACTGCATTATACGGGTAATAATGCATGTTATATTGATAATAATAAAAGAAATAAGTATATTTATTATAGTTCTATCGATAATAACTGCATAATATGGGTAATAATGCATGTTATATTGATAATATCGGGAGTAATAAGTATAATTATTACAGTTCTAGCGATAATACTAGTAAAATATATCTAACAGTGCCTGTTATATTGATAATAATAATAGTAATAAGTATATTTATTATAGTTCTATCGATAATAACTGCATAATATGGGTAATAATGCATGTTATATTGATAATATCGGGAGTAATAAGTATAATTATTACAGTTCTAGCGATAATACTAGTAAAATATATCTAACAGTGCCTGTTATATTGATAATAATAATAGTAATAAGTATATTTATTATACTTCTGTCGATAATACCTGCATTACATGGGTAATAATGCATGTTATATTGATATTATCGGGAGTAATAAGTATAATTATTATAGTTCTAGCGATAATAATAGTAAAATATGGCTAATAGTACATGTTATACTGATAATAATAAAAGCAATAAGTATATTTATTATACTTCTGTCGATAATAACTGCATTATATGGGTAATAATGCATGTTATATTGATAATATTGGGAGTAATAAGTATATTTTCTATAGTTCTAGCGATAATAACTGCATAATATGGGTAATAATGCATGTTATATTGATAATAATATAAGTAATAAGTATAATTATTACAGTTCTAGCGATAATAACTGCATTATATGGGTAATGATGGATGTTATATTGATGATAATGAAAGTAGTAAGTATATTTATTACATTTCTAGCGATAATAACTGCATTATATGCGTAATAATGCATGTTATATTGATAATATTGGGAGTAATAAGTATAATTATTATAGTTCTAGCGATAATAATAGTAAAATATGGCTATTAGTGCCTGCTATATTGATAATAATAAAAGTAATAAGTATATTTATTATACTTCTGTCGATAATAACTGCATTATATGGGTAATAATGCATGTTATATTGATAATAATATAAGTAATAAGTATAATTATTACAGTTCTAGCGATAATAACTGCATTATATGCGTAATAATGCATGTTATATTGATAATATCGGGAGTAATAAGTATAATTATTATAGTTCTACCGATAATAATAGTAATATATGGCTATTAGTGCCTGCTATATTGATAATAATAAAAGTAATAAGTATATTTATTATACTTCTGTCGATAATAACTGCATTATATGCGTAATAATGCATGTTATATTGATAATATCGGGAGTAATAAGTATAATTATTATAGTTCTAGCGATAATAATAGTAAAATATGGCTATTAGTGCCTGCTATACTGATAATAATAAAAGTAATAAGTATATTTATTATACTTCTGTCGATAATAACTGCATTATATGGGTAATAACGCGTGTTATATTGATAATATCGGGAGTAATAAGTATAATTATTACAGTTCTAGCGATAATAACTGCATTATATGCTTAATAATGCATGTTATATTGATAATATCGGGAGTAATAAGTATAATTATTACAGTTCTAGCGATAATAACTGCATTATATGCGTAATGATGGATGTTATATTGATAATATCGGGAGTAATAAGTATAATTATTACAGTTCTAGCGATAATACTAGTAAAATATGTGTAAGAGTGCCTGTTATATTGATAATAATGAAAGTAATAAGTATATTTATTATACTTCTGTCGATAATAACTGCATTATATGGGTAATAATGCATGTTATATTGATAATAATATAAGTAATAAGTATAATTATTACAGTTCTAGCTATAATAACTCCATTATATGGGTAATAAAGCATGTTATATTGATAATAATAAAAGTAATAAGTATATTTATCACAGTTCTATCCAAAATAACTGCATAATATGGGTAATAATGCATGTTATATTGATAATAATATAAGTAATAAGTATAATTATTACAGTTCTAGCGATATTAACTGCATTATATGGGTAATAATGCATGTTATATTGATAATAATATAAGTAATAAGTATAATTATTACAGTTCTAGCGATAATAACTGCATTATATGCGTAATAATGCATGTTATATTGATAATATCGGGAGTAATAAGTATAATTATCATAGTTCTATCGATAATAATAGTAAAATATGGCTATTAGTGCCTGCTATATTGATAATAATAAAAGTAATAAGTATATTTATTATACTTCTGTCGATAATAACTGCATTATATGGATAATAATGCATGTTATATTGCTAATAATATAAGTAATGAGTATAATTATTACAGTTCTAGCGATAATAACTGCATTATATGGGTAATAATGCATGTTATATTGATAATATCGGGAGTAATAAGTATAATTATTATAGTTTTGCGATAATAATAGTAAAATATGGCAAACAGTGCATGTTATATTGATAATAATAAAAGTAATAAGTATATTTATTACAGTTCTATCGGTAATAACTGCATAATATGGGTAATAATGCTTGTTATATTGATGATAATAAAAGTAATACGTATATTTATTATAGTTCTAGCGATAATAACTGCATTATATGCGTAATAATGCATGTTATATTGATAATAATATAAGTAATAAGTATAATTATTACAGTTCTAGCGATGATAACTGCATTATACGGGTAATAATGCATGTTATATTGATAATAATAAAAGAAATAAGTATATTTATTGTAGTTCTATCGATAATAACTGCATAATATGGGTAATAATGCATGTTATATTGATAATATCGGGAGTAATAAGTATAATTATTACAGTTCTAGCGATAATACTAGTAAAATATATCTAACAGTGCCTGTTATATTGATAATAATAATAGTAATAAGTATATTTATTATAGTTCTATCGATAATAACTGCATAATATGGGTAATAATGCATGTTATATTGATAATATCGGGAGTAATAAGTATAATTATTACAGTTCTAGCGATAATACTAGTAAAATATATCTAACAGTGCATGTTATATTGATAATAATAAAAGTAATAAGTATATTTATTACAGTTCTATCGATAATAACTGCATAATATGGGTAATAATGCATGTTATATTGATGATAATAAAAGTAATAAGTATAATTATTACAGTTCTAGCGATAATAACTGCATTATATGGGTAATAACGCACGTTATATTGCTAACAATATAAGTAATAAGTATAATTATTACAGTTCTAGCGATAATAACTGCATTATACGGGTAATAATGCATGTTATATTGATAATAATAAAAGAAATAAGTATATTTATTATAGTTCTATCGATAATAACTGCATAATATGGGTAATAATGCATGTTGTATTGATAATATCGGGAGTAATAAGTATAATTATTACAGTTCTAGCGATAATACTAGTAAAATATATCTAACAGTGCCTGTTATATTGATAATAATAATAGTAATAAGTATATTTATTATAGTTCTATCGATAATAACTGCATAATATGGGTAATAATGCATGTTATATTGATAATATCGGGAGTAATAAGTATAATTATTACAGTTCTAGCGATAATACTAGTAAAATATATCTAACAGTGCCTGTTATATTGATAATAATAATAGTAATAAGTATATTTATTATACTTCTGTCGATAATACCTGCATTACATGGGTAATAATGCATGTTATATTGATATTATCGGGAGTAATAAGTATAATTATTATAGTTCTAGCGATAATAATAGTAAAATATGGCTAATAGTACATGTTATACTGATAATAATAAAAGCAATAAGTATATTTATTATACTTCTGTCGATAATAACTGCATTATATGGGTAATAATGCATGTTATATTGATAATATTGGGAGTAATAAGTATATTTTCTATAGTTCTAGCGATAATAACTGCATAATATGGGTAATAATGCATGTTATATTGATAATAATATAAGTAATAAGTATAATTATTACAGTTCTAGCGATAATAACTGCATTATATGGGTACTAATGCACGTTATATTGCTAATAATATAAGTAATAAGTATAATTATTACAGTTCTAGCGATAATAACTGCATTATATGGGTAATGATGGATGTTATATTGATGATAATGAAAGTAGTAGGTATATTTATTACATTTCTAGCGATAATAACTGCATTATATGCGTAATAATGCATGTTATATTGATAATATTGGGAGTAATAAGTATAATTATTATAGTTCTAGCGATAATAATAGTAAAATATGGCTATTAGTGCCTGCTATATTGATAATAATAAAAGTAATAAGTATATTTATTATACTTCTGTCGATAATAACTGCATTATATGGGTAATAATGCATGTTATATTGATAATAATATAAGTAATAAGTATAATTATTACAGTTCTAGCGATAATAACTGCATTATATGCGTAATAATGCATGTTATATTGATAATATCGGGAGTAATAAGTATAATTATTATAGTTCTACCGATAATAATAGTAATATATGGCTATTAGTGCCTGCTATATTGATAATAATAAAAGTAATAAGTATATTTATTATACTTCTGTCGATAATAACTGCATTATATGCGTAATAATGCATGTTATATTGATAATATCGGGAGTAATAAGTATAATTATTATAGTTCTAGCGATAATAATAGTAAAATATGGCTATTAGTGCCTGCTATACTGATAATAATAAAAGTAATAAGTATATTTATTATACTTCTGTCGATAATAACTGCATTATATGGGTAATAACGCGTGTTATATTGATAATATCGGGAGTAATAAGTATAATTATTACAGTTCTAGCGATAATAACTGCATTATATGCTTAATAATGCATGTTATATTGATAATATCGGGAGTAATAAGTATAATTATTACAGTTCTAGCGATAATAACTGCATTATATGCGTAATGATGGATGTTATATTGATAATATCGGGAGTAATAAGTATAATTATTACAGTTCTAGCGATAATACTAGTAAAATATGTGTAAGAGTGCCTGTTATATTGATAATAATGAAAGTAATAAGTATATTTATTATACTTCTGTCGATAATAACTGCATTATATGGGTAATAATGCATGTTATATTGATAATAATATAAGTAATAAGTATAATTATTACAGTTCTAGCTATAATAACTCCATTATATGGGTAATAAAGCATGTTATATTGATAATAATAAAAGTAATAAGTATATTTATCACAGTTCTATCCAAAATAACTGCATAATATGGGTAATAATGCATGTTATATTGATAATAATATAAGTAATAAGTATAATTATTACAGTTCTAGCGATATTAACTGCATTATATGGGTAATAATGCATGTTATATTGATAATAATATAAGTAATAAGTATAATTATTACAGTTCTAGCGATAATAACTGCATTATATGCGTAATAATGCATGTTATATTGATAATATCGGGAGTAATAAGTATAATTATCATAGTTCTATCGATAATAATAGTAAAATATGGCTATTAGTGCCTGCTATATTGATAATAATAAAAGTAATAAGTATATTTATTATACTTCTGTCGATAATAACTGCATTATATGGATAATAATGCATGTTATATTGCTAATAATATAAGTAATGAGTATAATTATTACAGTTCTAGCGATAATAACTGCATTATATGGGTAATAATGCATGTTATATTGATAATATCGGGAGTAATAAGTATAATTATTATAGTTTTGCGATAATAATAGTAAAATATGGCAAACAGTGCATGTTATATTGATAATAGTAAAAGTAATAAGTATATTTATTACAGTTCTATCGGTAATAACTGCATAATATGGGTAATAATGCTTGTTATATTGATGATAATAAAAGTAATACGTATATTTATTATAGTTCTAGCGATAATAACTGCATTATATGCGTAATAATGCATGTTATATTGATAATAATATAAGTAATAAGTATAATTATTACAGTTCTAGCGATGATAACTGCAATTTATGGGTAATAATGCACGTTATATTGCTAATAATATAAGTAATAAGTATAATTATTACTGTTCTAGCGATAATAACTGCATAATATGCGTAATAATGCATGTTATATTGATAATATCGGGAGTAATAAGTATAATTATTATAGTGCTACCGATAATAATAGTAATATATGGCTATTAGTGCCTGCTATATTGATAATAATAAAAGTAATAAGTATACTTATTATACTTCTGTCGATAATAACTGCATTATATGCGTAATAATGCATGTTATATTGATAATATTGGGAGTAATAAGTATAATTATTATAGTTCTAGCGATAATAATAGTAAAATATGGCTATTAGTGCCTGCTATATTGATAACAATAAAAGTAATAAGTATATTTATTATACTTCTGTCGATAATAACTGCATTATATGCGTAATAACGCATGTTATATTGATGATAATAAAAGTAATACGTATATTTATTATAGTTCTAGCGATAATAACTGCATTATATGCGTAGTAATGCATGTTATATTGATAATATCGGGAGTAATAAGTATAATTATTATAGTTCTACCGATAATAATAGTAATATATGGCTATTAGTGCCTGCTATATTGATAATAATAAAAGTAATAAGTATATTTATTATACTTCTGTCGATAATAACTGCATTATATGCGTAATAATGCATGTTATATTGATAATATCGGGAGTAATAAGTATAATTATTATAGTTCTAGCGATAATAATAGTAAAATATGGCTATTAGTGCCTGCTATATTGATAATAATAAAAGTAATAAGTATATTTATTATACTTCTGTCGATAATAACTGCATTATATGGGTAATAATGCATGTTATATTGCTAATAATATAAGTAATAAGTATAATTATTACAGTTCTAGCGATAATAACTGCATTATATGGGTAATAATGCATGTTATATTGATAATATCGGGAGTAATAAGTATAATAATTATAGTTCTAGCGATAATAATAGTAAAATATGGCAAACAGTGCATGTTATATTGATAATAATAAAAGTAATAAGTATATTTATTACAGTTCTATCGATAATAACTGCATAATATGGGTAATAATGCATGTTATATTGATGATAATAAAAGTAATACGTATATTTATTATAGTTCTAGCGATAATAACTGCATTATATGCGTAGTATTGCATGTTATATTGATAATAATATAAGTAATAAGTATAATTATTACAGTTCTAGCGATAATAACTGCATTATATGGGTAATAATGCACGTTATATTGCTAATAATATAAGTAATAAGTATAATTATTACAGTTCTAGCGATAATAACTGCATTATATGGGTAATGATGGATGTTATATTGATGATAATGAAAGTAGTAAGTATATTTATTACATTTCTAGCGATAATAACTGCATTATATGCGTAATAATGCATGTTATATTGATAATATTGGGAGTAATAAGTATAATTATTATAGTTCTAGCGATAATAATAGTAAAATATGGCTATTAGTGCCTGCTATATTGATAATAATAAAAGTAATAAGTATATTTATTATACTTCTGTCGATAATAACTGCATTATCTGGGTAATAATGCATGTTATGTTGATAATAATATAAGTAATAAGTATAATTATTACAGTTCTAGCGATAATAACTGCATTATATGCGTAATAATGCATGTTATATTGATAATATCGGGAGTAATAAGTATAATAATTATAGTTCTAGCGATAATAATAGTAAAATATGGCAAACAGTGCATGTTATATTGATAATAATAAAAGTAATAAGTATATTTATTACAGTTCTATCGATAATAACTGCATAATATGGGTAATAATGCATGTTATATTGATGATAATAAAAGTAATAAGTATAATTATTACAGTTCTAGCGATAATAACTGCATTATATGGGTAATAACGCACGTTATATTGCTAACAATATAAGTAATAAGTATAATTATTACAGTTCTAGCGATAATAACTGCATTATACGGGTAATAATGCATGTTATATTGATAATAATAAAAGAAATAAGTATATTTATTATAGTTCTATCGATAATAACTGCATAATATGGGTAATAATGCATGTTATATTGATAATATCGGGAGTAATAAGTATAATTATTACAGTTCTAGCGATGATACTAGTAAAATATATCTAACAGTGCCTGTTATATTGATAATAATAATAGTAATAAGTATATTTATTATAGTTCTATCGATAATAACTGCATAATATGGGTAATAATGCATGTTATATTGATAATATCGGGAGTAATAAGTATAATTATTACAGTTCTAGCGATAATACTAGTAAAATATATCTAACAGTGCCTGTTATATTGATAATAATAATAGTAATAAGTATATTTATTATACTTCTGTCGATAATACCTGCATTACATGGGTAATAATGCATGTTATATTGATATTATCGGGAGTAATAAGTATAATTATTATAGTTCTAGCGATAATAATAGTAAAATATGGCTAATAGTACATGTTATACTGATAATAATAAAAGCAATAAGTATATTTATTATACTTCTGTCGATAATAACTGCATTATATGGGTAATAATGCATGTTATATTGATAATATTGGGAGTAATAAGTATATTTATTATAGTTCTAGCGATAATAACTGCATAATATGGGTAATAATGCATGTTATATTGATAATAATATAAGTAATAAGTATAATTATTACAGTTCTAGCGATAATAACTGCATTATATGGGTAATAATGCACGTTATATTGCTAATAATATAAGTAATAAGTATAATTATTACAGTTCTAGCGATAATAACTGCATTATATGGGTAATGATGGATGTTATATTGATGATAATGAAAGTAGTAAGTATATATATTACATTTCTAGCGATAACAACTGCATTATATGCGTAATAATGCATGTTATATTGATAATATTGGGAGTAATAAGTATAATTATTATAGTTCTAGCGATAATAATAGTAAAATATGGCTATTAGTGCCTGCTATATTGATAATAATAAAAGTAATAAGTATATTTATTATACTTCTGTCGATAATAACTGCATTATATGGGTAATAATGCATGTTATATTGATAATAATATAAGTAATAAGTATAATTATTACAGTTCTAGCGATAATAACTGCATTATATGCGTAATAATGCATGTTATATTGATAATATCGGGAGTAATAAGTATAATTATTATAGTTCTACCGATAATAATAGTAATATATGGCTATTAGTGCCTGCTATATTGATAATAATAAAAGTAATAAGTATATTTATTATACTTCTGTCGATAATAACTGCATTATATGCGTAATAATGCATGTTATATTGATAATATCGGGAGTAATAAGTATAATTATTATAGTTCTAGCGATAATAATAGTAAAATATGGCTATTAGTGCCTGCTATACTGATAATAATAAAAGTAATAAGTATATTTATTATACTTCTGTCGATAATAACTGCATTATATGGGTAATAACGCGTGTTATATTGATAATATCGGGAGTAATAAGTATAATTATTACAGTTCTAGCGATAATAACTGCATTATATGGGTAATAATGCATGTTATATTGATAATATCGGGAGTAATAAGTATAATTATTACAGTTCTAGTGATAATAACTGCATTATATGGGTAATGATGGATGTTATATTGATAATATCGGGAGTAATAAGTATAATTATTACAGTTCTAGCGATAATACTAGTAAAATATGTGTAAGAGTGCCTGTTATATTGATAATAATGAAAGTAATAAGTATATTTATTATACTTCTGTCGATAATAACTGCATTATATGGGTAATAATGCATGTTATATTGATAATAATATAAGTAATAAATATAATTATTACAGTTCTAGCTATAATAACTCCATTATATGGGTAATAAAGCATGTTATATTGATAATAATAAAAGTAATAAGTATATTTATTACAGTTCTATCCAAAATAACTGCATAATATGGGTAATAATGCATGTTATATTGATAATAATATAAGTAATAAGTATAATTATTACAGTTCTAGCGATATTAACTGCATTATATGGGTAATAATGCATGTTATATTGATAATAATATAAGTAATAAGTATAATTATTACAGTTCTAGCGATAATAACTGCATTATATGCGTAATAATGCATGTTATATTGATAATATCGGGAGTAATAAGTATAATTATCATAGTTCTATCGATAATAATAGTAAAATATGGCTATTAGTGCCTGCTATATTGATAATAATAAAAGTAATAAGTATATTTATTATACTTCTGTCGATAATAACTGCATTATATGGATAATAATGCATGTTATATTGCTAATAATATAAGTAATGAGTATAATTATTACAGTTCTAGCGATAATAACTGCGTTATATGGGTAATAATGCATGTTATATTGATAATATCGGGAGTAATAAGTATAATTATTATAGTTTTGCGATAATAATAGTAAAATATGGCAAACAGTGCATGTTATATTGATAATAATAAAAGTAATAAGTATATTTATTACAGTTCTATCGGTAATAACTGCATAATATGGGTAATAATGCTTGTTATATTGATGATAATAAAAGTAATACGTATATTTATTATAGTTCTAGCGATAATAACTGCATTATATGCGTAATAATGCATGTTATATTGATAATAATATAAGTAATAAGTATAATTATTACAGTTCTAGCGATGATAACTGCAATTTATGGGTAATAATGCACGTTATATTGCTAATAATATAAGTAATAAGTATAATTATTACTGTTCTAGCGATAATAACTGCATTATATGGGTAATAATGCATGTTATATTGATAATATCGGGAGTAATAAGTATAATTATTATAGTTTTGCGATAATAATAGTAAAATATGGCAAACAGTGCATGTTATATTGATAATAATAAAAGTAATAAGTATATTTATTACAGTTCTATCGGTAATAACTGCATAATATGGGTAATAATGCTTGTTATATTGATGATAATAAAAGTAATACGTATATTTATTATAGTTCTAGCGATAATAACTGCATTATATGCGTAATAATGCATGTTATATTGATAATAATATAAGTAATAAGTATAATTATTACAGTTCTAGCGATGATAACTGCAATTTATGGGTAATAATGCACGTTATATTGCTAATAATATAAGTAATAAGTATAATTATTACTGTTCTAGCGATAATAACTGCATAATATGCGTAATAATGCATGTTATATTGATAATATCGGGAGTAATAAGTATAATTATTATAGTGCTACCGATAATAATAGTAATATATGGCTATTAGTGCCTGCTATATTGATAATAATAAAAGTAATAAGTATATTTATTATACTTCTGTCGATAATAACTGCATTATATGCGTAATAATGCATGTTATATTGATAATATTGGGAGTAATAAGTATAATTATTATAGTTCTAGCGATAATAATAGTAAAATATGGCTATTAGTGCCTGCTATATTGATAACAATAAAAGTAATAAGTATATTTATTATACTTCTGTCGATAATAACTGCATTATATGGGTAATAATGCATGTTATATTGATAATAATATAAGTAATAAGTATAATTATTACAGTTCTAGCGATAATAACTGCATTATATGCGTAATAATGCATGTTATATTGATAATATCGGGAGTAATAAGTATAATTATTATAGTTCTACCGATAATAATAGTAATATATGGCTATTAGTGCCTGCTATATTGATAATAATAAAAGTAATAAGTATATTTATTATACTTCTGACGATAATAACTGCATTATATGCGTAATAATGCATGTTATATTGATAATATCGGGAGTAATAAGTATAATTATTATAGTTCTAGCGATAATAATAGTAAAATATGGCTATTAGTGCCTGCTATATTGATAATAATAAAAGTAATAAGTATATTTATTATACTTCTGTCGATAATAACTGCATTATATGGGTAATAATGCATGTTATATTGATAATAATATAAGTAATAAGTATAATTATTATAGTTCTAGCGATAATAACTGCATTATATGCGTAGTAATGCATGTTGTATTGATAATAATATAAGTAATAAGTATAATTATTACAGTTCTAGCGATAATAACTGCAGTATATGGGTAATAACGCACGTTATATTGCTAACAATATAAGTAATAAGTATAATTATTACAGTTCTAGCGATAATAACTGCATTATACGGGTAATAATGCATGTTATATTGATAATAATAAAAGTAATAAGTATATTTATTATACTTCTGTCGATAATAACTGCATTATATGCGTAATAATGCATGTTATATTGATAATAATATAAGTAATAAGTATAATTATTACAGTTCTAGCGATAATAACTGCATTATATGGGTAATAACGCACGTTATATTGCTAACAATATAAGTAATAAGTATAATTATTACAGTTCTAGCGATAATAACTGCATTATACGGGTAATAATGCATGTTATATTGATAATAATAAAAGTAATAAGTATATTTATTATAGTTCTATCGATAATAACTGCATAATATGGGTAATAATGCATGTTATATTGATAATATCGGGAGTAATAAGTATAATTATTATAGTTCTAGCGATAATAATAGTAAAATATGGCTAATAGTACATGTTATACTGATAATAATAAAAGCAATAAGTATATTTATTATACTTCTGTCGATAATAACTGCATTATATGGGTAATAATGCATGTTATATTGATAATATTGGGAGTAATAAGTATATTTATTATAGTTCTAGCGATAATAACTGCATAATATGGGTAATAATGCATGTTATATTGATAATAATATAAGTAATAAGTATAATTATTACAGTTCTAGCGATAATAACTGCATTATATGGGTAATAATGCACGTTATATTGCTAATAATATAAGTAATAAGTATAATTATTACAGTTCTAGCGATAATAACTGCATTATATGGGTAATGATGGATGTTATATTGATGATAATGAAAGTAGTAAGTATATTTATTACATTTCTAGCGATAATAACTGCATTATATGCGTAATAATGCATGTTATATTGATAATATTGGGAGTAATAAGTATAATTATTATAGTTCTAGCGATAATAATAGTAAAATATGGCTATTAGTGCCTGCTATATTGATAATAATAAAAGTAATAAGTATATTTATTATACTTCTGTCGATAATAACTGCATTATCTGGGTAATAATGCATGTTATATTGATAATAATATAAGTAATAAGTATAATTATTACAGTTCTAGCGATAATAACTGCATTATATGCGTAATAATGCATGTTATATTGATAATATCGGGAGTAATAAGTATAATTATTATAGTTCTACCGATAATAATAGTAATATATGGCTATTAGTGCCTGCTATATTGATAATAATAAAAGTAATAAGTATATTTATTATACTTCTGTCGATAATAACTGCATTATATGCGTAATAATGCATGTTATATTGATAATATCGGGAGTAATAAGTATAATTATTATAGTTCTAGCGATAATAATAGTAAAATATGGCTATTAGTGCCTGCTATATTGATAATAATAAAAGTAATAAGTATATTTATTATACTTCTGTCGATAATAACTGCATTATATGGGTAATAATGCATGTTATATTGCTAATAATAAAAGTAATAAGTATATTTATTATACTTCTGTCGATAATAACTGCATTATATGCGTAATAATGCATGTTATATTGATAATAATATAAGTAATAAGTATAATTATTACAGTTCTAGCGATAATAACTGCATTATATGGGTAATAATGCATGTTATATTGATAATATCGGGAGTAATAAGTATAATAATTATAGTTCTAGCGATAATAATAGTAAAATATGGCAAACAGTGCATGTTATATTGATAATAATAAAAGTAATAAGTATATTTATTACAGTTCTATCGATAATAACTGCATAATATGGGTAATAATGCATGTTATATTGATGATAATAAAAGTAATACGTATATTTATTATAGTTCTAGCGATAATAACTGCATTATATGCGTAGTAATGCATGTTGTATTGATAATAATATAAGTAATAAGTATAATTATTACAGTTCTAGCGATAATAACTGCAGTATATGGGTAATAACGCACGTTATATTGCTAACAATATAAGTAATAAGTATAATTATTACAGTTCTAGCGATAATAACTGCATTATACGGGTAATAATGCATGTTATATTGATAATAATAAAAGTAATAAGTATATTTATTATACTTCTGTCGATAATAACTGCATTATATGCGTAATAATGCATGTTATATTGATAATAATATAAGTAATAAGTATAATTATTACAGTTCTAGCGATAATAACTGCATTATATGGGTAATAACGCACGTTATATTGCTAACAATATAAGTAATAAGTATAATTATTACAGTTCTAGCGATAATAACTGCATTATACGGGTAATAATGCATGTTATATTGATAATAATAAAAGTAATAAGTATATTTATTATAGTTCTATCGATAATAACTGCATAATATGGGTAATAATGCATGTTATATTGATAATATCGGGAGTAATAAGTATAATTATTACAGTTCTAGCGATAATACTAGTAAAATATATCTAACAGTGCCTGTTATATTGATAATAATAATAGTAATAAGTATATTTATTATAGTTCTATCGATAATAACTGCATAATATGGGTAATAATGCATGTTATATTGATAATATCGGGAGTAATAAGTATAATTATTACAGTTCTCGCGATAATACTAGTAAAATATATCTAACAGTGCCTGTTATATTGCTAATAATAATAGTAATAAGTATATTTATTATACTTCTGTCGATAATACCTGCATTACATGGGTAATAATGCATGTTATATTGATATTATCGGGAGTAATACGTATAATTATTATAGTTCTAGCGATAATAATAGTAAAATATGGCTAATAGTACATGTTATACTGATAATAATAAAAGCAATAAGTATATTTATTATACTTCTGTCGATAATAACTGCATTATATGGGTAATAATGCATGTTACATTGATAATATTGGGAGTAATAAGTATATTTATTATAGTTCTAGCGATAATAACTGCATAATATGGGTAATAATGCATGTTATATTGATAATAATATAAGTAATAAGTATAATTATTACAGTTCTAGCGATAATAACTGCATTATATGGGTAATAATGCACGTTATATTGCTAATAATATAAGTAATAAGTATAATTATTACAGTTCTAGCGATAATAACTGCATTATATGGGTAATGATGGATGTTATATTGATGATAATGAAAGTAGTAAGTATATTTATTACATTTCTAGCGATAATAACTGCATTATATGCGTAATAATGCATGTTATATTGATAATATTGGGAGTAATAAGTATAATTATTATAGTTCTAGCGATAATAATAGTAAAATATGGCTATTAGTGCCTGCAATATTGATAATAATAAAAGTAATAAGTATATTTATTATACTTCTGTCGATAATAACTGCATTATATGGGTAATAATGCATGTTATATTGATAATAATATAAGTAATAAGTATAATTATTACAGTTCTAGCGATAATAACTGCATTATATGCGTAATAATGCATGTTATATTGATAATATCGGGAGTAATAAGTATAATTATTATAGTTCTACCGATAATAATAGTAATATATGGCTATTAGTGCCTGCTATATTGATAATAATAAAAGTAATAAGTATATTTATTATACTTCTGTCGATAATAACTGCATTATATGCGTAATAATGCATGTTATATTGATAATATCGGGAGTAATAAGTATAATTATTATAGTTCTAGCGATAATAATAGTAAAATATGGCTATTAGTGCCTGCTATACTGATAATAATAAAAGTAATAAGTATATTTATTATACTTCTGTCGATAATAACTGCATTATATGGGTAATAACGCGTGTTATATTGATAATATCGGGAGTAATAAGTATAATTATTACAGTTCTAGCGATAATAACTGCATTATATGGGTAATAATGCATGTTATATTGATAATATCGGGAGTAATAAGTATAATTATTACAGTTCTAGCGATAATAACTGCATTATATGGGTAATGATGGATGTTATATTGATAATATCGGGAGTAATAAGTATAATTATTACAGTTCTAGCGATAATACTAGTAAAATATGTGTAAGAGTGCCTGTTATATTGATAATAATCTAAGTAATAAGTATAATTATTAGAGTTCTAGCGATAATAACTGCATTATATGGGTAATAATGCACGTTATATTGCTAACAATATAAGTAATAAGTATAATTATTACAGTTCTAGCGATAATAACTGCATTATAGGGGTGATAATGCATGTTATATTGATAATATTGGGAGTAATAAGTATATTTATTATAGTTCTAGCGATAATAACTGCATAATATGGGTAATAGTGCATGTTATATTGATAATATTGGGAGTAATAAGTATTTTTATTACAGTTCTAGCGATAATAACTGCATTATATGGGTAATAATGCACGTTATATTGCTAATAATATAAGTAATAAGGATAATTGTTACAGTTCTAGCGATAATAACTGCATTATATGGGTAATAATGCATGTTATATTGATAATAATAAAAGTAATAAGTATATTTATTATCGCTCTATCGATAATAACTTCTTAATATGAGTAATAATGCATGTTATATTGATAATAATATAAGTAATAAGTATAATTATTACAGTTCTAGCGATAATAACTGCATTGTATGGGTAATAATGCACGTTATATTGCTAACAATATAAGTAATAAGTATAATTATTTCAGTTCTAGCGATAATAACTGCATTATATGGGTAATAATGCATGTTATATTGATAATATTGGGAGTAATAAGTATATTTATTATGGTTCTAGAGATAATAACTGCATTATATGGGTAATAATGCATGTTATATTGATGATAAGAAAGTAATACGTATATTTATTATAGTTCTAGCGATAATAACTGCATAATATGGGTAATAATGCATGTTATATTGATAATATCGGGAGTAATAAGTATAATTATTACAGTTCTAGCGATAATACTAGTAAAATATGTGTAAGAGTGCCTGTTATATTGATAATAATCTAAGTAATAAGTATAATTATTAGAGTTCTAGCGATAATAACTGCATTATATGGGTAATAATGCACGTTATATTGCTAACAATATAAGTAATAAGTATAATTATTACAGTTCTAGCGATAATAACTGCATTATAGGGGTGATAATGCATGTTATATTGATAATATTGGGAGTAATAAGTATATTTATTATAGTTCTAGCGATAATAACTGCATAATATGGGTAATAGTGCATGTTATATTGATAATATTGGGAGTAATAAGTATTTTTATTACAGTTCTAGCGATAATAACTGCATTATATGGGTAATAATGCACGTTATATTGCTAATAATATAAGTAATAAGGATAATTGTTACAGTTCTAGCGATAATAACTGCATTATATGGGTAATAATGCATGTTATATTGATAATAATAAAAGTAATAAGTATATTTATTATCGCTCTATCGATAATAACTTCTTAATATGAGTAATAATGCATGTTATATTGATAATAATATAAGTAATAAGTATAATTATTACAGTTCTAGCGATAATAACTGCATTGTATGGGTAATAATGCACGTTATATTGCTAACAATATAAGTAATAAGTATAATTATTTCAGTTCTAGCGATAATAACTGCATTATATGGGTAATAATGCATGTTATATTGATAATATTGGGAGTAATAAGTATATTTATTATGGTTCTAGAGATAATAACTGCATTATATGGGTAATAATGCATGTTATATTGATGATAAGAAAGTAATACGTATATTTATTATAGTTCTAGCGATAATAACTGCATAATATGGGTAATAATGCATGTTATATTGAGAATAATATAAGTAATAAGTATAATTATTACAGTTCTGGCGATAATAACTGCATTATATGGGTAATAATGCACGTTATATTGCTAATAGTATAAGTAATAAGTATAATTATTACTGTTCTAGCGATAATACCTCCATTATATGGGTAATAATGCATGTTATATTGATAATAATATAAGTAATAAGTGTAATTATTACAGTTCCAGCGATAATAACTGCATAATATGGGTAATAATGCACGTTATATTGCTAATAATATAAGTAATAAGGATAATTGTTACAGTTCTAGCGATAATAACTGCATTATATGGGTAATAATGCACGTTATATTGCTAACACTATAAGTAATAAGTATAATTATTACAGTTCTAGCGATAATAACTGCATTATATGGGTAATAATGCATGTTATATTGATAATAATAAAAGTAATAAGTATATTTATTATCGCTCTATCGATAATAACTTCTTAATATGGGTAATAATGCATGTTATATTGATAATAATATAAGTAATAAGTATAATTATTACAGTTCTATCGATAATAACTGCATAACATGGGTAATAATGCATGTTATATAGATGATAATAAAAGTAATACGTATATTTATTATAGTTCTAGCGATAATAAGTGCATAATATGGGTAATAATGCATGTTATATTGATAATAATATAAGTAATGAGTATAATTATTACAGTTCTAGCGGGTTTAAGTGCATAATATGGGTAATAATGCATGTTATACTGATAATAATATAAGTAATAAGTATAATTATTACAATTCTAGCGATAGTAACTGCATTATATGGGTAATAATGCATGTTATATTGATAATATCGGGAGTAATAAGTATAATTATTATAGTTCTAGCGATAATAATAGTAAAATATGGCTAATAGTGCATGTTATATTGATAATAATAAAAGTAATAAGTATATTTATTATACTTCTGTCGATAATAATAGTAAAATATGGCTAATAATGCTTGTTATATTGATAATAATATAAGTAATAAGTATATTTATTATAATTCTGTCGATAATAACTGCATTATATGGGTGATAATGCATGTTATATTGATAATAATGTAAGTAATAAGTATAATTATTACAGTTCTAGCGATAATAACTGCATTATATAGGTAATAATGCATGTTATATTGATAATAATATAAGTAATAAGTATAATTATTACAGTTCTAGCGATAATAACTGCATTATATGGGTAATTACGCATGTTATATTGATAATATTGGGAGTAATAAGTATAATTATTGTAGTTCTAGCGATAATAATAGTAAAATATGGCTAATAGTGCATGTTGTATTGATAATAATAAAAGTAATAAGTATATTTATTACAGTTCTATCGATAATAACTGCATAATATGGGTAATAATGCATGTTATATTGATGATAATAAAAGTAATACGTATATTTATTATAGTTCTAGCGATAATAAGTGCATAATATGGGTAATAATGCATGTTATATTCATAATAATATAAGTAATGAGTATAATTATTACAGTTCGAGCGGGTTTAAGTTCATAATATGGGTAATAATGCGTGTTATATTGATAATAATATAAGTAATAAGTATAATTATTACAATTCTAGCGATAGTAACTGCATTATATGGGTAATAATGCATGTTATATTGATAATATCGGGAGTAATAAGTATAATTATAATAGTTCTAGCGATAATAATAGTAAAATATGGCTAATAGTGCATGTTATATTGATAATAATAAAAGTAATAAGTATATTTATTATACTTCTGTCGATAATAACTGCATTATATGGCTAATAATGCTTGTTATATTGATAATAATATAAGTAATAAGTGTAATTATTACAGTTCTAGCGATAATAACTCCATTATATGGGTAATAATGCATGTTATATTGATAATAATATAAGTAGTAAGTATAATTATTACAGTTCTAGCGATCATAACTGCATAATATGCATAATAATGCATGTTATATTGATAATAATATAAGTAATAAGTATAATTATTACAATTCTAGCGATAGTATCTGCATTATATGGGTAATAATGCATATTATATTGATAATATCGGGAGTAATAAGTATAATTATTATAGTTCTAGCGATAATAATAGTAAAATATGGCCAATAGTGCATGTTATATTGATAATAATAAAAGTAATAAGTATATTTATTATAATTCTGTTGATAATAACTGCATTATATGGGTGATAATGCATGTTATATTGATAATAATGTAAGTAATAAGTATAATTATTACAGTTCTAGCGATAATAACTGCATTATATGGGTAATTACGCATGTTATATTGATAATATTGGGAGTAATAAGTATAATTATTGTAGTTCTAGCGATAATAATAGTAAAATATGGCCAATAGTGCATGTTATATTGATAATAATAAAAGTAATAAGTATATTTATTATAATTCTGTCGATAATAACTGCATTATATGGGTGATAATGCATGTTATATTGATAATAATGTAAGTAATAAGTATAATTATTACAGTTCTAGCGATAATAACTGCATTATATGCGTAATAATGCATGTTATGTTGATGATAATAAAAGTACTAAGTATATTTATTATAGTTCTAGCGATAATAACTGCATTATATGGGTGATAATGCATGTTATATTGATAATAATGTAAGTAATAAGTATAATTATTACAGTTCTAGCGATAATAACTGCATTATATAGGTAATAATGCATGTTATATTGATAATAATATAAGTAATAAGTATAATTATTACAGTTCTATCGATAATAACTGCATAACATGGGTAATAATGCATGTTATATAGATGATAATAAAAGTAATACGTATATTTATTATAGTTCTAGCGATAATAAGTGCATAATATGGGTAATAATGCATGTTATATTGATAATAATATAAGTAATGAGTATAATTATTACAGTTCTAGCGGGTTTAAGTGCATAATATGGGTAATAATGCATGTTATACTGATAATAATATAAGTAATAAGTATAATTATTACAATTCTAGCGATAGTAACTGCATTATATGGGTAATAATGCATGTTATATTGATAATATCGGGAGTAATAAGTATAATTATTATAGTTCTAGCGATAATAATAGTAAAATATGGCTAATAGTGCATGTTATATTGATAATAATAAAAGTAATAAGTATATTTATTATACTTCTGTCGATAATAACTGCATTATATGGCTAATAATGCTTGTTATATTGATAATAATATAAGTAATAAGTATAATTATTACAGTTCTAGCGATAATAACTCCATTATATGGGTAATAATGCATGTTATATTGATAATAATATAAGTAATAAGTATAATTATTACAGTTCTAGCGATAATAACTGCATAATATGGGTAATAATGCACGTTATATTCCCAATAGTATAAGTAATACGTATAATTATTACAGTTCTAGCGATAATAACTGCATTATATGGGTAATAATGCATGTTATATTGATAATATCGGGAGTAATAAGTATAATTATTATAGTTCTAGTGATAATAATAGTACAATATGGCTAATAGTGCATGTTATATTGATAATAAAGAAGTAATAAGTATATTTATTATAGTTCTATCGATAATAACTGCATAATATGGGTAATAATGCATGTTATATTGATGATAATTAAAGTACTAAGTATATTTATTAAAGTTCTAGCGATCATAACTGCATAATATGCATAATAATGCATGTTATATTGATAATAATATAAGTAATAAGTATAATTATTACAATTCTAGCGATAGTAACTGCATTATATGGGTAATAATGCATATTATATTGATAATATCGGGAGTAATATGTATAATTATTATAGTTCTAGCGATAATAATAGTAAAATATGGCCAATAGTGCATGTTATATTGATAATAATAAAAGTAATAAGTATATTTATTATAATTCTGTTGATAATAACTGCATTATATGGGTGATAATGCATGTTATATTGATAATAATGTAAGTAATAAGTATAATTATTACAGTTCTAGCGATAATAACTGCATTATATAGGTAATAATGCATGTTATATTGATAATAATATAAGTAATAAGTATAATTATTACAGTTCTAGCGATAATAACTGCATTATATGGGTAATTACGCATGTTATATTGATAATATTGGGAGTAATAAGTATAATTATTGTAGTTCTAGCGATAATAATAGTAAAATATGACTAATAGTGCATGTTGTATTGATAATAATAAAAGTAATAAGTATATTTATTACAGTTCTATCGATAATAACTGCATAATATGGGTAATAATGCATGTTATATTGATGATAATAAAAGTAATACGTATATTTATTATAGTTCTAGGGATCATAACTGCATAATATGCATAATAATGCATGTTATATTGATAATAATATAAGTAATAAGTATAATTATTACAATTCTAGCGATAGTAACTGCATTATATGGGTAATAATGCATATTATATTGATAATATCGGGAGTAATAAGTATAATTATTATAGTTCTAGCGATAATAATAGTAAAATATGGCCAATAGTGCATGTTATATTGATAATAATAAAAGTAATAAGTATATTTATTATAATTCTGTTGATAATAACTGCATTATATGGGTGATAATGCATGTTATATTGATAATAATGTAAGTAATAAGTATAATTATTACAGTTCTAGCGATAATAACTGCATTATATAGGTAATAATGCATGTTATATTGATAATAATATAAGTAATAAGTATAATTATTACAGTTCTAGCGATAATAACTGCATTATATGGGTAATTACGCATGTTATATTGATAATATTGGGAGTAATAAGTATAATTATTGTAGTTCTAGCGATAATAATAGTAAAATATGGCTAATAGTGCATGTTGTATTGATAATAATAAAAGTAATAAGTATATTTATTACAGTTCTATCGATAATAACTGCATAATATGGGTAATAATGCATGTTATATTGATGATAATAAAAGTAATACGTATATTTATTATAGTTCTAGGGATAATAAGTGCATAATATGGGTAATAATGCATGTTATATTGATAATAATATAAGAAATGAGTATAATTATTACAGTTCGAGCGGGTTTAAGTGCATAATATGGGTAATACTGCGTGTTACATTGATAATAATATAAGTAATAAGTATAATTATTACAATTCTAGCGATAGTAACTGCATTATATGGGTAATAATGCATGTTATATTGATAATATCGGGAGTAATAAGTATAATTATTGTAGTTCTAGCGATAATAATAGTAAAATATGGCCAATAGTGCATGTTATATTGATAATAATAAAAGTAATAAGTATATTTATTATAATTCTGTCGATAATAACTGCATTATATGGGTGATAATGCATGTTATATTGATAATAATATAAGTAATAAGTATAATTATTACAGTTCTATCGATAATAACTGCATAACATGGGTAATAATGCATGTTATATAGATGATAATAAAAGTAATACGTATATTTATTATAGTTCTAGCGATAATAAGTGCATAATATGGGTAATAATGCATGTTATATTGATAATAATATAAGTAATGAGTATAATTATTACAGTTCTAGCGGGTTTAAGTGCATAATATGGGTAATAATGCATGTTATACTGATAATAATATAAGTAATAAGTATAATTATTACAATTCTAGCGATAGTAACTGCATTATATGGGTAATAATGCATGTTATATTGATAATATCGGGAGTAATAAGTATAATTATTATAGTTCTAGCGATAATAATAGTAAAATATGGCTAATAGTGCATGTTATATTGATAATAATAAAAGTAATAAGTATATTTATTATACTTCTGTCGATAATAACTGCATTATATGGCTAATAATGCTTGTTATATTGATAATAATATAAGTAATAAGTATAATTATTACAGTTCTAGCGATAATAACTCCATTATATGGGTAATAATGCATGTTATATTGATAATAATATAAGTAATAAGTATAATTATTACAGTTCTAGCGATAATAACTGCATAATATGGGTAATAATGCACGTTATATTCCCAATAGTATAAGTAATACGTATAATTATTACAGTTCTAGCGATAATAACTGCATTAAATAGGTAATAATGCATGTTATATTGATAATAATATAAGTAATAAGTATAATTATTACAGTTCTAGCGATAATAACTGCATTATATGGGTAATTACGCATGTTATATTGATAATAGTGGGAGTAATAAGTATAATTATTGTAGTTCTAGCGATAATAATAGTAAAATATGGCTAATAGTGCATGTTGTATTGATAATAATAAAAGTAATAAGTATATTTATTACAGTTCTATCGATAATAACTGCATAATATGGGTAATAATGCATGTTATATTGATGATAATAAAAGTAATACGTATATTTATTATAGTTCTAGGGATAATAAGTGCATAATATGGGTAATAATGCATGTTATATTGATAATAATATAAGAAATGAGTATAATTATTACAGTTCGAGCGGGTTTAAGTGCATAATATGGGTAATACTGCGTGTTACATTGATAATAATATAAGTAATAAGTATAATTATTACAATTCTAGCGATAGTAACTGCATTATATGGGTAATAATGCATGTTATATTGATAATATCGGGAGTAATAAGTATAATTATTATAGTTCTAGCGATAATAATAGTAAAATATGGCTAATAGTGCATGTTACATTGATAATAATAAAAGTAATAAGTATATTTATTATAATTCTGTCGATAATAACTGCATTATATGGGTGATAATGCATGTTATATTGATAATAATGTAAGTAATAAGTATAATTATTACAGTTCTAGCGATAATAACTGCATTATATAGGTAATAATGCATGTTATATTGATAATAATATAAGTAATAAGTATAATTATTACAATTCTAGCGATAGTAACAGCATTATATGGGTAATAATGCATATTACATTGATAATATCGGGAGTAATAAGTATAATTATTATAGTTCTAGCGATAATAATAGTAAAATATGGCCAATAGTGCATGTTATATTGATAATAATAAAAGTAATAAGTATATTTATTATAATTCTGTCGATAATAACTGCATTATATGGGTGATAATGCATGTTATATTGATAATAATGTAAGTAATAAGTATAATTATTACAATTCTAGCGATAGTAACTGCATTATATGGGTAATAATGCATGTTATATTGATAATATCGGGAGTAATAAGTATAATTATTATAGTTCTAGCGATAATAATAGTAAAATATGGCTAATAGTGCATGTTATATTGATAATAATAAAAGTAATAGGTATATTTATTATACTTCTGTCGATAATAACTGCATTATATGGCTAATAATGCTTGTTATATTGATAATAATATAAGTAATAAGTATAATTATTACAGTTCTAGCGATAATAACTCCATTATATGGGTAATAATGCATGTTATATTGATAATAATATAAGTAATAAGTATAATTATTACAGTTCTAGCGATAATAACTGCATAATATGGGTAATAATGCACTTTATATTCCCAATAGTATAAGTAATACGTATAATTATTACAGTTCTAGCGATAATAACTGCATTATATGGGTAATAATGCATGTTATATTGATAATAATAAAAGTAATAAGTATATTTATTACAGTTCTATCGATAATAACTGCATAATATGGGTAATAAGTCATGTTATATTGATGATAATAAAAGTAATACGTATATTTATTATAGTTCTACCGATAATAACTGCATTATATGCGTAATAATCCATGTTATATTGATAATATCGGGAGTTATAAGTATAATTATTACAGTTCTAGCGATAATAACTGCATAATATGGGTAATAATGCACGTTATATTGCTAATAATATAAGTAATAAGTATAATTATTACAGTTCTAGCGATAACAACTGCATTATATATGTAATAATGCATGTTATATTGATAATATCGGGAGTAATAAGTATAATTATTATAGTTCTAGCGATAACAATAGTAAAATATGGCTAATAGTGCATGTTATATTGATAATAATAAAAGTAATAATTATATTTATTACAGTTCTATCGATAATAACTGCATAATATGGGTAATAATGCATGTTATATTGATGATAATGAAAGTAGTAAGTATAATTATTACAGTTCTAGCGATAATAACTGCATAATATGGGTAATAATGCACGTTATATTGATAATAATATAAGTAATGAGTATAATTATTACAGTCCTAGCGGTAATACTAGTAAAATATGGCTAAGAGTGCCTGTTATATTGATAATAACAAAAGTAATAAGTATATTTATTATACTTCTGTCGATAATAACTGCATTATATGGGAAATAGTGCATGTTATATTGATAATAATGAAAGTAATAAGTATAATTATTACAGTTCTAGCGATAATAACTGCATTATATGGGTAATAATGCATGTTATATTGATAATAATAAAAGTAATAAGTATATTTATTATAGTTCTATCGATAATAACTGCATAATATGGGTAATAATGCATGTTATATTGATGATAATGAAAGTAGTAAGTATATTTATTACAGTTCTATCGATAATAACTGCATAATATGGGTAATAATGCATGTTATATTGATAATAATAAAAGTAATAAGTATATTTATTATAGTTCTATCGATAATAACTGCATAATATGGGTAATAATGCATGTTCTATTGATGATAATGAAAGTAGTAAGTATAATTATTACAGTTCTAGCGATAATAACTGCATAATATGGGTAATAATGCACGTTATATTGATAACAATATAAGTAATGAGTATAATTATTACAGTCCTAGCGGTAATACTAGTAAAATATGGCTAAGAGTGCCTGTTATATTGATAATAACAAAAGTAATAAGTATATTTATTATACTTCTGTCGATAATAACTGCATTATATGGGAAATAGTGCATGTTATATTGCTAATAATATAAGTAATAAGTATAATTATTACAGTTCTAGCGATAATAACTGCATTATATGCGTAATAATGCATGTTATATTGATGATAATAAAAGTACTAAGTATATTTATTATAGTTCTAGCGATTATAACTGCATAATATGCGTAATAATGCATGTTATATTGATAATAATATAAGTAATAAGTATAATTATTACAATTCTAGCGATAGTAACAGCATTATATGGGTAATAATGCATATTACATTGATAATATCGGGAGTAATAAGTATAATTATTATAGTTCTAGCGATAATAATAGTAAAATATGGCCAATAGTGCATGTTATATTGATAATAATAAAAGTAATCAGTATATTTATTATAATTCTGTCGATAATAACTGCATTATATGGGTGATAATGCATGTTATATTGATAATAATGTAAGTAATAAGTATAATTATTACAATTCTAGCGATAGTAACTGCATTATATGGGTAATAATGCACTTTATATTCCCAATAGTATAAGTAATACGTATAATTATTACAGTTCTAGCGATAATAACTGCATAATATGGGTAATAATGCATGTTATATTGATGATAATGAAAGTAGTAAGTATATTTATTACAGTTCTATCGATAATAACTGCATAATATGGGTAATAATGCATGTTATATTGATAATAATAAAAGTAATAAGTATATTTATTATAGTTCTATCGATAATAACTGCATAATATGGGTAATAATGCATGTTCTATTGATGATAATGAAAGTAGTAAGTATATTTATTACAGTTCTAGCGATAATAACTGCATTATATGCGTAATAATGCATGTTATATTGATAATAATATAAGTAATAAGTATAATTATTACAGTTCTAGCGATAATAACTCCATTACATGGGTAATAATGCATGTTATACTAATAATAATATAAGTAATAAGTATAATTATTACAGTTCTAGCGATAATAACTGCATAATATGGGTAATAATGCACGTTATATTGATAATAATATAAGTAATGAGTATAATTATTACAGTCCTAGCGGTAATACTAGTAAAATATGGCTAAGAGTGCCTGTTATATTGATAATAACAAAAGTAATAAGTATATTTATTATACTTCTGTCGATAATAACTGCATTATATGGGTAATAGTGCATGTTATATTGATAATAATAAAAGTAATAAGTATAATTATTACAGTTCTAGCGATATTAACTGCATTATATGGGTAATAATGCATGTTATATTGATAATAATAAAAGTAATAAGTATATTTATTATAGTTCTATCGATAATAACTGCATAATATGGGTAATAATGCATGTTATATTGATGATAATGAAAGTAGTAAGTATATTTATTACAGTTCTATCGATAATAACTGCATAATATGGGTAATAATGCATGTTATATTGATAATAATGTAAGTAATAAGTATAATTATTACAATTCTAGCGATAGTAACTGCATTATATGGGTAATAATGCATGTTATATTGATAATATCGGGAGTAATAAGTATAATTATTATAGTTCTAGCGATAATAATAGTAAAATATGGCTAATAGTGCATGTTATATTGATAATAATAAAAGTAATAGGTATATTTATTATACTTCTGTCGATAATAACTGCATTATATGGCTAATAATGCTTGTTATATTGATAATAATATAAGTAATAAGTATAATTATTACAGTTCTAGCGATAATAACTCCATTATATGGGTAATAATGCATGTTATATTGATAATAATATAAGTAATAAGTATAATTATTACAGTTCTAGCGATAATAACTCCATAATATGGGTAATAATGCACTTTATATTCCCAATAGTATAAGTAATACGTATAATTATTACAGTTCTAGCGATAATAACTGCATTATATGGGTAATAATGCATGTTATATTGATAATAATAAAAGTAATAAGTATATTTATTACAGTTCTATCGATAATAACTGCATAATATGGGTAATAAGTCATGTTATATTGATGATAATAAAAGTAATACGTATATTTATTATAGTTCTACCGATAATAACTGCATTATATGCGTAATAATCCATGTTATATTGATAATATCGGGAGTTATAAGTATAATTATTACAGTTCTAGCGATAATAACTGCATAATATGGGTAATAATGCACGTTATATTGCTAATAATATAAGTAATAAGTATAATTATTACAGTTCTAGCGATAACAACTGCATTATATATGTAATAATGCATGTTATATTGATAATATCGGGTGTAATAAGTATAATTATTATAGTTCTAGCGATAACAATAGTAAAATATGGCTAATAGTGCATGTTATATTGATAATAATAAAAGTAATAATTATATTTATTACAGTTCTATCGATAATAACTGCATAATATGGGTAATAATGCATGTTCTATTGATGATAATGAAAGTAGTAAGTATATTTAAGACAGTTCTAGCGATAATAACTCCATTATATAGGTAATAATGCATGTTATATTGATAATAATATTAGTAATAAGTATAATTATTACAGTTCTGGCGATAATAACTCTATTATATGGGTAATAATGCATGTTATATTGATAATAATATAGGTAATAAGTATAATTATTACAGTTCTAGCGATAATAACTGCATTATATGGGTAATAATGCATGCTATATTGATAATATCAGGAGTAATAAGTATAATTATTATAGTTTTAGCGATAATAGTAGTAAAATATGGCTAACAGTGCATGTTATATTGATAATAATAAAAGTAATAAGTATATTTATTATACTTCTGTCGATAATAACTGCATTATATGGGTAATAGTGCATGTTATATTGATAATAATAAAAGTAATAAGTATAATTATTACAGTTCTAGCGATAATAACTGCATTATATGGGTAATAATGCATGTTATATTGATAATAATATAAGTAATAAGTATAATTATTACAGTTCTAGCGATAATAACTGCATTATATGGGTAATAATGCATGTTATATTAATAATAATAAAAGTAATAAGTATAATTATTACAGTCCTAGCGATAATAACTCCATTATATGGGTAATAATGCATGTTATATTGATAATAATATAAGTAATGAGTATAATTATTACAGTTCTAGCGATAATAACTCCATTACATGGGTAATAATGCATGTTATACTAATAATAATATAAGTAATAAGTATAATTATTACAGTTCTAGCGATAATAACTGCATAATATGGGTAATAATGCATGCTATATTGATAATATCAGGAGTAATAAGTATAATTATTATAGTTTTAGCGATAATAGTAGTAAAATATGGCTAACAGTGCATGTTATATTGATAATAATTAAAGTAATAAGTATATTTATTATACTTCTGTCGATAATAACTGCATTATATGGCTAATAATGCTTGTTATATTGATAATAATATAAGTAATAAGTATAATTATTACAGTTCTAGCGATAATAACTGCATTATATGGGTCATAATGCATGCTATATTGATAATATTAGGAGTAATAAGTATAATTATTATAGTTTTAGCGATAATAATAGTAAAATATGGCTAACAGTGCATGTTATATTGATAATAATAAAAGTAATAAATATATTTATTATACTTCTGTCGATAATAACTGCATTATATGGGTAATAGTGCATGTTATATTGATAATAATAAAAGTAATAAGTATAATTATTACAGTTCTAGCGATAATAACTGCATTATATGGGTAATAATGCATGTTATATTGATAATAATAAAAGTAGTAAGTATATTTATTATAGTTCTATCGATAATAACTGCATAATATGGGTAATAATGCATGTTATATTGATGATAATGAAAGTAGTAAGTATAATTATTACAGTTCTAGCGATAATAACTGCATAATATGGGTAATAATGCACATTATATTGATAATAATATAAGTAATGAGTATAATTATTACAGTCCTAGCGGTAATACTAGTAAAATATGGCTAAGAGTGCCTGTTATATTGATAATAACAAAAGTAATAAGTATATTTATTATACTTCTGTCGATAATAACTGCATTATATGGGTAATAGTGCATGTTATATTGATAATAATAAAAGTAATAAGTATAATTATTACAGTTCTAGCGATAATAACTGCATTATATGGGTAATAATGCATGTTATATTGATAATAATAAAAGTAATAAGTATATTTATTATAGTTCTATCGATAATAACTGCATAATATGGGTAATAATGCATGTTATATTGATGATAATGAAAGTAGTAAGTATATTTATTACAGTTCTATCGATAATAACTGCATAATATGGGTAATAATGCATGTTATATTGATAATAATTAAAGTAATAAGTATATTTATTATAGTTCTATCGATAATAACTGCATAATATGGGTAATAATGCATGTTCTATTGATGATAATGAAAGTAGTAAGTATATTTATTACAGTTCTAGCGATAATAACTGCATTATATGCGTAATAATGCATGTTATATTGATAATAATATAAGTAATAAGTATAATTATTACAGTTCTAGCGATAATAACTGCATTATATGGGTAATAATGCATGTTATATTAATAATAATAAAAGTAATAAGTATAATTACTACAGTCCTAGCGATAATAACTCCATTATATGGGTAATAATGCATGTTATATTGATAATAATATAAGTAATGAGTATAATTATTACAGTTCTAGCGATAATAACTCCATTACATGGGTAATAATGCATGTTATACTAATAATAATATAAGTAATAAGTATAATTATTACAGTTCTAGCGATAATAACTGCATAATATGGGTAATAATGCACGTTATATTGATAATAATATAAGTAATGAGTATAATTATTACAGTCCTAGCGGTAATACTAGTAAAATATGGCTAAGAGTGCCTGTTATATTGATAATAACAAAAGTAATAAGTATATTTATTATACTTCTGTCGATAATAACTGCATTATATGGGTAATAGTGCATGTTATATTGATAATAATAAAAGTAATAAGTATAATTATTACAGTTCTAGCGATAATAACTGCATTATATGGGTAATAATGCATGTTATATTGATATTAATAAAAGTAATAAGTATATTTATTATAGTTCTATCGATAATAACTGCATAATATGGGTAATAATGCATGTTATATTGATGATAATGAAAGTAGTAAGTATATTTATTACAGTTCTATCGATAATAACTGCATAATATGGGTAATAATGCACTTTATATTCCCAATAGTATAAGTAATACGTATAATTATTACAGTTCTAGCGATAATAACTGCATTATATGGGTAATAATGCATGTTATATTGATAATAATAAAAGTAATAAGTATATTTATTACAGTTCTATCGATAATAACTGCATAATATGGGTAATAAGTCATGTTATATTGATGATAATAAAAGTAATACGTATATTTATTATAGTTCTACCGATAATAACTGCATTATATGCGTAATAATCCATGTTATATTGATAATATCGGGAGTTATAAGTATAATTATTACAGTTCTAGCGATAATAACTGCATAATATGGGTAATAATGCACATTATATTGATAATAATATAAGTAATGAGTATAATTATTACAGTCCTAGCGGTAATACTAGTAAAATATGGCTAAGAGTGCCTGTTATATTGATAATAACAAAAGTAATAAGTATATTTATTATACTTCTGTCGATAATAACTGCATTATATGGGTAATAGTGCATGTTATATTGATAATAATAAAAGTAATAAGTATAATTATTACAGTTCTAGCGATAATAACTGCATTATATGGGTAATAATGCATGTTATATTGATAATAATAAAAGTAATAAGTATATTTATTATAGTTCTATCGATAATAACTGCATAATATGGGTAATAATGCATGTTATATTGATGATAATGAAAGTAGTAAGTATATTTATTACAGTTCTATCGATAATAACTGCATAATATGGGTAATAATGCATGTTATATTGATAATAATTAAAGTAATAAGTATATTTATTATAGTTCTATCGATAATAACTGCATAATATGGGTAATAATGCATGTTCTATTGATGATAATGAAAGTAGTAAGTATATTTATTACAGTTCTAGCGATAATAACTGCATTATATGCGTAATAATGCATGTTATATTGATAATAATATAAGTAATAAGTATAATTATTACAGTTCTAGCGATAATAACTGCATTATATGGGTAATAATGCATGTTATATTAATAATAATAAAAGTAATAAGTATAATTACTACAGTCCTAGCGATAATAACTCCATTATATGGGTAATAATGCATGTTATATTGATAATAATATAAGTAATGAGTATAATTATTACAGTTCTAGCGATAATAACTCCATTACATGGGTAATAATGCATGTTATACTAATAATAATATAAGTAATAAGTATAATTATTACAGTTCTAGCGATAATAACTGCATAATATGGGTAATAATGCACGTTATATTGATAATAATATAAGTAATGAGTATAATTATTACAGTCCTAGCGGTAATACTAGTAAAATATGGCTAAGAGTGCCTGTTATATTGATAATAACAAAAGTAATAAGTATATTTATTATACTTCTGTCGATAATAACTGCATTATATGGGTAATAGTGCATGTTATATTGATAATAATAAAAGTAATAAGTATAATTATTACAGTTCTAGCGATAATAACTGCATTATATGGGTAATAATGCATGTTATATTGATATTAATAAAAGTAATAAGTATATTTATTATAGTTCTATCGATAATAACTGCATAATATGGGTAATAATGCATGTTATATTGATGATAATGAAAGTAGTAAGTATATTTATTACAGTTCTATCGATAATAACTGCATAATATGGGTAATAATGCATGTTATATTGATAATATCGGGAGTAATAAGTATAATTATTATAGTTCTAGCGATAATAATAGTAAAATATGGCTAATAGTGCATGTTATATTGATAATAATAAAAGTAATAGGTATATTTATTATACTTCTGTCGATAATAACTGCATTATATGGCTAATAATGCTTGTTATATTGATAATAATATAAGTAATAAGTATAATTATTACAGTTCTAGCGATAATAACTCCATTATATGGGTAATAATGCATGTTATATTGATAATAATATAAGTAATAAGTATAATTATTACAGTTCTAGCGATAATAACTCCATAATATGGGTAATAATGCACTTTATATTCCCAATAGTATAAGTAATACGTATAATTATTACAGTTCTAGCGATAATAACTGCATTATATGGGTAATAATGCATGTTATATTGATAATAATAAAAGTAATAAGTATATTTATTACAGTTCTATCGATAATAACTGCATAATATGGGTAATAAGTCATGTTATATTGATGATAATAAAAGTAATACGTATATTTATTATAGTTCTACCGATAATAACTGCATTATATGCGTAATAATCCATGTTATATTGATAATATCGGGAGTTATAAGTATAATTATTACAGTTCTAGCGATAATAACTGCATAATATGGGTAATAATGCACATTATATTGATAATAATATAAGTAATGAGTATAATTATTACAGTCCTAGCGGTAATACTAGTAAAATATGGCTAAGAGTGCCTGTTATATTGATAATAACAAAAGTAATAAGTATATTTATTATACTTCTGTCGATAATAACTGCATTATATGGGTAATAGTGCATGTTATATTGATAATAATAAAAGTAATAAGTATAATTATTACAGTTCTAGCGATAATAACTGCATAATATGGGTAATAATGCATGTTATATTGATGATAATGAAAGTAGTAAGTATATTTATTACAGTTCTATCGATAATAACTGCATAATATGGGTAATAATGCATGTTATATTGATAATAATTAAAGTAATAAGTATATTTATTATAGTTCTATCGATAATAACTGCATAATATGGGTAATAATGCATGTTATATTGATAATAATGTAAGTAATAAGTATAATTATTACAATTCTAGCGATAGTAACTGCATTATATGGGTAATAATGCATGTTATATTGATAATATCGGGAGTAATAAGTATAATTATTATAGTTCTAGCGATAATAATAGTAAAATATGGCTAATAGTGCACGTTATATTGATAATAATAAAAGTAATAGGTATATTTATTATACTTCTGTCGATAATAACTGCATTATATGGCTAATAATGCTTGTTATATTGATAATAATATAAGTAATAAGTATAATTATTACAGTTCTAGCGATAATAACTCCATTATATGGGTAATAATGCATGTTATATTGATAATAATATAAGGAATAAGTATAATTATTACAGTTCTAGCGATAATAACTCCATAATATGGGTAATAATGCACTTTATATTCCCAATAGTATAAGTAATACGTATAATTATTACAGTTCTAGCGATAATAACTGCATTATATGGGTAATAATGCATGTTATATTGATAATAATAAAAGTAATAAGTATATTTATTACAGTTCTATCGATAATAACTGCATAATATGGGTAATAAGTCATGTTATATTGATGATAATAAAAGTAATACGTATATTTATTGTAGTTCTACCGATAATAACTGCATTATATGCGTAATAATCCATGTTATATTGATAATATCGGGAGTTATAAGTATAATTATTACAGTTCTAGCGATAATAACTGCATAATATGGGTAATAATGCACGTTATATTGCTAATAATATAAGTAATAAGTATAATTATTACAGTTCTAGCGATAACAACTGCATTATATATGTAATAATGCATGTTATATTGATAATATCGGGAGTAATAAGTATAATTATTATAGTTCTAGCGATAACAATAGTAAAATATGGCTAATAGTGCATGTTATATTGATAATAATAAAAGTAATAATTATATTTATTACAGTTCTATCGATAATAACTGCATAATATGGGTAATAATGCATGTTCTATTGATGATAGTGAAAGTAGTAAGTATATTTAAGACAGTTCTAGCGATAATAACTCCATTATATAGGTAATAATGCATGTTATATTGATAATAATATTAGTAATAAGTATAATTATTACAGTTCTGGCGATAATAACTCTATTATATGGGTAATAATGCATGTTATATTGATAATAATATAAGTAATAAGTATAATTATTACAGTTCTAGCGATAATAACTGCATTATATGGGTAATAATGCATGCTATATTGATAATATCAGGAGTAATAAGTATAATTATTATAGTTTTAGCGATAATAGTAGTAAAATATGGCTAACAGTGCATGTTATATTGATAATAATAAAAGTAATAAGTATATTTATTATACTTCTGTCGATAATAACTGCATTATATGGGTAATAGTGCATGTTATATTGATAATAATAAAAGTAATAAGTATAATTATTACAGTTCTAGCGATAATAACTGCATTATATGGGTAATAATGCAAGTTATATTGATAATAATAAAAGTAATAAGTATATTTATTATAGTTCTATCGATAATAACTGCATAATATGGGTAATAATGCATGTTATATTGATGATAATGAAAGTAGTAAGTATAATTATTACAGTTCTAGCGATAATAACTGCATAATATGGGTAATAATGCACGTTATATTGATAATAATATAAGTAATGAGTATAATTATTACAGTCCTAGCGGTAATACTAGTAAAATATTTTGCTAAGAGTGCCTGTTATATTGATAATAACAAAAGTAATAAGTATATTTATTATACTTCTGTCGATAATAACTGCATTATATGGGTAATAGTGCATGTTATATTGATAATAATAAAAGTAGTAAGTATAATTATTACAGTTCTAGCGATAATAACTGCATTATATGGGTAATAATGCATGTTATATTGATAATAATAAAAGTAATAAGTATATTTATTATAGTTCTATCGATAATAACTGCATAATATGGGTAATAATGCATGTTATATTGATGATAATGAAAGTAGTAAGTATATTTATTACAGTTCTATCGATAATAACTGCATAATATGGGTAATAATGCATGTTATATTGATAATAATAAAAGTAATAAGTATATTTATTATAGTTCTATCGATAATAACTGCATAATATGGGTAATAATGCATGTTCTATTGATGATAATGAAAGTAGTAAGTATATTTATTACAGTTCTAGCGATAATAACTGCATTATATGCGTAATAATGCATGTTATATTGATAATAATATAAGTTATAAGTATAATTATTACAGTTCTAGCGATAATAACTGCATTATATGGGTAATAATGCATGTTATATTAATAATAATAAAAGTAATAAGTATAATTATTACAGTCCTAGCGATAATAACTCCATTATATGGGTAATAATGCATGTTATATTGATAATAATATAAGTAATGAGTATAATTATTACAGTTCTAGCGATAATAACTCCATTACATGGGTAATAATGCATGTTATACTAATAATAATATAAGTAATAAGTATAATTATTACAGTTCTAGCGATAATAACTGCATAATATGGGTAATAATGCACGTTATATTGATAATAATATAAGTAATGAGTATAATTATTACAGTTCTAGCGATAATAACTGCATTATATGGGTAATAATGCATGTTATATTGATAATATTGGGAGTAATAAGTATAATTATTATAGTTCTAGCGATAATAACTGCATTATATGGGTAATAATGCATGTTATATTCAAATTAATAAAAGTAATAAGTATGTTTATTACAGTTCTATCGATAATAACTGCATAATATGGGTAATAATGCATGTTCTATTGATGATAATGAAAGTAGTAAGTATATTTATTACAGTTCTAGCGATAATAACTGCATTATATGCGTAATAATGCATGTTATATTGATAATAATATAAGTTATAAGTATAATTATTACAGTTTTAGCGATAATAACTGCATTATATGGGTAATAATGCATGTTATATTAATAATAATAAAAGTAATAAGTATAATTATTACAGTCCTAGCGATAATAACTCCATTATATGGGTAATAATGCATGTTATATTGATAATAATATAAGTAATGAGTATAATTATTACAGTTCTAGCGATAATAACTCCATTACATGGGTAATAATGCATGTTATACTAATAATAATATAAGTAATAAGTATAATTATTACAGTTCTAGCGATAATAACTGCATAATATGGGTAATAATGCACGTTATATTGATAATAATATAAGTAATGAGTATAATTATTACAGTTCTAGCGATAATAACTGCATTATATGGGTAATAATGCATGTTATATTGATAATATTGGGAGTAATAAGTATAATTATTATAGTTCTAGCGATAATAACTGCATTATATGGGTAATAATGCATGTTATATTCAAATTAATAAAAGTAATAAGTATGTTTATTACAGTTCTATCGATAATAACTGCATAATATGGGTAATAATGCATGTTATATTGATGATAATGAAAGTAGTAAGTATATTTATTACAGTTCTATCGATAATAACTGCATAATGTGGGTAATAATGCATGTTATATTGATAATAATAAAAGTAATAAGTATATTTATTATAGTTCTATCGATAATAACTGCATAATATGGGTAATAATGCATGTTCTATTGATGATAATGAAAGTAGTAAGTATATTTATTACAGTTCTAGCGATAATAACTGCATTATATGCGTAATAATGCATGTTATATTGATAATAATATAAGTTATAAGTATAATTATTACAGTTTTAGCGATAATAACTGCATTATATGGGTAATAATGCATGTTATATTAATAATAATAAAAGTAATAAGTATAATTATTACAGTCCTAGCGATAATAACTCCATTATATGGGTAATAATGCATGTTATATTGATAATAATATAAGTAATGAGTATAATTATTACAGTTCTAGCGATAATAACTCCATTACATGGGTAATAATGCATGTTATACTAATAATAATATAAGTAATAAGTATAATTATTACAGTTCTAGCGATAATAACTGCATAATATGGGTAATAATGCACGTTATATTGATAATAATATAAGTAATGAGTATAATTATTACAGTTCTAGCGATAATAACTGCATTATATGGGTAATAATGCATGTTATATTGATAATATTGGGAGTAATAAGTATAATTATTATAGTTCTAGCGATAATAACTGCATTATATGGGTAATAATGCATGTTATATTCAAATTAATAAAAGTAATAAGTATGTTTATTACAGTTCTATCGATAATAACTGCATAATATGGGTAATAATGCATGTTATATTGATGATAATGAAAGTAGTAAGTATATTTATTACAGTTCTATCGATAATAACTGCATAATGTGGGTAATAATGCATGTTATATTGATAATAATAAAAGTAATAAGTATATTTATTATAGTTCTATCGATAATAACTGCATAATATGGGTAATAATGCATGTTCTATTGAAGATAATGAAAGTAGTAAGTATATTTATTACAGTTCTAGCGATAATAACTGCATTATATGCGTAATAATGCATGTTATATTGATAATAATATAAGTAATAAGTATAATTATTACAGTTCTAGCGATAATAACTGCATTATATGGGTAATAATGCATGTTATATTAATAATAATAAAAGTAATAAGTATAATTATTACAGTCCTAGCGATAATAACTCCATTATATGGGTAATAATGCATGTTATATTGATAATAATAAAAGTAATAAGTATATTTATTATAATTCTGTCCATAATAACTGCATTATATGGGTGATAATGCATGTTATATTGATAATAATGTAAGTAATAAGTATAATTATTACAATTCCAGCGATAGTAACTGCATTATATGGGTAATAATGCATGTTATATTGATAATATCGGGAGTAATAAGTATAATTATTATAGTTCTACCGATAATAATAGTAAAATATGGCTAATAGTGCATGTTATATTGATAATAATAAAAGTAATAGGTATATTTATTATACTTCTGTCGATAATAACTGCATTATATGGCTAATAATGCTTGTTATATTGATAATAATATAAGTAATAAGTATAATTATTACAGTTCTAGCGATAATAACTCCATTATATGGGTAATAATGCATGTTATATTGATAATAATATAAGTAATAAGTATAATTATTACAGTTCTAGCGATAATAACTCCATAATATGGGTAATAATGCACTTTATATTCCCAATAGTATAAGTAATACGTACAATTATTACAGTTCTAGCGATAATAACTGCATTATATGGGTAATAATGCATGTTATATTGATAATAATAAAAGTAATAAGTATATTTATTACAGTTCTATCGATAATAACTGCATAATATGGGTAATAAGTCATGTTATATTGATGATAATAAAAGTAATACGTATATTTATTATAGTTCTACCGATAATAACTGCATTATATGCGTAATAATCCATGTTATATTGATAATATCGGGAGTTATAAGTATAATTATTACAGTTCTAGCGATAATAACTGCATAATATGGGTAATAATGCACGTTATATTGCTAATAATATAAGTAATAAGTATAATTATTACAGTTCTAGCGATAACAACTGCATTATATATGTAATAATGCATGTTATATTGATAATATCGGGAGTAATAAGTATAATTATTATAGTTCTAGCGATAACAATAGTAAAATATGGCTAATAGTGCATTTTATATTGATAATAATAAAAGTAATAATTATATTTATTACAGTTCTATCGATAATAACTGCATAATATGGGTAATAATGCATGTTCTATTGATGATAATGAAAGTAGTAAGTATATTTAAGACAGTTCTAGCGATAATAACTCCATTGTATGGGTAATAATGCATGCTATATTGATAATATCAGGAGTAATAAGTATAATTATTATAGTTTTAGCGATAATAGTAGTAAAATATGGCTAACAGTGCATGTTATATTGATAATAATAAAAGTAATAAGTATATTTATTATACTTCTGTCGATAATAACTGCATTATATGGGTAATAGTGCATGTTATATTGATAATAATAAAAGTAATAAGTATAATTATTACAGTTCTAGCGATAATAACTGCATAATATGGGTAATAATGCATGTTATATTGATGATAATGAAAGTAGTAAGTATAATTATTACAGTTCTAGCGATAATAACTGCATAATATGGGTAATAATGCACGTTATATTGATAATAATATAAGTAATGAGTATAATTATTGCAGTCCTAGCGGTAATACTAGTAAAATATGGCTAAGGGTGCCTGTTATATTGATAATAACAAAAGTAATAAGTATATTTATTATACTTCTGTCGATAATAACTGCATTATATGGGTAATAGTGCATGTTATATTGATAATAATAAAAGTAATAAGTATAATTATTACAGTTCTAGCGATAATAACTGCATTATATGGGTAATAATGCATGTTATATTGATAATAATAAAAGTAATAAGTATATTTATTATAGTTCTATCGATAATAACTGCATAATATGGGTAATAATGCATGTTATATTGATGATAATGAAAGTAGTAAGTATAATTATTACAGTTCTAGCGATAATAACTGCATAATATGGGTAATAATGCACGTTATATTGATAATAATATAAGTAATGAGTATAATTATTACAGTCCTAGCGGTAATACTAGTAAAATATGGCTAAGGGTGCCTGTTATATTGATAATAACAAAAGTAATAAGTATATTTATTATACTTCTGTCGATAATAACTGCATTATATGGGTAATAGTGCATGTTATATTGATAATAATAAAAGTAATAAGTATAATTATTACAGTTCTAGCGATAATAACTGCATTATATGGGTAATAATGCATGTTATATTGATAATAATAAAAGTAATAAGTATATTTATTATAGTTCTATCGATAATAACTGCATAATATGGGTAATAATGCATGTTATATTGATGATAATGAAAGTAGTAAGTATATTTATTACAGTTCTATCGATAATAACTGCATAATATGGGTAATAATGCATGTTATATTGATAATAATAAAAGTAATAAGTATATTTATTATAGTTCTATCGATAATAACTGCATAATATGGGTAATAATGCATGTTATATTGATGATAATGAAAGTAGTAAGTATATTTATTACAGTTCTATCGATAATAACTGCATAATATGGGTAATAATGCATGTTATATTGATAATAATAAAAGTAATAAGTATAATTATTACAGTCCTAGCGATAATAACTCCATTATATGGGTAATAATGCATGTTATATTGATAATAATATAAGTAATGAGTATAATTATTACAGTTCTAGCGATAATAACTCCATTACATGGGTAATAATGCATGTTATACTAATAATAATATAAGTAATAAGTATAATTATTACAGTTCTAGCGATAATAACTGCATAATATGGGTAATAATGCACGTTATCTTGATAATAATATAAGTAATGAGTATAATTATTACAGTTCTAGCGATAATAACTGCATTATATGGGTAATAATGCATGTTATATTGATAATATTGGGAGTAATAAGTATAATTATTATAGTTCTAGCGATAATAATAGTAAAATATGGCTAATAGTGCATGTTATATTGATAACAATAAAAGTATTAAGTATGTTTATTACAGTTCTATCGATAATAACTGCATAATATGGGTAATAATGCATGTTATATTGATGATAATAAAAGTAATAAGTATATTTATTATAGTTCTAGCGATTATAACTGCACAATATGGGTAATAATGCATGTTATATTGAGAATAATATAAGTAATAAGTATAATTATTACAGTTCTAGCGATAATAACTGCATTATATGGGTAATAATGCATGTTATATTGATAATATTGGGAGTAATAAGTATAATTATTATAGCTCTAGCGATAATAATAGTAAAATATGGCTAATAGTGCATGTTATATTCATAACAATAAAAGTAATAAGTATGTTTATTACAGTTCTATCGATAATAACAGCATAATATGGGTAATAATGCATGTTATATTGATGATAATAAAAGTAATAAGTATATTTATTATAGTTCTAGCGATTATAACTGCACAATATGGGTAATAATGCATGTTATATTGAGAATAATATAAGTAATAAGTATAATTATTACAGTTCTAGCGATAATAACTGCATTATATGGGTAATAATGCATGTTATATTGATAATATTGGGAGTAATAAGTATAATTATTATAGCTCTAGCGATAATAATAGTAAAATATGGCTAATAGTGCATGTTATATTGATAACAATAAAAGTAATAAGTATGTTTATTACAGTTCTATCGATAATAACTGCATAATATGGGTAATAATGCATGTTATATTGATGATAATAAAAGTAATACGTATATTTATTATAGTTCTAGCGATAATAACTGCATAATATGGGTAATAATGCATGTTATATTGATAATAATATAAGTAATGAGTATAATTATTACAGTTCTAGCGATAATAACTGCATAATATCGGTAATAATGCATGTTATATTGATGATAATGAAAGTAGTAAGTATAATTATTACAGTTCTAGCGATAATAACTGCATTATATGCGTATTAATGCATGTTATATTGATAATAATAAAAGTAATAAGTATATTTATTACAGTTCTATCGATAATAACTGCATAATATGGGTAATAATGCATGTTATATTGATGATAATAAAAGTAATACGTATATTTATTATAGTTCTAGCGATAATAACTGCATAATATGATAATGAAAGTAGTAAGTATATTTATTACTTGTTCTATCGATAATAACTGCACAATATGGGTAATAATGCATGTTATATTGATCATAATACAAGTAATAAGTATAATTATTACAGTTCTAGCGATAGTAACTGCATTATATGGGTAATAATGCATGTTATATTGATAATAATAAAAGTAATAAGTATATTTATTATAGTTCTATCGATAATAACTGCATAATATGGGTAATAATGCATGTTATATTGATAATAATATAAGTAATGAGTATAATTATTACAGTTCTAGCGATAATACTAGTAAAATATGGCTAAGAGTGCCTGTTATATTGATAACAACAAAAGTAATAAGTATATTTATTATACTTCTGTCGATAATAACTGCATTATATGGGTAATAGTGCATGTTATATTGATAATAATAAAAGTAATAAGTATAATTATTACAGTTCTAGTGATAATAACTGCATTATATGGGTAATAATGCATGTTATATTGATAATAATAAAAGTAATAAGTATATTTATTATAGTTCTATCGATAATAACTGCATAATATGGGTAATAATGCATGTTATATTGATGATAATGAAAGTAGTAAGTATATTTATTACAGTTCTATCGATAATAACTGCATAATATGGGTAATAATGCATGTTATATTGATAATATTGGGAGTAATAAGTATAATTATTATAGCTCTAGCGATAATAATAGTAAAATATGGCTAATAGTGCATGTTATATTGATAACAATAAAAGTAATAAGTATGTTTATTACAGTTCTATCGATAATAACTGCATAATATGGGTAATAATGCATGTTATATTGATGATAATAAAAGTAATACGTATATTTATTATAGTTCTAGCGATAATAACTGCATAATATGGGTAATAATGCATGTTATATTGATAATAATATAAGTAATGAGTATAATTATTACAGTTCTAGCGATAATAACTGCATAATATCGGTAATAATGCATGTTATATTGATGATAATGAAAGTAGTAAGTATAATTATTACAGTTCTAGCGATAATAACTGCATTATTTGGGTAATAATGGATGTTATATTGATAATATCGGGAGTAATAAGTATAATTATTACAGTTCTAGCGATAATACTAGTAAAATATGGCTAACAGTGCCTGTTATATTGATAATAATATAAGTAATAAGTATGATTATTACAGTTCTAGCGATAATAACTGCATTATATGGGTAATAATGCATGTTATATTCAAATTAATAAAAGTAATAAGTATATTTATTATAGTTCTATCGATAATAACTGCATAATATGGGTAATAATGCATGTTATATTGATGATAATGAAAGTAGTAAGTATATTTATTATAGTTCTATCGATAATAACTGCATAATATGGGTAATAATGCATGTTCTATTGATGACAAATGAAAGTAGTAAGTATATTTATTACAGTTCTAGCGATAATAACTGCATTATATGCGTATTAATGCATGTTATATTGATAATAATAAAAGTAATAAGTATATTTATTACAGTTCTATCGATAATAACTGCATAATATGGGCAATAATGCATGTTATATTGATGATAATAAAAGTAATACGTATATTTATTATAGTTCTAGCGATAATAACTGCATAATATGATAATGAAAGTAGTAAGTATATTTATTACTTGTTCTATCGATAATAACTGCACAATATGGGTAATAATGCATGTTATATTGATCATAATACAAGTAATAAGTATAATTATTACAGCTCTAGCGATAGTAACTGCATTATATGGGTAATAATGCATGTTATATTGATAATAATAAAAGTAATAAGTATATTTATTATAGTTCTATCGATAATAACTGCATAATATGGGTAATAATGCATGTTATATTGATAATAATATAAGTAATGAGTATAATTATTACAGTTCTAGCGATAATACTAGTAAAATATGGCTAAGAGTGCCTGTTATATTGATAACAACAAAAGTAATAAGTATATTTATTATACTTCTGTCGATAATAACTGCATTATATGGGTAATAGTGCATGTTATATTGATAATAATAAAAGTAATAAGTATAATTATTACAGTTCTAGTGATAATAACTGCATTATATGGGTAATAATGCATGTTATATTGATAATAATAAAAGTAATAAGTATGTTTATTACAGTTCTATCGATAATAACAGCATAATATGGGTAATAATGCATGTTATATTGATGATAATAAAAGTAATACGTATATTTATTATAGTTCTAGCGATAATAACTGCATAATATGGGTAATAATGCATGTTATATTGATAATAATAAAAGTAATAAGTATATTTATTATAGTTCTATCGATAATAACTGCATAATATGGGTAATAATGCATGTTATATTGATAATAATATAAGTAATGAGTATAATTATTACAGTTCTAGCGATAATAACTGCATAATATCGGTAATAATGCATGTTATATTGATGATAATGAAAGTAGTAAGTATAATTATTACAGTTCTAGCGATAATAACTGCATTATATGCGTATTAATGCATGTTATATTGATAATAATAAAAGTAATAAGTATATTTATTACAGTTCTATCGATAATAACTGCATAATATGGGTAATAATGCATGTTATATTGATGATAATAAAAGTAATACGTATATTTATTATAGTTCTATCGATAATAACTGCATAATATGGGTAATAATGCATGTTATATTGATAATATTGGGAGTAATAAGTATAATTATTATAGCTCTAGCGATAATAATAGTAAAATATGGCTAATAGTGCATGTTATATTGATAACAATAAAAGTAATAAGTATGTTTATTACAGTTCTATCGATAATAACTGCATAATATGGGTAATAATGCATGTTATATTGATGATAATAAAAGTAATACGTATATTTATTATAGTTCTAGCGATAATAACTGCATAATATGGGTAATAATGCATGTTATATTGATAATAATATAAGTAATGAGTATAATTATTACAGTTCTAGCGATAATAACTGCATAATATCGGTAATAATGCATGTTATATTGATGATAATGAAAGTAGTAAGTATAATTATTACAGTTCTAGCGATAATAACTGCATTATTTGGGTAATAATGGATGTTATATTGATAATATCGGGAGTAATAAGTATAATTATTACAGTTCTAGCGATAATACTAGTAAAATATGGCTAACAGTGCCTGTTATATTGATAATAATATAAGTAATAAGTATGATTATTACAGTTCTAGCGATAATAACTGCATTATATGGGTAATAATGCATGTTATATTCAAATTAATAAAAGTAATAAGTATATTTATTATAGTTCTATCGATAATAACTGCATAATATGGGTAATAATGCATGTTATATTGATGATAATGAAAGTAGTAAGTATATTTATTATAGTTCTATCGATAATAACTGCATAATATGGGTAATAATGCATGTTCTATTGATGACAAATGAAAGTAGTAAGTATATTTATTACAGTTCTAGCGATAATAACTGCATTATATGCGTATTAATGCATGTTATATTGATAATAATAAAAGTAATAAGTATATTTATTACAGTTCTATCGATAATAACTGCATAATATGGGCAATAATGCATGTTATATTGATGATAATAAAAGTAATACGTATATTTATTATAGTTCTAGCGATAATAACTGCATAATATGATAATGAAAGTAGTAAGTATATTTATTACTTGTTCTATCGATAATAACTGCACAATATGGGTAATAATGCATGTTATATTGATCATAATACAAGTAATAAGTATAATTATTACAGCTCTAGCGATAGTAACTGCATTATATGGGTAATAATGCATGTTATATTGATAATAATAAAAGTAATAAGTATATTTATTATAGTTCTATCGATAATAACTGCATAATATGGGTAATAATGCATGTTATATTGATAATAATATAAGTAATGAGTATAATTATTACAGTTCTAGCGATAATACTAGTAAAATATGGCTAAGAGTGCCTGTTATATTGATAACAACAAAAGTAATAAGTATATTTATTATACTTCTGTCGATAATAACTGCATTATATGGGTAATAGTGCATGTTATATTGATAATAATAAAAGTAATAAGTATAATTATTACAGTTCTAGTGATAATAACTGCATTATATGGGTAATAATGCATGTTATATTGATAATAATAAAAGTAATAAGTATATTTATTATAGTTCTATCGATAATAACTGCATAATATGGGTAATAATGCATGTTATATTGATGATAATGAAAGTAGTAAGTATATTTATTACAGTTCTATCGATAATAACTGCATAATATGGGTAATAATGCATGTTATATTGATAATAATAAAAGTAATAAGTATATTTATTATAGTTCTATCGATAATAACTGCATAATATGGGTAATAATGCATGTTCTATTGATGATAATGAAAGTAGTAAGTATATTTATTACAGTTCTAGCGATAATAACTGCATTATATGCGTAATAATGCATGTTATATTGATAATAATATAAGTAATAAGTATATTTATTACAGTTCTATCGATAATAACTGCATAATATGGGTAATAATGCATGTTATATTGATAATAATAAAAGTAATAAGTATAATTATTACAGTCCTAGCGATAATAACTCCATTATATGGGTAATAATGCATGTTATATTGATAATAATATAAGTAATGAGTATAATTATTACAGTTCTAGCGATAATAACTCCATTACATGGGTAATAATGCATGTTATACTAATAATAATATAAGTAATAAGTATAATTATTACAGTTCTAGCGATAATAACTGCATAATATGGGTAATAATGCACGTTATCTTGATAATAATATAAGTAATGAGTATAATTATTACAGTTCTAGCGATAATAACTGCATTATATGGGTAATAATGCATGTTATATTGATAATATTGGGAGTAATAAGTATAATTATTATAGTTCTAGCGATAATAATAGTAAAATATGGCTAATAGTGCATGTTATATTGATAACAATAAAAGTATTAAGTATGTTTATTACAGTTCTATCGATAATAACTGCATAATATGGGTAATAATGCATGTTATATTGATGATAATAAAAGTAATAAGTATATTTATTATAGTTCTAGCGATTATAACTGCACAATATGGGTAATAATGCATGTTATATTGAGAATAATATAAGTAATAAGTATAATTATTACAGTTCTAGCGATAATAACTGCATTATATGGGTAATAATGCATGTTATATTGATAATATTGGGAGTAATAAGTATAATTATTATAGCTCTAGCGATAATAATAGTAAAATATGGCTAATAGTGCATGTTATATTGATAACAATAAAAGTAATAAGTATGTTTATTACAGTTCTATCGATAATAACTGCATAATATCGGTAATAATGCATGTTATATTGATGATAATGAAAGTAGTAAGTATAATTATTACAGTTCTAGCGATAATAACTGCATTATTTGGGTAATAATGGATGTTATATTGATAATATCGGGAGTAATAAGTATAATTATTACAGTTCTAGCGATAATACTAGTAAAATATGGCTAACAGTGCCTGTTATATTGATAATAATATAAGTAATAAGTATGATTATTACAGTTCTAGCGATAATAACTGCATTATATGGGTAATAATGCATGTTATATTCAAATTAATAAAAGTAATAAGTATATTTATTATAGTTCTATCGATAATAACTGCATAATATGGGTAATAATGCATGTTATATTGATGATAATGAAAGTAGTAAGTATATTTATTATAGTTCTATCGATAATAACTGCATAATATGGGTAATAATGCATGTTCTATTGATGACAAATGAAAGTAGTAAGTATATTTATTACAGTTCTAGCGATAATAACTGCATTATATGCGTATTAATGCATGTTATATTGATAATAATAAAAGTAATAAGTATATTTATTACAGTTCTATCGATAATAACTGCATAATATGGGTAATAATGCATGTTATATTGATGATAATAAAAGTAATACGTATATTTATTATAGTTCTAGCGATAATAACTGCATAATATGATAATGAAAGTAGTAAGTATATTTATTACTTGTTCTATCGATAATAACTGCACAATATGGGTAATAATGCATGTTATATTGATCATAATACAAGTAATAAGTATAATTATTACAGTTCTAGCGATAGTAACTGCATTATATGGGTAATAATGCATGTTATATTGATAATAATAAAAGTAATAAGTATATTTATTATAGTTCTATCGATAATAACTGCATAATATGGGTAATAATGCATGTTATATTGATAATAATATAAGTAATGAGTATAATTATTACAGTTCTAGCGATAATACTAGTAAAATATGGCTAAGAGTGCCTGTTATATTGATAACAACAAAAGTAATAAGTATATTTATTATACTTCTGTCGATAATAACTGCATTATATGGGTAATAGTGCATGTTATATTGATAATAATAAAAGTAATAAGTATAATTATTACAGTTCTAGTGATAATAACTGCATTATATGGGTAATAATGCATGTTATATTGATAATAATAAAAGTAATAAGTATATTTATTATAGTTCTATCGATAATAACTGCATAATATGGGTAATAATGCATGTTATATTGATGATAATGAAAGTAGTAAGTATATTTATTACAGTTCTATCGATAATAACTGCATAATATGGGTAATAATGCATGTTATATTGATAATAATAAGAGTAATAAGTATATTTATTATAGTTCTATCGATAATAACTGCATAATATGGGTAATAATGCATGTTCTATTGATGATAATGAAAGTAGTAAGTATATTTATTACAGTTCTAGCGATAATAACTGCATTATATGCGTAATAATGCATGTTATATTGATAATAATATAAGTAATAAGTATAATTATTACAGTTCTAGCGATAATAACTGCATTATATGGGTAATAATGCATGTTATATTGATAATATTGGGAGTAATAAGTATAATTATTATAGCTCTAGCGATAATAATAGTAAAATATGGCTAATAGTGCATGTTATATTGATAATAATAAAAGTAATAAGTATATTTATTACAGTTCTATCGATAATAACTGCATAATATGGGCAATAATGCATGTTATATTGATGATAATAAAAGTAATACGTATATTTATTATAGTTCTAGCGATAATAACTGCATAATATGATAATGAAAGTAGTAAGTATATTTATTACTTGTTCTATCGATAATAACTGCACAATATGGGTAATAATGCATGTTATATTGATCATAATACAAGTAATAAGTATAATTATTACAGCTCTAGCGATAGTAACTGCATTATATGGGTAATAATGCATGTTATATTGATAATAATAAAAGTAATAAGTATATTTATTATAGTTCTATCGATAATAACTGCATAATATGGGTAATAATGCATGTTATATTGATAATAATATAAGTAATGAGTATAATTATTACAGTTCTAGCGATAATACTAGTAAAATATGGCTAAGAGTGCCTGTTATATTGATAACAACAAAAGTAATAAGTATATTTATTATACTTCTGTCGATAATAACTGCATTATATGGGTAATAGTGCATGTTATATTGATAATAATAAAAGTAATAAGTATAATTATTACAGTTCTAGTGATAATAACTGCATTATATGGGTAATAATGCATGTTATATTGATAATAATAAAAGTAATAAGTATATTTATTATAGTTCTATCGATAATAACTGCATAATATGGGTAATAATGCATGTTATATTGATGATAATGAAAGTAGTAAGTATATTTATTACAGTTCTATCGATAATAACTGCATAATATGGGTAATAATGCATGTTATATTGATAATAATAAAAGTAATAAGTATATTTATTATAGTTCTATCGATAATAACTGCATAATATGGGTAATAATGCATGTTCTATTGATGATAATGAAAGTAGTAAGTATATTTATTACAGTTCTAGCGATAATAACTGCATTATATGCGTAATAATGCATGTTATATTGATAATAATATAAGTAATAAGTATATTTATTACAGTTCTATCGATAATAACTGCATAATATGGGTAATAATGCATGTTATATTGATAATAATAAAAGTAATAAGTATAATTATTACAGTCCTAGCGATAATAACTCCATTATATGGGTAATAATGCATGTTATATTGATAATAATATAAGTAATGAGTATAATTATTACAGTTCTAGCGATAATAACTCCATTACATGGGTAATAATGCATGTTATACTAATAATAATATAAGTAATAAGTATAATTATTACAGTTCTAGCGATAATAACTGCATAATATGGGTAATAATGCACGTTATCTTGATAATAATATAAGTAATGAGTATAATTATTACAGTTCTAGCGATAATAACTGCATTATATGGGTAATAATGCATGTTATATTGATAATATTGGGAGTAATAAGTATAATTATTATAGTTCTAGCGATAATAATAGTAAAATATGGCTAATAGTGCATGTTATATTGATAACAATAAAAGTATTAAGTATGTTTATTACAGTTCTATCGATAATAACTGCATAATATGGGTAATAATGCATGTTATATTGATGATAATAAAAGTAATAAGTATATTTATTATAGTTCTAGCGATTATAACTGCACAATATGGGTAATAATGCATGTTATATTGAGAATAATATAAGTAATAAGTATAATTATTACAGTTCTAGCGATAATAACTGCATTATATGGGTAATAATGCATGTTATATTGATAATATTGGGAGTAATAAGTATAATTATTATAGCTCTAGCGATAATAATAGTAAAATATGGCTAATAGTGCATGTTATATTGATAACAATAAAAGTAATAAGTATGTTTATTACAGTTCTATCGATAATAACTGCATAATATCGGTAATAATGCATGTTATATTGATGATAATGAAAGTAGTAAGTATAATTATTACAGTTCTAGCGATAATAACTGCATTATTTGGGTAATAATGGATGTTATATTGATAATATCGGGAGTAATAAGTATAATTATTACAGTTCTAGCGATAATACTAGTAAAATATGGCTAACAGTGCCTGTTATATTGATAATAATATAAGTAATAAGTATGATTATTACAGTTCTAGCGATAATAACTGCATTATATGGGTAATAATGCATGTTATATTCAAATTAATAAAAGTAATAAGTATATTTATTACAGTTCTATCGATAATAACTGCATAATATGGGTAATAATGCATGTTATATTGATGATAATGAAAGTAGTAAGTATATTTATTATAGTTCTATCGATAATAACTGCATAATATGGGTAATAATGCATGTTCTATTGATGACAAATGAAAGTAGTAAGTATATTTATTACAGTTCTAGCGATAATAACTGCATTATATGCGTATTAATGCATGTTATATTGATAATAATAAAAGTAATAAGTATATTTATTACAGTTCTATCGATAATAACTGCATAATATGGGTAATAATGCATGTTATATTGATGATAATAAAAGTAATACGTATATTTATTATAGTTCTAGCGATAATAACTGCATAATATGATAATGAAAGTAGTAAGTATATTTATTACTTGTTCTATCGATAATAACTGCACAATATGGGTAATAATGCATGTTATATTGATCATAATACAAGTAATAAGTATAATTATTACAGTTCTAGCGATAGTAACTGCATTATATGGGTAATAATGCATGTTATATTGATAATAATAAAAGTAATAAGTATATTTATTATAGTTCTATCGATAATAACTGCATAATATGGGTAATAATGCATGTTATATTGATAATAATATAAGTAATGAGTATAATTATTACAGTTCTAGCGATAATACTAGTAAAATATGGCTAAGAGTGCCTGTTATATTGATAACAACAAAAGTAATAAGTATATTTATTATACTTCTGTCGATAATAACTGCATTATATGGGTAATAGTGCATGTTATATTGATAATAATAAAAGTAATAAGTATAATTATTACAGTTCTAGTGATAATAACTGCATTATATGGGTAATAATGCATGTTATATTGATAATAATAAAAGTAATAAGTATATTTATTATAGTTCTATCGATAATAACTGCATAATATGGGTAATAATGCATGTTATATTGATGATAATGAAAGTAGTAAGTATATTTATTACAGTTCTATCGATAATAACTGCATAATATGGGTAATAATGCATGTTATATTGATAATAATAAGAGTAATAAGTATATTTATTATAGTTCTATCGATAATAACTGCATAATATGGGTAATAATGCATGTTCTATTGATGATAATGAAAGTAGTAAGTATATTTATTACAGTTCTAGCGATAATAACTGCATTATATGCGTAATAATGCATGTTATATTGATAATAATATAAGTAATAAGTATAATTATTACAGTTCTAGCGATAATAACTGCATTATATGGGTAATAATGCATGTTATATTAATAATAATAAAAGTAATAAGTATAATTATTACAGTCCTAGCGATAATAACTCCATTATATGGGTAATAATGCATGTTATATTGATAATAATATAAGTAATGAGTATAATTATTACAGTTCTAGCGATAATAACTCCATTACATGGGTAATAATGCATGTTATACTAATAATAATATAAGTAATAAGTATAATTATTACAGTTCTAGCGATAATAACTGCATAATATGGGTAATAATGCACGTTATCTTGATAATAATATAAGTAATGAGTATAATTATTACAGTTCTAGCGATAATAACTGCATTATATGGGTAATAATGCATGTTATATTGATAATATTGGGAGTAATAAGTATAATTATTATAGCTCTAGCGATAATAATAGTAAAATATGGCTAATAGTGCATGTTATATTGATAACAATAAAAGTAATAAGTATGTTTATTACAGTTCTATCGATAATAACTGCATAATATGGGTAATAATGCATGTTATATTGATGATAATAAAAGTAATACGTATATTTATTATAGTTCTAGCGATAATAACTGCATAATATGGGTAATAATGCATGTTATATTGATAATAATATAAGTAATGAGTATAATTATTACAGTTCTAGCGATAATAACTGCATTATATGGGTAATAATGCATGTTATATTGATAATATTGGGAGTAATAAGTATAATTATTATAGCTCTAGCGATAATAATAGTAAAATATGGCTAATAGTGCATGTTATATTGATAACAATAAAAGTAATAAGTATGTTTATTACAGTTCTATCGATAATAACTGCATAATATGGGTAATAATGCATGTTATATTGATGATAATAAAAGTAATACGTATATTTATTATAGTTCTAGCGATAATAACTGCATAATATGGGTAATAATGCATGTTATATTGATAATAATATAAGTAATGAGTATAATTATTACAGTTCTAGCGATAATAACTGCATAATATCGGTAATAATGCATGTTATATTGATGATAATGAAAGTAGTAAGTATAATTATTACAGTTCTAGCGATAATAACTGCATTATATGGGTAATAATGCATGTTATATTGATAATATTGGGAGTAATAAGTATAATTATTATAGCTCTAGCGATAATAATAGTAAAATATGGCTAATAGTGCATGTTATATTGATAACAATAAAAGTAATAAGTATGTTTATTACAGTTCTATCGATAATAACTGCATAATATGGGTAATAATGCATGTTATATTGATGATAATAAAAGTAATACGTATATTTATTATAGTTCTAGCGATAATAACTGCATAATATGGGTAATAATGCATGTTATATTGATAATAATATAAGTAATGAGTATAATTATTACAGTTCTAGCGATAATAACTGCATTATATGGGTAATAATGCATGTTATATTGATAATATTGGGAGTAATAAGTATAATTATTATAGCTCTAGCGATAATAATAGTAAAATATGGCTAATAGTGCATGTTATATTGATAACAATAAAAGTAATAAGTATGTTTATTACAGTTCTATCGATAATAACTGCATAATATGGGTAATAATGCATGTTATATTGATGACAATAAAAGTAATACGTATATTTATTATAGTTCTAGCGATAATAACTGCATAATATGGGTAATAATGCATGTTATATTGATAATAATATAAGTAATGAGTATAATTATTACAGTTCTAGCGATAATAACTGCATTATATGGGTAATAATGCATGTTATATTGATAATATTGGGAGTAATAAGTATAATTATTATAGCTCTAGCGATAATAATAGTAAAATATGGCTAATAGTGCATGTTATATTGATAACAATAAAAGTAATAAGTATGTTTATTACAGTTCTATCGATAATAACTGCATAATATGGGTAATAATGCATGTTATATTGATGATAATAAAAGTAATACGTATATTTATTATAGTTCTAGCGATAATAACTGCATAATATGGGTAATAATGCATGTTATATTGATAATAATATAAGTAATGAGTATAATTATTACAGTTCTAGCGATAATAACTGCATAATATCGGTAATAATGCATGTTATATTGATGATAATGAAAGTAGTAAGTATAATTATTACAGTTCTAGCGATAATAACTGCATTATTTGGGTAATAATGGATGTTATATTGATAATATCGGGAGTAATAAGTATAATTATTACAGTTCTAGCGATAATACTAGTAAAATATGGCTAACAGTGCCTGTTATATTGATAATAATATAAGTAATAAGTATGATTATTACAGTTCTAGCGATAATAACTGCATTATATGGGTAATAATGCATGTTATATTCAAATTAATAAAAGTAATAAGTATATTTATTATAGTTCTATCGATAATAACTGCATAATATGGGTAATAATGCATGTTATATTGATGATAATGAAAGTAGTAAGTATATTTATTATAGTTCTATCGATAATAACTGCATAATATGGGTAATAATGCATGTTATATTGATGATAATAAAAGTAATACGTATATTTATTATAGTTCTAGCGATAATAACTGCATAATATGATAATGAAAGTAGTAAGTATATTTATTACTTGTTCTATCGATAATAACTGCACAATATGGGTAATAGTGCATGTTATATTGATAATAATAAAAGTAATAAGTATAATTATTACAGTTCTAGCGATAATAACTGCATTATATGGGTAATAATGCATGTTATATTGATAATAATAAAAGTAATAAGTATATTTATTATAGTTCTATCGATAATAACTGCATAATATGGGTAATAATGCATGTTATATTGATGATAATGAAAGTAGTAAGTATATTTATTACAGTTCTATCGATAATAACTGCATAATATGGGTATTAATGCATGTTATATTCATAATAATAAAAGTAATAAGTATATTTATTATAGTTCTAGCGATAATAACTGCATTATATGTGTAATAATGCATGTTATATTGATAATAATAAAAGTAATAAGTATATTTATTATAGTTCTATCGATAATAACTGCATTATATGGGTAATAATGCATGTTATATTGATAATAATAAAAGTAATAAGTATATTTATTATAGTTCTATCGATAATAACTGCATAATATGGGTAATAATGCATGTTATATTGATGATAATGAAAGTAGTAAGTATATTTATTACAGTTCTATCGATAATAACTGCATAATATGGGTAATAATGCATGTTATATTGATAATAATAAAAGTAATAAGTATATTTATTATAGTTCTATCGATAATAACTGCATAATATGGGTAATAATGCATGTTCTATTGATGATAATGAAAGTAGTAAGTATATTTATTACAGTTCTATCGATAATAACTGCATTATATGGGTAATAATGCATGTTATATTAATAATAATAAAAGTAATAAGTATAATTATTACAGTCCTAGCGATAATAACTCCATTATATGGGTAATAATGCATGTTATATTGATAATAATATAAGTAATGAGTATAATTATTACAGTTCTAGCGATAATAACTCCATTACATGGGTAATAATGCATGTTATACTAATAATAATATAAGTAATAAGTATAATTATTACAGTTCTAGCGATAATAACTGCATAATATGGGTAATAATGCACGTTATATTGATAATAATATAAGTAATGAGTATAATTATTACAGTCCTAGCGGTAATACTAGTAAAATATGGCTAAGAGTGCCTGTTATATTGATAATAACAAAAGTAATAAGTATATTTATTATACTTCTGTCGATAATAACTGCATTATATGGGTAATAGTGCATGTTATATTGCTAACAATAAAAGTAATAAGTATAATTATTACAGTTCTAGCGATAATAACTGCATTATATGCGTAATAATGCATGTTATATTGATAATAATAAAAGTAATAAGTATATTTATTATAGTTCTAGCGATAATAACTGCATAATTTGATAATGAAAGTAGTAAGTATATTTATTACAGTTCTATCGATAATAACTGCACAATATGGGTAGTAATGCATGTTATATTGATCATAATACAAGTAATAAGTATATTTATTATAGTTCTAGCGATAATAACTGCATAATATGGGTAATAATGCATGTTATATTGATAATAATATAAGTAATGAGTATAATTATTACAGTTCTAGCGATAATAACTCCATTACATGGGTAATAATGCATGTTATACTAATAATAATATAAGTAATAAGTATAATTATTACAGTTCTAGCGATAATAACTGCATAATATGATAATGAAAGTAGTAAGTATATTTATTACTTGTTCTATCGATAATAACTGCACAATATGGGTAATAATGCATGTTATATTGATCATAATACAAGTAATAAGTATAATTATTACAGTTCTAGCGATAGTAACTGCATTATATGGGTAATAATGCATGTTATATTGATAATAATAAAAGTAATAAGTATATTTATTATAGTTCTATCGATAATAACTGCATAATATGGGTAATAATGCATGTTATATTGATAATAATATAAGTAATGAGTATAATTATTACAGTTCTAGCGATAATACTAGTAAAATATGGCTAAGAGTGCCTGTTATATTGATAACAACAAAAGTAATAAGTATATTTATTATACTTCTGTCGATAATAACTGCATTATATGGGTAATAGTGCATGTTATATTGATAATAATAAAAGTAATAAGTATAATTATTACAGTTCTAGTGATAATAACTGCATTATATGGGTAATAATGCATGTTATATTGATAATAATAAAAGTAATAAGTATATTTATTATAGTTCTATCGATAATAACTGCATAATATGGGTAATAATGCATGTTATATTGATGATAATGAAAGTAGTAAGTATATTTATTACAGTTCTATCGATAATAACTGCATAATATGGGTAATAATGCATGTTATATTGATAATATTGGGAGTAATAAGTATAATTATTATAGCTCTAGCGATAATAATAGTAAAATATGGCTAATAGTGCATGTTATATTGATAACAATAAAAGTAATAAGTATGTTTATTACAGTTCTATCGATAATAACTGCATAATATGGGTAATAATGCATGTTATATTGATGATAATAAAAGTAATACGTATATTTATTATAGTTCTAGCGATAATAACTGCATAATATGGGTAATAATGCATGTTATATTGATAATAATATAAGTAATGAGTATAATTATTACAGTTCTAGCGATAATAACTGCATAATATCGGTAATAATGCATGTTATATTGATGATAATGAAAGTAGTAAGTATAATTATTACAGTTCTAGCGATAATAACTGCATTATTTGGGTAATAATGGATGTTATATTGATAATATCGGGAGTAATAAGTATAATTATTACAGTTCTAGCGATAATACTAGTAAAATATGGCTAACAGTGCCTGTTATATTGATAATAATATAAGTAATAAGTATGATTATTACAGTTCTAGCGATAATAACTGCATTATATGGGTAATAATGCATGTTATATTCAAATTAATAAAAGTAATAAGTATATTTATTATAGTTCTATCGATAATAACTGCATAATATGGGTAATAATGCATGTTATATTGATGATAATGAAAGTAGTAAGTATATTTATTATAGTTCTATCGATAATAACTGCATAATATGGGTAATAATGCATGTTCTATTGATGACAAATGAAAGTAGTAAGTATATTTATTACAGTTCTAGCGATAATAACTGCATTATATGCGTATTAATGCATGTTATATTGATAATAATAAAAGTAATAAGTATATTTATTACAGTTCTATCGATAATAACTGCATAATATGGGCAATAATGCATGTTATATTGATGATAATAAAAGTAATACGTATATTTATTATAGTTCTAGCGATAATAACTGCATAATATGATAATGAAAGTAGTAAGTATATTTATTACTTGTTCTATCGATAATAACTGCACAATATGGGTAATAATGCATGTTATATTGATCATAATACAAGTAATAAGTATAATTATTACAGCTCTAGCGATAGTAACTGCATTATATGGGTAATAGTGCATGTTATATTGATAATAATAAAAGTAATAAGTATAATTATTACAGTTCTAGTGATAATAACTGCATTATATGGGTAATAATGCATGTTATATTGATAATAATAAAAGTAATAAGTATATTTATTATAGTTCTATCGATAATAACTGCATAATATGGGTAATAATGCATGTTATATTGATGATAATGAAAGTAGTAAGTATATTTATTACAGTTCTATCGATAATAACTGCATAATATGGGTAATAATGCATGTTATATTGATAATAATAAAAGTAATAAGTATATTTATTATAGTTCTATCGATAATAACTGCATAATATGGGTAATAATGCATGTTCTATTGATGATAATGAAAGTAGTAAGTATATTTATTACAGTTCTAGCGATAATAACTGCATTATATGCGTAATAATGCATGTTATATTGATAATAATATAAGTAATAAGTATATTTATTACAGTTCTATCGATAATAACTGCATAATATGGGTAATAATGCATGTTATATTGATAATAATAAAAGTAATAAGTATAATTATTACAGTCCTAGCGATAATAACTCCATTATATGGGTAATAATGCATGTTATATTGATAATAATATAAGTAATGAGTATAATTATTACAGTTCTAGCGATAATAACTCCATTACATGGGTAATAATGCATGTTATACTAATAATAATATAAGTAATAAGTATAATTATTACAGTTCTAGCGATAATAACTGCATAATATGCGTAATAATGCACGTTATCTTGATAATAATATAAGTAATGAGTATAATTATTACAGTTCTAGCGATAATAACTGCATTATATGGGTAATAATGCATGTTATATTGATAATATTGGGAGTAATAAGTATAATTATTATAGTTCTAGTGATAATAATAGTAAAATATGGCTAATAGTGCATGTTATATTGATAACAATAAAAGTATTAAGTATGTTTATTACAGTTCTATCGATAATAACTGCATAATATGGGTAATAATGCATGTTATATTGATGATAATAAAAGTAATAAGTATATTTATTATAGTTCTAGCGATTATAACTGCACAATATGGGTAATAATGCATGTTATATTGAGAATAATATAAGTAATAAGTATAATTATTACAGTTCTAGCGATAATAACTGCATTATATGGGTAATAATGCATGTTATATTGATAATATTGGGAGTAATAAGTATAATTATTATAGCTCTAGCGATAATAATAGTAAAATATGGCTAATAGTGCATGTTATATTGATAACAATAAAAGTAATAAGTATGTTTATTACAGTTCTATCGATAATAACAGCATAATATGGGTAATAATGCATGTTATATTGATGATAATAAAAGTAATACGTATATTTATTATAGTTCTAGCGATAATAACTGCATAATATGGGTAATAATGCATGTTATATTGATAATAATATAAGTAATGAGTATAATTATTACAGTTCTAGCGATAATAACTGCATTATATGGGTAATAATGCATGTTATATTGATAATATTGGGAGTAATAAGTATAATTATTATAGCTCTAGCGATAATAATAGTAAAATATGGCTAATAGTGCATGTTATATTGATAACAATAAAAGTAATAAGTATGTTTATTACAGTTCTATCGATAATAACTGCATAATATGGGTAATAATGCATGTTATATTGATGATAATAAAAGTAATACGTATATTTATTATAGTTCTAGCGATAATAACTGCATAATATGGGTAATAATGCATGTTATATTGATAATAATATAAGTAATGAGTATAATTATTACAGTTCTAGCGATAATAACTGCATAATATCGGTAATAATGCATGTTATATTGATGATAATGAAAGTAGTAAGTATAATTATTACAGTTCTAGCGATAATAACTGCATTATTTGGGTAATAATGGATGTTATATTGATAATATCGGGAGTAATAAGTATAATTATTACAGTTCTAGCGATAATACTAGTAAAATATGGCTAACAGTGCCTGTTATATTGATAATAATATAAGTAATAAGTATGATTATTACAGTTCTAGCGATAATAACTGCATTATATGGGTAATAATGCATGTTATATTCAAATTAATAAAAGTAATAAGTATATTTATTATAGTTCTATCGATAATAACTGCATAATATGGGTAATAATGCATGTTATATTGATGATAATGAAAGTAGTAAGTATATTTATTATAGTTCTATCGATAATAACTGCATAATATGGGTAATAATGCATGTTCTATTGATGACAAATGAAAGTAGTAAGTATATTTATTACAGTTCTAGCGATAATAACTGCATTATATGCGTATTAATGCATGTTATATTGATAATAATAAAAGTAATAAGTATATTTATTACAGTTCTATCGATAATAACTGCATAATATGGGTAATAATGCATGTTATATTGATGATAATAAAAGTAATACGTATATTTATTATAGTTCTAGCGATAATAACTGCATAATATGATAATGAAAGTAGTAAGTATATTTATTACTTGTTCTATCGATAATAACTGCACAATATGGGTAATAATGCATGTTATATTGATCATAATACAAGTAATAAGTATAATTATTACAGTTCTAGCGATAGTAACTGCATTATATGGGTAATAATGCATGTTATATTGATAATAATAAAAGTAATAAGTATATTTATTATAGTTCTATCGATAATAACTGCATAATATGGGTAATAATGCATGTTATATTGATAATAATATAAGTAATGAGTATAATTATTACAGTTCTAGCGATAATACTAGTAAAATATGGCTAAGAGTGCCTGTTATATTGATAACAACAAAAGTAATAAGTATATTTATTATACTTCTGTCGATAATAACTGCATTATATGGGTAATAGTGCATGTTATATTGATAATAATAAAAGTAATAAGTATAATTATTACAGTTCTAGTGATAATAACTGCATTATATGGGTAATAATGCATGTTATATTGATAATAATAAAAGTAATAAGTATATTTATTATAGTTCTATCGATAATAACTGCATAATATGGGTAATAATGCATGTTATATTGATGATAATGAAAGTAGTAAGTATATTTATTACAGTTCTATCGATAATAACTGCATAATATGGGTAATAATGCATGTTATATTGATAATAATAAGAGTAATAAGTATATTTATTATAGTTCTATCGATAATAACTGCATAATATGGGTAATAATGCATGTTCTATTGATGATAATGAAAGTAGTAAGTATATTTATTACAGTTCTAGCGATAATAACTGCATTATATGCGTAATAATGCATGTTATATTGATAATAATATAAGTAATAAGTATAATTATTACAGTTCTAGCGATAATAACTGCATTATATGGGTAATAATGCATGTTATATTAATAATAATAAAAGTAATAAGTATAATTATTACAGTCCTAGCGATAATAACTCCATTATATGGGTAATAATGCATGTTATATTGATAATAATATAAGTAATGAGTATAATTATTACAGTTCTAGCGATAATAACTCCATTACATGGGTAATAATGCATGTTATACTAATAATAATATAAGTAATAAGTATAATTATTACAGTTCTAGCGATAATAACTGCATAATATGGGTAATAATGCACGTTATCTTGATAATAATATAAGTAATGAGTATAATTATTACAGTTCTAGCGATAATAACTGCATTATATGGGTAATAATGCATGTTATATTGATAATATTGGGAGTAATAAGTATAATTATTATAGCTCTAGCGATAATAATAGTAAAATATGGCTAATAGTGCATGTTATATTGATAACAATAAAAGTAATAAGTATGTTTATTACAGTTCTATCGATAATAACTGCATAATATGGGTAATAATGCATGTTATATTGATGATAATAAAAGTAATACGTATATTTATTATAGTTCTAGCGATAATAACTGCATAATATGGGTAATAATGCATGTTATATTGATAATAATATAAGTAATGAGTATAATTATTACAGTTCTAGCGATAATAACTGCATTATATGGGTAATAATGCATGTTATATTGATAATATTGGGAGTAATAAGTATAATTATTATAGCTCTAGCGATAATAATAGTAAAATATGGCTAATAGTGCATGTTATATTGATAACAATAAAAGTAATAAGTATGTTTATTACAGTTCTATCGATAATAACTGCATAATATGGGTAATAATGCATGTTATATTGATGATAATAAAAGTAATACGTATATTTATTATAGTTCTAGCGATAATAACTGCATAATATGGGTAATAATGCATGTTATATTGATAATAATATAAGTAATGAGTATAATTATTACAGTTCTAGCGATAATAACTGCATAATATCGGTAATAATGCATGTTATATTGATGATAATGAAAGTAGTAAGTATAATTATTACAGTTCTAGCGATAATAACTGCATTATATGGGTAATAATGCATGTTATATTGATAATATTGGGAGTAATAAGTATAATTATTATAGCTCTAGCGATAATAATAGTAAAATATGGCTAATAGTGCATGTTATATTGATAACAATAAAAGTAATAAGTATGTTTATTACAGTTCTATCGATAATAACTGCATAATATGGGTAATAATGCATGTTATATTGATGATAATAAAAGTAATACGTATATTTATTATAGTTCTAGCGATAATAACTGCATAATATGGGTAATAATGCATGTTATATTGATAATAATATAAGTAATGAGTATAATTATTACAGTTCTAGCGATAATACTAGTAAAATATGGCTAAGAGTGCCTGTTATATTGATAACAACAAAAGTAATAAGTATATTTATTATACTTCTGTCGATAATAACTGCATTATATGGGTAATAGTGCATGTTATATTGATAATAATAAAAGTAATAAGTATAATTATTACAGTTCTAGTGATAATAACTGCATTATATGGGTAATAATGCATGTTATATTGATAATAATAAAAGTAATAAGTATATTTATTATAGTTCTATCGATAATAACTGCATAATATGGGTAATAATGCATGTTATATTGATGATAATGAAAGTAGTAAGTATATTTATTACAGTTCTATCGATAATAACTGCATAATATGGGTAATAATGCATGTTATATTGATAATAATAAAAGTAATAAGTATATTTATTATAGTTCTATCGATAATAACTGCATAATATGGGTAATAATGCATGTTCTATTGATGATAATGAAAGTAGTAAGTATATTTATTACAGTTCTAGCGATAATAACTGCATTATATGCGTAATAATGCATGTTATATTGATAATAATATAAGTAATAAGTATATTTATTACAGTTCTATCGATAATAACTGCATAATATGGGTAATAATGCATGTTATATTGATAATAATAAAAGTAATAAGTATAATTATTACAGTCCTAGCGATAATAACTCCATTATATGGGTAATAATGCATGTTATATTGATAATAATATAAGTAATGAGTATAATTATTACAGTTCTAGCGATAATAACTCCATTACATGGGTAATAATGCATGTTATACTAATAATAATATAAGTAATAAGTATAATTATTACAGTTCTAGCGATAATAACTGCATAATATGGGTAATAATGCACGTTATCTTGATAATAATATAAGTAATGAGTATAATTATTACAGTTCTAGCGATAATAACTGCATTATATGGGTAATAATGCATGTTATATTGATAATATTGGGAGTAATAAGTATAATTATTATAGTTCTAGTGATAATAATAGTAAAATATGGCTAATAGTGCATGTTATATTGATAACAATAAAAGTATTAAGTATGTTTATTACAGTTCTATCGATAATAACTGCATAATATGGGTAATAATGCATGTTATATTGATGATAATAAAAGTAATAAGTATATTTATTATAGTTCTAGCGATTATAACTGCACAATATGGGTAATAATGCATGTTATATTGAGAATAATATAAGTAATAAGTATAATTATTACAGTTCTAGCGATAATAACTGCATTATATGGGTAATAATGCATGTTATATTGATAATATTGGGAGTAATAAGTATAATTATTATAGCTCTAGCGATAATAATAGTAAAATATGGCTAATAGTGCATGTTATATTGATAACAATAAAAGTAATAAGTATGTTTATTACAGTTCTATCGATAATAACAGCATAATATGGGTAATAATGCATGTTATATTGATGATAATAAAAGTAATACGTATATTTATTATAGTTCTAGCGATAATAACTGCATAATATGGGTAATAATGCATGTTATATTGATAATAATATAAGTAATGAGTATAATTATTACAGTTCTAGCGATAATAACTGCATTATATGGGTAATAATGCATGTTATATTGATAATATTGGGAGTAATAAGTATAATTATTATAGCTCTAGCGATAATAATAGTAAAATATGGCTAATAGTGCATGTTATATTGATAACAATAAAAGTAATAAGTATGTTTATTACAGTTCTATCGATAATAACTGCATAATATGGGTAATAATGCATGTTATATTGATGATAATAAAAGTAATACGTATATTTATTATAGTTCTAGCGATAATAACTGCATAATATGATAATGAAAGTAGTAAGTATATTTATTACTTGTTCTATCGATAATAACTGCACAATATGGGTAATAATGCATGTTATATTGATCATAATACAAGTAATAAGTATAATTATTACAGTTCTAGCGATAGTAACTGCATTATATGGGTAATAATGCATGTTATATTGATAATAATAAAAGTAATAAGTATATTTATTATAGTTCTATCGATAATAACTGCATAATATGGGTAATAATGCATGTTATATTGATAATAATATAAGTAATGAGTATAATTATTACAGTTCTAGCGATAATACTAGTAAAATATGGCTAAGAGTGCCTGTTATATTGATAACAACAAAAGTAATAAGTATATTTATTATACTTCTGTCGATAATAACTGCATTATATGGGTAATAGTGCATGTTATATTGATAATAATAAAAGTAATAAGTATAATTATTACAGTTCTAGTGATAATAACTGCATTATATGGGTAATAATGCATGTTATATTGATAATAATAAAAGTAATAAGTATATTTATTATAGTTCTATCGATAATAACTGCATAATATGGGTAATAATGCATGTTATATTGATGATAATGAAAGTAGTAAGTATATTTATTACAGTTCTATCGATAATAACTGCATAATATGGGTAATAATGCATGTTATATTGATAATAATAAGAGTAATAAGTATATTTATTATAGTTCTATCGATAATAACTGCATAATATGGGTAATAATGCATGTTCTATTGATGATAATGAAAGTAGTAAGTATATTTATTACAGTTCTAGCGATAATAACTGCATTATATGCGTAATAATGCATGTTATATTGATAATAATATAAGTAATAAGTATAATTATTACAGTTCTAGCGATAATAACTGCATTATATGGGTAATAATGCATGTTATATTAATAATAATAAAAGTAATAAGTATAATTATTACAGTCCTAGCGATAATAACTCCATTATATGGGTAATAATGCATGTTATATTGATAATAATATAAGTAATGAGTATAATTATTACAGTTCTAGCGATAATAACTCCATTACATGGGTAATAATGCATGTTATACTAATAATAATATAAGTAATAAGTATAATTATTACAGTTCTAGCGATAATAACTGCATAATATGGGTAATAATGCACGTTATCTTGATAATAATATAAGTAATGAGTATAATTATTACAGTTCTAGCGATAATAACTGCATTATATGGGTAATAATGCATGTTATATTGATAATATTGGGAGTAATAAGTATAATTATTATAGCTCTAGCGATAATAATAGTAAAATATGGCTAATAGTGCATGTTATATTGATAACAATAAAAGTAATAAGTATGTTTATTACAGTTCTATCGATAATAACTGCATAATATGGGTAATAATGCATGTTATATTGATGATAATAAAAGTAATACGTATATTTATTATAGTTCTAGCGATAATAACTGCATAATATGGGTAATAATGCATGTTATATTGATAATAATATAAGTAATGAGTATAATTATTACAGTTCTAGCGATAATAACTGCATTATATGGGTAATAATGCATGTTATATTGATAATATTGGGAGTAATAAGTATAATTATTATAGCTCTAGCGATAATAATAGTAAAATATGGCTAATAGTGCATGTTATATTGATAACAATAAAAGTAATAAGTATGTTTATTACAGTTCTATCGATAATAACTGCATAATATGGGTAATAATGCATGTTATATTGATGATAATAAAAGTAATACGTATATTTATTATAGTTCTAGCGATAATAACTGCATAATATGGGTAATAATGCATGTTATATTGATAATAATATAAGTAATGAGTATAATTATTACAGTTCTAGCGATAATAACTGCATAATATCGGTAATAATGCATGTTATATTGATGATAATGAAAGTAGTAAGTATAATTATTACAGTTCTAGCGATAATAACTGCATTATATGGGTAATAATGCATGTTATATTGATAATATTGGGAGTAATAAGTATAATTATTATAGCTCTAGCGATAATAATAGTAAAATATGGCTAATAGTGCATGTTATATTGATAACAATAAAAGTAATAAGTATGTTTATTACAGTTCTATCGATAATAACTGCATAATATGGGTAATAATGCATGTTATATTGATGATAATAAAAGTAATACGTATATTTATTATAGTTCTAGCGATAATAACTGCATAATATGGGTAATAATGCATGTTATATTGATAATAATATAAGTAATGAGTATAATTATTACAGTTCTGGCGATAATAACTGCATTATATGGGTAATAATGCATGTTATATTGATAATATTGGGAGTAATAAGTATAATTATTATAGCTCTAGCGATAATAATAGTAAAATATGGCTAATAGTGCATGTTATATTGATAACAATAAAAGTAATAAGTATGTTTATTACAGTTCTATCGATAATAACTGCATAATATGGGTAATAATGCATGTTATATTGATGACAATAAAAGTAATACGTATATTTATTATAGTTCTAGCGATAATAACTGCATAATATGGGTAATAATGCATGTTATATTGATAATAATATAAGTAATGAGTATAATTATTACAGTTCTAGCGATAATAACTGCATTATATGGGTAATAATGCATGTTATATTGATAATATTGGGAGTAATAAGTATAATTATTATAGCTCTAGCGATAATAATAGTAAAATATGGCTAATAGTGCATGTTATATTGATAACAATAAAAGTAATAAGTATGTTTATTACAGTTCTATCGATAATAACTGCATAATATGGGTAATAATGCATGTTATATTGATGATAATAAAAGTAATACGTATATTTATTATAGTTCTAGCGATAATAACTGCATAATATGGGTAATAATGCATGTTATATTGATAATAATATAAGTAATGAGTATAATTATTACAGTTCTAGCGATAATAACTGCATAATATCGGTAATAATGCATGTTATATTGATGATAATGAAAGTAGTAAGTATAATTATTACAGTTCTAGCGATAATAACTGCATTATTTGGGTAATAATGGATGTTATATTGATAATATCGGGAGTAATAAGTATAATTATTACAGTTCTAGCGATAATACTAGTAAAATATGGCTAACAGTGCCTGTTATATTGATAATAATATAAGTAATAAGTATGATTATTACAGTTCTAGCGATAATAACTGCATTATATGGGTAATAATGCATGTTATATTCAAATTAATAAAAGTAATAAGTATATTTATTATAGTTCTATCGATAATAACTGCATAATATGGGTAATAATGCATGTTATATTGATGATAATGAAAGTAGTAAGTATATTTATTATAGTTCTATCGATAATAACTGCATAATATGGGTAATAATGCATGTTATATTGATGATAATAAAAGTAATACGTATATTTATTATAGTTCTAGCGATAATAACTGCATAATATGATAATGAAAGTAGTAAGTATATTTATTACTTGTTCTATCGATAATAACTGCACAATATGGGTAATAGTGCATGTTATATTGATAATAATAAAAGTAATAAGTATAATTATTACAGTTCTAGCGATAATAACTGCATTATATGGGTAATAATGCATGTTATATTGATAATAATAAAAGTAATAAGTATATTTATTATAGTTCTATCGATAATAACTGCATAATATGGGTAATAATGCATGTTATATTGATGATAATGAAAGTAGTAAGTATATTTATTACAGTTCTATCGATAATAACTGCTTAATATGGGTATTAATGCATGTTATATTCATAATAATAAAAGTAATAAGTATATTTATTATAGTTCTAGCGATAATAACTGCATTATATGCGTAATAATGCATGTTATATTGATAATAATAAAAGTAATAAGTATATTTATTATAGTTCTATCGATAATAACTGCATTATATGGGTAATAATGCATGTTATATTGATAATAATAAAAGTAATAAGTATATTTATTATAGTTCTATCGATAATAACTGCATAATATGGGTAATAATGCATGTTATATTGATGATAATGAAAGTAGTAAGTATATTTATTACAGTTCTATCGATAATAACTGCATAATATGGGTAATAATGCATGTTATATTGATAATAATAAAAGTAATAAGTATATTTATTATAGTTCTATCGATAATAACTGCATAATATGGGTAATAATGCATGTTCTATTGATGATAATGAAAGTAGTAAGTATATTTATTACAGTTCTATCGATAATAACTGCATTATATGGGTAATAATGCATGTTATATTAATAATAATAAAAGTAATAAGTATAATTATTACAGTCCTAGCGATAATAACTCCATTATATGGGTAATAATGCATGTTATATTGATAATAATATAAGTAATGAGTATAATTATTACAGTTCTAGCGATAATAACTCCATTACATGGGTAATAATGCATGTTATATTGATAATAATATAAGTAATGAGTATAATTATTACAGTCCTAGCGGTAATACTAGTAAAATATGGCTAAGAGTGCCTGTTATATTGATAATAACAAAAGTAATAAGTATATTTATTATACTTCTGTCGATAATAACTGCATTATATGGGTAATAGTGCATGTTATATTGCTAACAATAAAAGTAATAAGTATAATTATTACAGTTCTAGCGATAATAACTGCATTATATGCGTAATAATGCATGTTATATTGATAATAATAAAAGTAATAAGTATATTTATTATAGTTCTAGCGATAATAACTGCATAATTTGATAATGAAAGTAGTAAGTATATTTATTACAGTTCTATCGATAATAACTGCACAATATGGGTAGTAATGCATGTTATATTGATCATAATACAAGTAATAAGTATATTTATTATAGTTCTAGCGATAATAACTGCATAATATGGGTAATAATGCATGTTATATTGATAATAATATAAGTAATGAGTATAATTATTACAGTTCTAGCGATAATAACTCCATTACATGGGTAATAATGCATGTTATACTAATAATAATATAAGTAATAAGTATAATTATTACAGTTCTAGCGATAATAACTGCACAATATGGGTAATAATGCATGTTATATTGAGAATAATATAAGTAATAAGTATAATTATTACAGTTCTAGCGATAATAACTGCATTATATGGGTAATAATGCATGTTATATTGATAATATTGGGAGTAATAAGTATAATTATTATAATTCTAGCGATAATAATAGTAAAATATGGCTAATGGTGCATGTTATATTGATAACAATAAAAGTAATAGGTATGTTTATTACAGTTCTATCGATAATAACTGCATAATATGGGTAATAATGCATGTTATATTGATGATAATAAAAGTAATACGTATATTTATTATAGTTCTAGCGATAATAACTGCATAATATGGGTAATAATGCATGTTATATTGATAATAATATAAGTAATGAGTATAATTATTACAGTTCTATCGATAATAACTGCATAATATCGGTAATAATGCATGTTATATTGATGATAATGAAAGTAGTAAGTATAATTATTACAGTTCTAGCGATAATAACTGCATTATTTGGGTAATAATGGATGTTATATTGATAATATTGGGAGTAATAAGTATAATTATTACAGTTCTAGCGATAATACTAGTAAAATATGGCTAACAGTGCCTGTTATATTGATAATAATATAAGTAATAAGTATGATTATTACAGTTCTAGCGATAATAACTGCATTATATGGGTAATAATGCATGTTATATTCAAATTAATAAAAGTAATAAGTATATTTATTATAGTTCTATCGATAATAACTGCATAATATGGGTAATAATGCATGTTATATTGATGATAATGAAAGTAGTAAGTATATTTATTATAGTTCTATCGATAATAACTGCATAATATGGGTAATAATGCATGTTCTATTGATGATAATGAAAGTAGTAAGTATATTTATTACAGTTCTAGCGATAATAACTGCATTATATGCGTAATAATGCATGTTATATTGATAATAATAAAAGTAATAAGTATATTTATAACAGTTCTATCGATAATAACTGCATAATATGGGTAATAATGCATGTTATATTGATGATAATAAAAGTAATACGTATATTTATTATAGTTCTAGCGATAATAACTGCATAATATGATAATGAAAGTAGTAAGTATAATTGTTGCAGTTCTAGCGATAGTAACTGCATTATATGGGTAATAATGCATGTTATATTGATAATAATAAAAGTAATAAGTATATTTATTATAGTTCTATCGATAATAACTGCATAATATGGGTAATAATGCATGTTATATTGATAATAATATAAGTAATGAGTATAATTATTACAGTTCTAGCGATAATACTAGTAAAATATGGCTAAGAGTGCCTGTTATATTGATAACAACAAAAGTAATAAGTATATTTATTATACTTCTGTCGATAATAACTGCATTATATGGGTAATAGTGCATGTTATATTGATAATAATAAAAGTAATAAGTATAATTATTACAGTTCTAGCGATAATAACTGCATTATATGGGTAATAATGCATGTTTTATTGATAATAATAAAAGTAATAAGTATATTTATTATAGTTCTATCGATAATAACTGCATAATATGGGTAATAATGCATGTTATATTGATGATAATGCAAGTAGTAAGTATATTTATTACAGTTCTATCGATAATAACTGCATAATATGGGTATTAATGCATGTTATATTCATAATAATAAAAGTAATAAGTATATTTATTATAGTTCTATCGATAATAACTGCATAATATGGGTAATAATGCATGTTCTATTGATGACAATGAAAGTAGTAAGTATAATTATTACAGTTCTAGCGATAATAACTGCATTATATGGGTAATAGTGCATGTTATATTGATAATAATAAAAGTAATAAGTATAATTATTACCGTTCTAGCGATAATAACTGCATTATATGCGTCATAATGCATGTTATATTGATAATAATAAAAGTAATAAGTATATTTATTATAGTTCTATCGATAATAACTGCATTATATGGGTAATAATGCATGTTATATTGATAATAATAAAAGTAATAAGTATATTTATTATAGTTCTATCGATAATAACTGCATAATATGGGTAATAATGCATGTTATATTGATGATAATGAAAGTAGTAAGTATATTTATTACAGTTCTATCGATAATAACTGCATAATATGGGTAATAATGCATGTTATATTGATAATAATAAAAGTAATAAGTATATTTATTATAGTTCTATCGATAATAACTGCATAATATGGGTAATAATGCATGTTCTATTGATGATAATGAAAGTAGTAAGTATATTTATTACAGTTCTATCGATAATAACTGCATTATATGGGTAATAATGCATGTTATATTCATAATAATAAAAGTAATAAGTATAATTATTACAGTCCTAGCGATAATAACTCCATTATATGGGTAATAATGCATGTTATATTGATAATAATATAAGTAATGAGTATAATTATTACAGTTCAAGCGATAATAACTCCATTACATGGGTAATAATGCATGTTATACTAATAATAATATAAGTAATAAGTATAATTATTACAGTTCTAGCGATAATAACTGCATAATATGGGTAATAATGCACGTTATATTGATAATAATATAAGTAATGAGTATAATTATTACAGTCCTAGCGGTAATACTAGTAAAATATGGCTAAGAGTGCCTGTTATATTGATAATAACAAAAGTAATAAGTATATTTATTATACTTCTGTCGATAATAACTGCATTATATGGGTAATAGTGCATGTTATATTGCTAACAATAAAAGTAATAAGTATAATTATTACAGTTCTAGCGATAATAACTGCATTATATGAGTAATAATGCATGTTATATTGATAATAATAAAAGTAATAAGTATATTTATTATAGTTCTAGCGATAATAACTGCATAATATGATAATGAAAGTAGTAAGTATATTTATTACAGTTCTATGGATAATAACTGCACAATATGGGTAATAATGCATGTTATATTGATCATAATACAAGTAATAAGTATATTTATTATAGTTCTAGCGATTATAACTGCACAATATGGGTAATAATGCATGTTATATTGAGAATAATATAAGTAATAAGTATAATTATTACAGTTCTAGCGATAATAACTGCATTATATGGGTAATAATGCATGTTATATTGATAATATTGGGAGTAATAAGTATAATTATTATAGTTCTAGCGATAATAATAGTAAAATATGGCTAATAGTGCATGTTATATTGATAACAATAAAAGTAATAGGTATGTTTATTACAGTTCTATCGATAATAACTGCATAATATGGGTAATAATGCATGTTATATTGATGATAATAAAAGTAATACGTATATTTATTACAGTTCTAGCGATAATAACTGCATAATATGGGTAATAATGCATGTTATATTGATAATAATATAAGTAATGAGTATAATTATTACAGTTCTAGCGATAATAACTGCATAATATCGGTAATAATGCATGTTATATTGATGATAATGAAAGTAGTAAGTATAATTATTACAGTTCTAGCGATAATAACTGCATTATTTGGGTAATAATGGATGTTATATTGATAATATCGGGAGTAATAAGTATAATTATTACAGTTCTAGCGATAATACTAGTAAAATATGGCTAACAGTGCCTGTTATATTGATAATAATAAAAGTAATAAGTATATTTGTTATACTTCTGTCGATAATAACTGCATTATATGGGTAATAATGCATGTTATATTGATAATAATATAAGTAATAAGTATGATTATTACAGTTCTAGCGATAATAACTGCATTATATGGGTAATAATGCATGTTATATTCAAATTAATAAAAGTAATAAGTATATTTATTATAGTTCTATCGATAATAACTGCATAATATGGGTAATAATGCATGTTATATTCAAATTAATAAAAGTAATAAGTATATTTATTATAGTTCTATCGATAATAACTGCATAATATGGGTAATAATGCATGTTATATTGATGATAATAAAAGTAATACGTATATTTATTATAGTTCTAGCGATAATAACTGCATAATATGATAATAAAAGTAGTAAGTATATTTATTACAGTTCTATCGATAATAACTGCACACTATGGGTAATAATGCATGTTATATTGATCATAATACAAGTAATAAGTATATTTATTATAGTTCTAGCGATTATAACTGCATAATATGGGTAATAATGCATGTTATATTGAGAATAATATAAGTAATAAGAATAATTATTACAGTTCTAGCGATAATAACTGCATTATATGGGTAATACTGCATGTTATATTGATAATATTGGGAGTAATAAGTATAATTATTATAGTTCTAGCGATAATAATAGTAAAATATGGCTAATAGTGCATGTTATATTGATAACAATAAAAGTAATAAGTATGTTTATTACAGTTCTATCGATAATAACTGCATAATATGGGTAATAATGCATGTTACATTGATAATAATAAAAGTAATAAGTATATTTATTATAGTTCTATCGATAATAACTGCATAATATGGGTAATAATGCATGTTATATTGATGATAATATAAGTAATAAGTATGATTATTACAGTTCTATCGATAATAACTGCATAATATGGGTAATAATGCATGTTATATTGATGATATTAAAAGTAATACGTATATTTATTATAGTTCTGGCGATAATAACTGCATAATATGATAATGAAAGTAGTAAGTATATTTATTACTTGTTCTATCGATAATAACTGCACAATATGGGTAATAATGCATGTTATATTGATCATAATACAAGTAATAAGTATAATTATTATAGTTCTAGCGATAATAACTGCATAATATGGGTAATAATGCATGTTATATTGATAATAATATAAGTAATGAGTATAATTATTACAGTTCTAGCGATAATAACTGCATAATGTCGGTAATAATGCATGTTATATTGATGATAATGAAAGTAGTAGGTATAGTTATTACAGTTCTAGCGATAATAACTGCATTATTTGGGTAATAATGGATGTTATATTGATAATATCAGGAGTAATAAGTATAATTATTACAGTTCTAGCGATAATACTAGTAAAATATGGCTAACAGTGCCTGTTATATTGATAATAATAAAAGTAATAAGTATATTTGTTATACTTCTGTCGATAATAACTGCATTATATGGGTAATAATGCATGTTATATTGATAATAATATAAGTAATAAGTATAATTATTACAGTTCTAGCGATAATAACTGCATTATATGGGTAATAATGCATGTTATATTGATAATAATATAAGTAATGAGTATAATTATTACAGTTCTAGCGATAATAACTCCATTACATGGGTAATAATGCATGTTATACTAATAATAATATAAGTAATAAGTATAATTATTACAGTTCTAGCGATAATAACTGCATAATATGGGTAATAATGCACGTTATATTGATAATAATATAAGTAATGAGTATAATTATTACAGTCCTAGCGGTAATACTCGTAAAATATGGCTAAGAGTGCCTGTTATATTGATAATAACAAAAGTAATAAGTATATTTATTATACTTCTGTCGATAATAACTGCATTATATGGGTAATAGTGCATGTTATATTGATAATAATAAAAGTTATAAGTATAATTATTACAGTTCTAGCGATAATAACTGCATTATATGCGTAATAATGCATGTTATATTGATAATAATAAAAGTAATAAGTATATTTATTATAGTTCTATCGATAATAACTGCATAATATGGGTAATAATGCATGTTATATTGATAATAATAAAAGTAATAAGTATATTTATTATAGTTCTATCGATAATAACTGCATAATATGGGTAATAATGCATGTTCTATTGATGATAATGAAAGTAGTAAGTATATTTATTACAGTTCTATCGATAATAACTGCATTATATGGGTAATAATGCATGTTATATTCATAATAATAAAAGTAATAAGTATAATTATTACAGTCCTAGCGATAATAACTCCATTATATGGGTAATAATGCATGTTATATTGATAATAATATAAGTAATGAGTATAATTATTACAGTTCAAGCGATAATAACTCCATTACATGGGTAATAATGCATGTTATACTAATAATAATATAAGTAATAAGTATAATTATTACAGTTCTAGCGATAATAACTGCATAATATGGGTAATAATGCATGTTATATTGATAATAATATAAGTAATGAGTATAATTATTACAGTCCTAGCGGTAATACTAGTAAAATATGGCTAAGAGTGCCTGTTATATTGATAATAACAAAAGTAATAAGTATATTTATTATACTTCTGTCGATAATAACTGCATTATATGGGTAATAGTGCATGTTATATTGCTAACAATAAAAGTAATAAGTATAATTATTACAGTTCTAGCGATAATAACTGCATTATATGAGTAATAATGCATGTTATATTGATAATAATAAAAGTAATAAGTATATTTATTATAGTTCTAGCGATAATAACTGCATAATATGATAATGAAAGTAGTAAGTATATTTATTACAGTTCTATGGATAATAACTGCACAATATGGGTAATAATGCATGTTATATTGATCATAATACAAGTAATAAGTATATTTATTATAGTTCTAGCGATTATAACTGCACAATATGGGTAATAATGCATGTTATATTGAGAATAATATAAGTAATAAGTATAATTATTACAGTTCTAGCGATAATAACTGCATTATATGGGTAATAATGCATGTTATATTGATAATATTGGGAGTAATAAGTATAATTATTATAGTTCTAGCGATAATAATAGTAAAATATGGCTAATAGTGCATGTTATATTGATAACAATAAAAGTAATAGGTATGTTTATTACAGTTCTATCGATAATAACTGCACAATATGGGTAATAATGCATGTTATATTGATGATAATAAAAGTAATACGTATATTTATTACAGTTCTAGCGATAATAACTGCATAATATGGGTAATAATGCATGTTATATTGATAATAATATAAGTAATGAGTATAATTATTACAGTTCTAGCGATAATAACTGCATAATATCGGTAATAATGCATGTTATATTGATGATAATGAAAGTAGTAAGTATAATTATTACAGTTCTAGCGATAATAACTGCATTATTTGGGTAATAATGGATGTTATATTGATAATATCGGGAGTAATAAGTATAATTATTACAGTTCTAGCGATAATACTAGTAAAATATGGCTAACAGTGCCTGTTATATTGATAATAATAAAAGTAATAAGTATATTTGTTATACTTCTGTCGATAATAACTGCATTATATGGGTAATAATGCATGTTATATTGATAATAATATAAGTAATAAGTATGATTATTACAGTTCTAGCGATAATAACTGCATTATATGGGTAATAATGCATGTTATATTCAAATTAATAAAAGTAATAAGTATATTTATTATAGTTCTATCGATAATAACTGCATAATATGGGTAATAATGCATGTTATATTGATGATAATAAAAGTAATACGTATATTTATTATAGTTCTAGCGATAATAACTGCATAATATGATAATAAAAGTAGTAAGTATATTTATTACAGTTCTATCGATAATAACTGCACACTATGGGTAATAATGCATGTTATATTGATCATAATACAAGTAATAAGTATATTTATTATAGTTCTAGCGATTATAACTGCATAATATGGGTAATAATGCATGTTATATTGAGAATAATATAAGTAATAAGAATAATTATTACAGTTCTAGCGATAATAACTGCATTATATGGGTAATACTGCATGTTATATTGATAATATTGGGAGTAATAAGTATAATTATTATAGTTCTAGCGATAATAATAGTAAAATATGGCTAATAGTGCATGTTATATTGATAACAATAAAAGTAATAAGTATGTTTATTACAGTTCTATCGATAATAACTGCATAATATGGGTAATAATGCATGTTACATTGATAATAATAAAAGTAATAAGTATATTTATTATAGTTCTATCGATAATAACTGCATAATATGGGTAATAATGCATGTTATATTGATGATAATATAAGTAATAAGTATGATTATTACAGTTCTATCGATAATAACTGCATAATATGGGTAATAATGCATGTTATATTGATGATATTAAAAGTAATACGTATATTTATTATAGTTCTGGCGATAATAACTGCATAATATGATAATGAAAGTAGTAAGTATATTTATTACTTGTTCTATCGATAATAACTGCACAATATGGGTAATAATGCATGTTATATTGATAATAATATAAGTAATAAGTATAATTATTACAGTTCTAGCGATAATAACTGCATTATATGGGTAATAATGCATGTTATATTGATAATAATATAAGTAATGAGTATAATTATTACAGTTCTAGCGATAATAACTCCATTACATGGGTAATAATGCATGTTATACTAATAATAATATAAGTAATAAGTATAATTATTACAGTTCTAGCGATAATAACTGCATAATATGGGTAATAATGCACGTTATATTGATAATAATATAAGTAATGAGTATAATTATTACAGTCCTAGCGGTAATACTCGTAAAATATGGCTAAGAGTGCCTGTTATATTGATAATAACAAAAGTAATAAGTATATTTATTATACTTCTGTCGATAATAACTGCATTATATGGGTAATAGTGCATGTTATATTGATAATAATAAAAGTTATAAGTATAATTATTACAGTTCTAGCGATAATAACTGCATTATATGCGTAATAATGCATGTTATATTGATAATAATAAAAGTAATAAGTATATTTATTATAGTTCTATCGATAATAACTGCATAATATGGGTAATAATGCATGTTATATTGATAATAATAAAAGTAATAAGTATATTTATTATAGTTCTATCGATAATAACTGCATAATATGGGTAATAATGCATGTTCTATTGATGATAATGAAAGTAGTAAGTATATTTATTACAGTTCTATCGATAATAACTGCATTATATGGGTAATAATGCATGTTATATTCATAATAATAAAAGTAATAAGTATAATTATTACAGTCCTAGCGATAATAACTCCATTATATGGGTAATAATGCATATTATATTGATAATAATATAAGTAATGAGTATAATTATTACAGTTCAAGCGATAATAACTCCATTACATGGGTAATAATGCATGTTATACTAATAATAATATAAGTAATAAGTATAATTATTACAGTTCTAGCGATAATAACTGCATAATATGGGTAATAATGCATGTTATATTGATAATAATATAAGTAATGAGTATAATTATTACAGTCCTAGCGGTAATACTAGTAAAATATGGCTAAGAGTGCCTGTTATATTGATAATAACAAAAGTAATAAGTATATTTATTATACTTCTGTCGATAATAACTGCATTATATGGGTAATAGTGCATGTTATATTGCTAACAATAAAAGTAATAAGTATAATTATTACAGTTCTAGCGATAATAACTGCATTATATGAGTAATAATGCATGTTATATTGATAATAATAAAAGTAATAAGTATATTTATTATAGTTCTAGCGATAATAACTGCATAATATGATAATGAAAGTAGTAAGTATATTTATTACAGTTCTATGGATAATAACTGCACAATATGGGTAATAATGCATGTTATATTGATCATAATACAAGTAATAAGTATATTTATTATAGTTCTAGCGATTATAACTGCACAATATGGGTAATAATGCATGTTATATTGAGAATAATATAAGTAATAAGTATAATTATTACAGTTCTAGCGATAATAACTGCATTATATGGGTAATAATGCATGTTATATTGATAATATTTGGGAGTAATAAGTATAATTATTATAGTTCTAGCGATAATAATAGTAAAATATGGCTAATAGTGCATGTTATATTGATAACAATAAAAGTAATAGGTATGTTTATTACAGTTCTATCGATAATAACTGCATAATATGGGTAATAATGCATGTTATATTGATGATAATAAAAGTAATACGTATATTTATTACAGTTCTAGCGATAATAACTGCATAATATGGGTAATAATGCATGTTATATTGATAATAATATAAGTAATGAGTATAATTATTACAGTTCTAGCGATAATAACTGCATAATATCGGTAATAATGCATGTTATATTGATGGTAATGAAAGTAGTAAGTATAATTATTACAGTTCTAGCGATAATAACTGCATTATTTGGGTAATAATGGATGTTATATTGATAATATCGGGAGTAATAAGTATAATTATTACAGTTCTAGCGATAATACTAGTAAAATATGGCTAACAGTGCCTGTTATATTGATAATAATAAAAGTAATAAGTATATTTGTTATACTTCTGTCGATAATAACTGCATTATATGGGTAATAATGCATGTTATATTGATAATAATATAAGTAATAAGTATGATTATTACAGTTCTAGCGATAATAACTGCATTATATGGGTAATAATGCATGTTATATTCAAATTAATAAAAGTAATAAGTATATTTATTATAGTTCTATCGATAATAACTGCATAATATGGGTAATAATGCATGTTATATTGATGATAATAAAAGTAATACGTATATTTATTATAGTTCTAGCGATAATAACTGCATAATATGATAATAAAAGTAGTAAGTATATTTATTACAGTTCTATCGATAATAACTGCACACTATGGGTAATAATGCATGTTATATTGATCATAATACAAGTAATAAGTATATTTATTATAGTTCTAGCGATTATAACTGCATAATATGGGTAATAATGCATGTTATATTGAGAATAATATAAGTAATAAGAATAATTATTACAGTTCTAGCGATAATAACTGCATTATATGGGTAATACTGCATGTTATATTGATAATATTGGGAGTAATAAGTATAATTATTATAGTTCTAGCGATAATAATGGTAAAATATGGCTAATAGTGCATGTTATATTGATAACAATAAAAGTAATAAGTATGTTTATTACAGTTCTATCGATAATAACTGCATAATATGGGTAATAATGCATGTTACATTGATAATAATAAAAGTAATAAGTATATTTATTATAGTTCTATCGATAATAACTGCATAATATGGGTAATAATGCATGTTATATTGATGATAATATAAGTAATAAGTATGATTATTACAGTTCTATCGATAATAACTGCATAATATGGGTAATAATGCATGTTATATTGATGATAATAAAAGTAATACGTATATTTATTATAGTTCTGGCGATAATAACTGCATAATATGATAATGAAAGTAGTAAGTATATTTATTACTTGTTCTATCGATAATAACTGCACAATATGGGTAATAATGCATGTTATATTGATCATAATACAAGTAATAAGTATAATTATTATAGTTCTAGCGATAATAACTGCATAATATGGGTAATAATGCATGTTATATTGATAATAATATAAGTAATGAGTATAATTATTACAGTTCTAGCGATAATAACTGCATAATGTCGGTAATAATGCATGTTATATTGATAATAATATAAGTAATGAGTATAATTATTACAGTTCTAGCGATAATAACTCCATTACATGGGTAATAATGCATGTTATACTAATAATAATATAAGTAATAAGTATAATTATTACAGTTCTAGCGATAATAACTGCATAATATGGGTAATAATGCACGTTATATTGATAATAATATAAGTAATGAGTATAATTATTACAGTCCTAGCGGTAATACTCGTAAAATATGGCTAAGAGTGCCTGTTATATTGATAATAACAAAAGTAATAAGTATATTTATTATACTTCTGTCGATAATAACTGCATTATATGGGTAATAGTGCATGTTATATTGATAATAATAAAAGTTATAAGTATAATTATTACAGTTCTAGCGATAATAACTGCATTATATGCGTAATAATGCATGTTATATTGATAATAATAAAAGTAATAAGTATATTTATTATAGTTCTATCGATAATAACTGCATAATATGGGTAATAATGCATGTTATATTGATGATAATGAAAGTAGTAAGTATATTTATTACAGTTCTATCGATAATAACTGCATAATATGGGTAATAATGCACGTTATATTGATAATAATAAAAGTAATAAGTATATTTATTATAGTTCTATCGATAATAACTGCACAATATGGGTAATAATGCATGTTCTATTGATGATAATGAAAGTAGTAAGTATATTTATTACAGTTCTAGCGATAATAACTGCATTATATGCGTAATAATGCATGTTATATTGATAATAATAAAAGTAATAAGTATATTTATTACAGTTCTATCGATAATAACTGTATAATATGGGTAATAATGCATGTTATATTGATGATAATAAAAGTAATACGTATATTTATTATAGTTCTAGCGATAATAACTGCATAATATGATAATGAAAGTAGTAAGTATATTTATTACAGTTCTATCGATAATAACTGCACAATGTGGGTAATAATGCATGTTATATTGATCATAATACAAGTAATAAGTATAATTATTATAGTTCTAGCGATAATAACTGCATTATATGCGTAATAATGCATGTTATATTGATAATAATATAAGTAATAAGTATAATTATTACAGTTCTAGCGATAATAACTGCATTATATGGGTAATAATGCATGTTATATTAATAATAATAAAAGTAATAAGTATAATTATTACAGTCCTAGCGATAATAACTCCATTATATGGGTAATAATGCATGTTATATTGATAATAATATAAGTAATGAGTATAATTATTACAGTTCTAGCGATAATAACTCCATTACATGGGTAACAATGCATGTTATACTAATAATAATATAAGTAATAAGTATAATTATTACAGTTCTAGCGATAATATCTGCATAATATGGGTAATAATGCACGTTATATTGATAATAATATAAGTAATGAGTATAATTATTACAGTCCTAGCGGTAATACTAGTAAAATATGGCTAAGAGTGCCTGTTATATTGATAATAATAAAAGTAATAAGTATATTTATTATAGTTCTATCGATAATAACTGCATAATATGGGTAATAATGCATGTTCTATTGATGATAATAAAAGTAATACGTATATTTATTATAGTTCTAGCGATAATAACTGCATAATATGATAATGAAAGTAGTAAGTATATTTATTACAGTTCTATCGATAATAACTGCACAATGTGGGTAATAATGCATGTTATATTGATCATAATACAAGTAATAAGTATAATTATTATAGTTCTAGCGATAATAACTGCATAATATGGGTAATAATGCATGTTATATTGATAATAATATAAGTAATGAGTATAATTATTACAGTTCTAGCGATAATAACTGCATAATATGGGTAATAATGCATGTTATATTGATGATAATAAAAGTAATACGTATATTTATTATAGTTCTAGCGATAATAACTGCATAATATGATAATGAAAGTAGTAAGTATATTTATTACAGTTCTATCGATAATAACTGCACAATGTGGGTAATAATGCATGTTATATTGATCATAATACAAGTAATAAGTATAATTATTATAGTTCTAGCGATAATAACTGCATTATATGCGTAATAATGCATGTTATATTGATAATAATATAAGTAATGAGTATAATTATTACAGTTCTAGCGATAATAACTGCATAATGTCGGTAATAATGCATGTTATATTGATGATAATGAAAGTAGTAGGTATAGTTATTACAGTTCTAGCGATAATAACTGCATTATTTGGGTAATAATGGATGTTATATTGATAATATCAGGAGTAATAAGTATAATTATTACAGTTCTAGCGATAATACTAGTAAAGTATGGCTAACAGTGCCTGTTATATTGATAATAATAAAAGTAATAAGTATATTTGTTATACTTCTGTCGATAATAACTGCATTATATGGGTAATAATGCATGTTATATTGATAATAATATAAGTAATAAGTATAATTATTACAGTTCTAGCGATAATAACTGCATTATATGGGTAATAATGCATGTTATATTAATAATAATAAAAGTAATAAGTATAATTATTACAGTCCTAGCGATAATAACTCCATTATATGGGTAATAATGCATGTTATATTGATAATAATATAAGTAATGAGTATAATTATTACAGTTCTAGCGATAATAACTCCATTACATGGGTAATAATGCATGTTATACTAATAATAATATAAGTAATAAGTATAATTATTAAAGTTCTAGCGATAATAACTGCATAATATGGGTAATAATGCACGTTATATTGATAATAATATAAGTAATGAGTATAATTATTACAGTCCTAGCGGTAATACTCGTAAAATATGGCTAAGAGTGCCTGTTATATTGATAATAACAAAAGTAATAAGTATATTTATTATACTTCTGTCGATAATAACTGCATTATATGGGTAATAGTGCATGTTATATTGATAATAATAAAAGTTATAAGTATAATTATTACAGTTCTAGCGATAATAACTGCATTATATGCGTAATAATGCATGTTATATTGATAATAATAAAAGTAATAAGTATATTTATTATAGTTCTATCGATAATAACTGCATAATATGGGTAATAATGCATGTTATATTGATGATAATGAAAGTAGTAAGTATATTTATTACAGTTCTATCGATAATAACTGCATAATATGGGTAATAATGCACGTTATATTGATAATAATAAAAGTAATAAGTATATTTATTATAGTTCTATCGATAATAACTGCACAATATGGGTAATAATGCATGTTCTATTGATGATAATGAAAGTAGTAAGTATATTTATTACAGTTCTAGCGATAATAACTGTATTATATGCGTAATAATGCATGTTATATTGATAATAATAAAAGTAATAAGTATATTTATTATACTTCTGTCGATAATAACTGCATTATATGCGTAATAATGCATGTTATATTGATAATAATATAAGTAATAAGTATAATTATTACAGTTCTAGCGATAATAACTGCATTATATGGGTAATAATGCATGTTATATTAATAATAATAAAAGTAATAAGTATAATTATTACAGTCCTAGCGATAATAACTCCATTATATGGGTAATAATGCATGTTATATTGATAATAATATAAGTAATGAGTATAATTATTACAGTTCTAGCGATAATAACTCCATTACATGGGTAACAATGCATGTTATACTAATAATAATATAAGTAATAAGTATAATTATTGCAGTTCTAGCGATAATATCTGCATAATATGGGTAATAATGCACGTTATATTGATAATAATATAAGTAATGAGTATAATTATTACAGTCCTAGCGGTAATACTAGTAAAATATGGCTAAGAGTGCCTGTTATATTGATAATAATAAAAGTAATAAGTATATTTATTATAGTTCTATCGATAATAACTGCATAATATGGGTAATAATGCATGTTCTATTGATGATAATGAAAGTAGTAAGTATATTTATAACAGTTCTAGCGATAATAACTGCATTATATGCGTAATAATGCATGTTATATTGATAATAATAAAAGTAATAAGTATATTTATTACAGTTCTATCGATAATAACTGCATAATATGGGTAATAATGCATGTTATATTGATGATAATAAAAGTAATACGTATATTTATTATAGTTCTAGCGATAATAACTGCATAATATGATAATGAAAGTAGTAAGTATATTTATTACAGTTCTATCGATAATAACTGCACAATGTGGGTAATAATGCATGTTATATTGATCATAATACAAGTAATAAGTATATTTATTATAGTTCTAGCGATTATAACTGCATAATATGGGTAATAATGCATGTTATATTGATAATAATATAAGTAATAAGTATAATTATTACAGTTCTAGCGATAATAACTGCATTATATGGGTAATAATGCATGTTATATTGATAATATTGGGAGTAATAAGTACAATTATTATAGTTCTAGCGATAATAATAGTAAAATATGGCTAATAGTGCATGTTATATTGATAACAATAAAAGTAATAAGTATGTTTATTACAGTTCTATCGATAATAACTGCATAATATGGGTAATAATGCATGTTATATTGATGATAATAAAAGTAGTACGTATATTTATTATAGTTCTAGCGATAATAACTGCATAATATCGGTAATAATGCATGTTATATTGATAATAATATAAGTAATGAGTATAAGTATTACAGTTCTAGCGATAATAACTGCATAATATCTGTAATAATGCATGTTATATTGATGATAATGAAAGTAGTAAGTACAATTATTACAGTTCTAGCGATAATAACTGCATTATTTGGGTAATAATGGATGTTATATTGATAATATTCGGAGTAATAAGTATAATTATTACAGTTCTAGCGATAATACTAGTAAAATATGGCTAACAGTGCCTGTTATATTGATAATAATAAAAGTAATAAGTATATTTGTTATACTTCTGTCGATAATAACTGCATTATATGAGTAATAATGCATGTTATATTGATAATAATATAAGTAATAAGTATAATTATTACAGTTCTAGCGATAATAACTGCATTATATGGGTAATAATGCATGTTATATTGATAATAATAAAAGTAATAAGTATATTTATTATAGTTCAATCGATAATAACTGCATAATATGGGTAATAATGCATGTTATATTGATGATAATGAAAGTAGTAAGTGTATTTATTACAGTTCTAGCGATAATAACTGCATTATATGCGTAATAATGCATGTTATATTGATAATATCGGGAGTAATAAGTATAATTATTATAGTTCTAGCGATAATAATAGTAAAATATGGCTAATAGTGCATGTTATATTGATAATAATAAAAGTAACAAGTATATTTATTACAGTTCTATCGATAATAACTGCATAATATGGGTAATAATGCATGTTATATTGATGATAATAAAAGTAATACGTATATTTATTACAGTTCTATCGATAATAACTGCATATTATGGGTAATAATGCATGTTACATTGATAATAATAAAAGTAATAAGTATATTTATTATAGTTCTATCGATAATAACTGCATAATATGGGTAATAATACATTTTATATTGGTGATAATGAAAGTAGTAAGTGTATTTATTACAGTTCTAGCGATAATAACTCCATTATAAGGGTAATAATGCATGTTATATTGATAATATCGGGAGTAATAAGTATAATTATTATAGTTCTAGTGATAATAATAGTAAAATATGGCTAATAGTGCATGTTATATTTATAATAATAAAAGTAATAAGTATATTTATTATACTTCTGTCGATAATAACTGCATTATATGGGTAATAATGCATGTTATATTGATAATAATATAAGTAATAAGTATAATTATTACAGTTCTATCGATAATAACACCATTATATGTGTAATAATGCATGTTATATTGATAATAATATAAGTAATAAGTATAATTATTACAGTTCTAGCCATAATAACTGCATAATATGGGTAACAATGCACGTTACACTGCTAATAGTATAAGTAATAACTATAATTATTACAGTTCTAGCGATAATAACTGCATTATATGCGTAAGAATGCATGTTATATTGATAATAATAAAAGTAATAAGTATAATTATTACAGTTCTAGCGATAATAACTGCATTATTTGGGTAATAATGCATGTTATATTGATAATAATAAAAGTAATAAGTATATTTATAATACTTCTGTCGACAATAACTGCATTATATGAGTAATAATGCATGTTATATTGATAATAATATAAGTAGTAAGTATAATTATTACAGTTCTAGCGATAATAACTCCATTATATGGGTAATAATGCATGTTATATTGATAATAATATAAGTAATGAGTATAATTATTACAGTTCTAGCGATAATAACTGCATTATATGGGTAATAATGCATGTTATATTGATGATAATAAATGTAATACGTATATTTATTATAGTTCTAGCGATAATAACTGCATAATATGGGTAATAATGCATGTTATATTGATAATAATATAAGTAATGAGTATAATTATTACAGTTCTAGCGATAATAACTGCATAATATGGGCAATAATGCATGTTATATTGATAATAGTAAAAGTAATAAGTATATTTATTACAGTTCTATCGATAATAACTGCATTATATGGGTAATAATGCATGTTATATTAATAATAATAAATGTAATAAGTATAATTATTACAGTTCTAGCGATAATAACTCCATTATATGGGTAATAATGCATGTTATATTGATAATAATATAAGTAATGAGTATACTTATTACAATTCTAGCGATAATAACTCCATTATATGGGTAATAATGCATGTTATACTAATAATAATATAAGTAATAAGTATAATTATTACAGTTCTATCGATAATGACTGCATAATATGGGTAATAATCCATGTTATATTGGTGATAATGAAAGTAGTAAGTGTATTTATTACAGTTCTAGCGATAATAACTCCATTATAAGGGTAATAATGCATGTTATATTGATAATATCGGGAGTAATAAGTATATTTATTATACTTCTGTCGATAATAACTGCATTATATGGGTAATAATGCATGTTATATTGATAATAATATAAGTAATAAGTATAATTATTACAGTTCTATCGATAATAACACCATTATATGTGTAATAATGCATGTTATATTGATAATAATATAAGTAATAAGTATAATTATTACAGTTCTAGCCATAATAACTGCATAATATGGGTAACAATGCACGTTACACTGCTAATAGTATAAGTAATAACTATAATTATTACAGTTCTAGCGATAATAACTGCATTATATGCGGAAGAATGCATGTTATATTGATAATAATAAAAGTAATAAGTATAATTATTACAGTTCTAGCGATAATAACTGCATTATTTGGGTAATAATGCATGTTATATTGATAATAATAAAAGTAATAAGTATATTTATAATACTTCTGTCGACAATAACTGCATTATATGAGTAATAATGCATGTTATATTGATAATAATATAAGTAGTAAGTATAATTATTACAGTTCTAGCCATAATAACTGCATAATATGGGTAACAATGCACGTTATGTTGATAATAATATAAGTAATAAGTATAATTATTACAGTTCTAGCGATAATAACTGCATTATATGGGTAATAATGCATGTTATACTAATAATAATATAAGTAATAAGTATAATTATTACAGTTCTATCGATAATAACTGCATAATATGGGTAATAATCCATGTTATATTGGTGATAATGAAAGTAGTAAGTGTATTTATTACAGTTCTAGCGATAATAACTCCATTATAAGGGTAATAATGCATGTTATATTGATAATATCGGGAGTAATAAGTATAATTATTATAGTTCTAGTGGTAATAATAGTAAAATATGGCTAATAGTGCATGTTATATTTATAATAATAAAAGTAATAAGTATATTTATTATACTTCTGTCGATAATAACTGCATTATATGGGTAATGATGCATGTTATATTGATAATAATATAAGTAATAAGTATAATTATTAGAGTTCTATCGATAATAACTCCATTATATGTGTAATAATGCATGTTATATTGATAATAATATAAGTAATAAGTATAATTATTACAGTTCTAGCCATAATAACTGCATAATATGGGTAACAATGCACGTTATGTTGATAATAATATAAGTAATAAGTATAATTATTACAGTTCTAGCGATAATAACTGCATTATATGGGTAATAATGCATGTTATATTGGTAGTATTGGGAATAATAAGTATAATTATTATATTTCTAGCGATAATGAATAGTGAAATATGACTAATAGTGCATGTTACATTGATAATAATAAAAGTAATAAGTATATTTATTACAGTTCTATTGATAATAACTGCATAATATGAGTAATAATGCATGTTATATTGATGATAATAAAAGTAATACGTATATTTATTATAGTTCTAGCTATAATAACTGCATTATATGGGTAATAATGCATGTTGTATTGATAATATTGGGAGTAATAAGTATAATTATTATAGTTCTAGCGATAATAATAGTAAAATATGGCTAATAGTGCATGTTATATTGTTAATAATAAAAGTAATAAGTATAATTATTACAGTTCTAGCGATAATAACTGCATTATATGGGTAATAATGCATGTTATATTGATAATAATAAAAGTAATAAGTATATTTATTATACTTCTGTCGACAATAACTGCAATATATGAGTAATAATGCATGTTATATTGATAATAATATAAGTAGTAAGTATAATTATTACAGTTCTAGCGATAATTACTGCATTATATGGGTAATAATGCATGTTATATTGATAATAATAAAAGTAATAAGTATATTTATTATAGTTCTATCGATAATAACTGCATAATATGGGTAATAATGCACGTTATACTGCTAATAGTATAAGTAATAACTATAATTATTACAGTTCTAGCGATAATAACTGCATTATATGGGTAATAATGCATGTTATATTGATAATATCGGGAGTAATAAGCATAATTATTATAGTTCTAGCGATAATAATAGTACAATATGGCTAATAGTGCATGTTATATTGATAATAATAAAAGTAATAAGTATATTTATTATAGTTCTATCGATAATAACTGCATAATATGGGTAATAATGCATGTTATATCGATGATAATGAAAGTAGTAAGTATATTTATTACAGTTCTATCGATAATAAATGCATAATATGGGTAATAATGCATGTTATATTGAGAATAATATAAGTAATAAGTATAACTATTACAATTCTAGCGATAGTAACTGCATTATATGCGTAATAATGCAAGTTATATTGATAATATCGGGAGTAGTAAGTATAATTATTACAGTTCTAGCGATAATAACTCCATTATATGGGTAATAATGCATGTTTTATTGATAATAACATAAGTAATAAGTACAATTATTACAGTTCTAGCGATAATAACTGCATTATATGGGTAATAATGCATGTTATATTGATAATAATAAAAGTAATAAGTATATTTATTATAGTTCTATCGATAATAACTGCATAATATGGGTAATAATGCATGTTATATTGGTGATAATATAAGTAATAAGTATAATTATTACAGTTCTAGCGATAATAACTCCATTATATGGGTAATAATGCATGATTTATTGATAATAATATAAGTAATAAGTACAATTATTACAGTTCTATCGATAATAACTGCACAATATGGGTAATAATGCATGTTATGTTGATCATAATACAAGTAATAAGTATATTTATTATAGTTCTACCGATTATAACTGCATAATATGGGTAATAATGCATGTTATATTGAGAATAATATACGTAATAAGTATAATTATTACAGTTCTAGCGATAATAACTGCATTATATGGGTAATAATGCATGTTATATTGATAATAATATAAGTAATAAGTATAATTATTACAGTTCTAGCTATAATAACTGCATAATATGGGTAACAATGCACGTTACACTGCTAATAGTATAGGTAATAACTATAATTATTACAGTTCTAGCGATAATAACTGCATTATATGGGTAATAATGCATGTTATATTGATAATATCGGGAGTAATAAGCATAATTATTATAGTTCTAGCGATAATAATAGTACAATATGGCTAATAGTGCATGTTATATTGATAATAATAAAAGTAATAAGTATATTTATTATAGTTCTATCGATAATAACTGCATAATATGGGTAATAATGCATGTTATATCGATGATAATGAAAGTAGTAAGTATATTTATTACAGTTCTATCGATAATAAATGCATAATATGGGTAATAATGCATGTTATATTGAGAATAATATAAGTAATAAGTATAACTATTACAATTCTAGCGATAGTAACTGCATTATATGCGTAATAATGCAAGTTATATTGATAATATCGGGAGTAGTAAGTATAATTATTACAGTTCTAGCGATAATAACTCCATTATATGGGTAATAATGCATGTTTTATTGATAATAACATAAGTAATAAGTACAATTATTACAGTTCTAGCGATAATAACTGCATTATATGGGTAATAATGCATGTTATATTGATAATAATAAAAGTAATAAGTATATTTATTATAGTTCTATCGATAATAACTGCATAATATGGGTAATAATGCATGTTATATTGGTGATAATATAAGTAATAAGTATAATTATTACAGTTCTAGCGATAATAACTCCATTATATGGGTAATAATGCATGATTTATTGATAATAATATAAGTAATAAGTACAATTATTACAGTTCTATCGATAATAACTGCACAATATGGGTAATAATGCATGTTATGTTGATCATAATACAAGTAATAAGTATATTTATTATAGTTCTACCGATTATAACTGCATAATATGGGTAATAATGCATGTTATATTGAGAATAATATACGTAATAAGTATAATTATTACAGTTCTAGCGATAATAACTGCATTATATGGGTAATAATGCATGTTATATTGATAATATTGGGAGTAATAAGTATAATTATTATAGTTCTAGCGATAATAATAGTAAAATATGGCTAATAGTGCATGTTATATTGATAACAATAAAAGTAATAAGTATGTTTATTACAGTTCTATCGATAATAACTGCATAATATGGGTAATAATGCATGTTATATTGATGATCATAAAAGTAATACGTATATTTATTATAGTTCTAGCGATAATAACTGCATAATATGGGTAATAATGCATGTTATATTGATAATAATATAAGTAATGAGTATAATGATCACAGTTCTAGCGATAATAACTGCATAATATCGGTAATAATGCATGTTATATTGATGACAATGAAAGTAATAAGTATATTTATTATAGTTCTATCGATAATAACTGCATAATATGGGTAATAATACATTTTATATTGGTGATAATGACAGTAGTAAGTGTATTTATTACAGTTCTAGCGATAATAACTCCATTATAAGGGTAATAATGCATGTTATATTGATAATATCGGGAGTAATAAGTATAATTATTATAGTTCTAGTGATAATAATAGTAAAATATGGCTAATAGTGCATGTTATATTTATAATAATAAAAGTAATAAGTATATTTATTATACTTCTGTCGATAATAACTGCATTATATGGGTAATAATGCATGTTATATTGATAATAATATAAGTAATAAGTATAATTATTACAGTTCTAGCCATAATAACTGCATAATATGGGTAACAATGCACGTTACACTGCTAATAGTATAAGTAATAACTATAATTATTACAGTTCTAGCGATAATAACTGCATTATATGGGTAATAATGCATGTTATATTGATAATAATATAAGTAATAAGTATAATTATTACAGTTCTAGCTATAATAACTGCATAATATGGGTAACAATGCACGTTACACTGCTAATAGTATAGGTAATAACTATAATTATTACAGTTCTAGCGATAATAACTGCATTATATGGGTAATAATGCATGTTATATTGATAATATCGGGAGTAATAAGCATAATTATTATAGTTCTAGCGATAATAATAGTACAATATGGCCAATAATGCACGTTATAGTGATAATAATATAAGTAATGCGTATAATTATTACAGTCCTAGCGGTAATACTAGTAAAATATGGCTAAGAGTGCCTGTTATATTGATAATAACAAAAGTAATAAGTATATTTATTATACTTCTGTCGATAATAACTGCATTATATGGGTAATAGTGCATGTTATATTGATAATAATAAAAGTAATAAGTATATTTATTATAGTTCCAGCGATAATAACTGCATTATATGCGTAAGAATGCATGTTATATTGATAATAATAAAAGTAATAAGTATATTTATTATAGTTCTAGCTATAATAACTGCATTATATGGGTAATAATGCATGTTATATTGATAATATTGGGAGTAATAAGTATAATTATTATAGTTCTAACGATAATAATAGTAAAATATGGCTAACAGTGCCTGTTATATTGATAATAATAAAAGTAATAAGTATATTTGTTATACTTCTATCGATAATAACTGCATTATATGAGTAATAATGCATGTTATATTGATAAAAATATAAGTAATAAGTATAATTATTACAGTTCTAGCGATAATAACTGCATTATATGGGTAATAATGCATGTTATATTGATAATAATAAAAGTAATAAGTATATTTATTATAGTTCTATCGATAATAACTGCATAATATGGGTAATAATGCACGTTATATTGATGATAATAAGAGTAATAAGTATATTTATTATAGTTCTATCGATAATAACTGCATAATATGGGTAATAATACATTTTATATTGGTGATAATGAAAGTAGTAAGTGTATTTATTACAGTTCTAGCGATAATAACTCCATTATAAGGGTAATAATGCATGTTATATTGATAATATCGGGAGTAATAAGTATAATTATTATAGTCCTAGTGATAATAATAGTAAAATATGGCTAATAGTGCATGTTATATTTATAATAATAAAAGTAATAAGTATATTTATTATACTTCTGTCGATAATAACTGCATTATATGGGTAATAATGCATGTTATATTGATAATAATATAAGTAATAAGTATAATTATTACAGTTCTATCGATAATAACACCATTATATGTGTAATAATGCATGTTATATTGATAATAATATAAGTAATAAGTATAATTATTACAGTTCTAGCCATAATAACTGCATAATATGGGTAACAATGCACGTTACACTGCTAATAGTATAAGTAATAACTATAATTATTACAGTTCTAGCGATAATAACTGCATTATATGGGTAATAATGCATGTTATATTGATAATAATATAAGTAATAAGTATAATTATTACAGTTCAAGCCATAATAACTGCATAATATGGGTAACAATGCACGTTACACTGCTAATAGTATAGGTAATAACTATAATTATTACAGTTCTAGCGATAATAACTGCATTATATGGGTAATAATGCATGTTATATTGATAATATCGGGAGTAATAAGCATAATTATTATAGTTCTAGCGATAATAATAGTACAATATGGCCAATAATGCACGTTATATTGATAATAATATAAGTAATGAGTATAATTATTACAGTTCTAGCGGTAATACTAGTAAAATATGGCTAAGAGTGCCTGTTATATTGATAATAACAAAAGTAATAAGTATATTTATTATACTTCTGTCGATAATAACTGCATTATATGGGTAATAGTGCATGTTATATTGATAATAACAAAAGTAATAAGTATATTTATTATACTTCTGTCGATAATAACTGCATTATATGGGTAATAGTGCATGCTATATTGATAATAATATAAGTAGTAAGTATAATTATTACAGTTCTAGCGATAATAACTGCATTATATGGGTAATAATGCATGTTATATTGATAATAATAAAAGTAATAAGTATATTTATTATAGTTCTATCGATAATAACTGCATAATATGGGTAATAATGCACGTTATATTGATGATAATAAAAGTAGTAAGTATATTTATTATAGTTCTACCGATTATAACTGCATAATATGGGTAATAATGCATGTTATATTGGTGATAATGAAAGTAGTAAGTATATTTATTAAAGTTCTAGCGATAATAACAACATTATATGGGTAATAATGCATGTTATATTGATAATAATATAAGTAATAAGTATAATTATTACAGTTCTAGCGATAATAACTCCATTATATGGGTAATAATGCATGTTATATTGATAATAATATAAGTAATGAGTATAATTATTACAGTTCTAGCGATAATAACTGCATTATATGGGTAATAATGCATGTTATATTGATGATAATAAATGTAATACGTATATTTATTATAGTTCTAGCGATAATAAATGCATAATATGGGTAATAATGCATGTTATATTGATAATAATATAAGTAATGAGTATAATTATTACAGTTCTAGCGATAATAACTGCATAATATGGGCAATAATGCATGTTATATTGATAATAGTAAAAGTAATAAGTATATTTATTACGGTTCTATCGATAATAACTGCATTATATGGGTAATAATGCATGTTATATTAATAATAATAAATGTAATAAGTATAATTATTACAGTTCTAGCGATAATAACTCCATTATATGGGTAATAATGCATGTTATATTGATAATAATATAAGTAATGAGTATACTTATTACAATTCTAGCGATAATAACTCCATTATATGGGTAATAATGCATGTTATACTAATAATAATATAAGTAATAAGTATAATTATTACAGTTCTATCGATAATAACTGCATAATATGGGTAATAATCCATGTTATATTGGTGATAATGAAAGTAGTAAGTGTATTTATTACAGTTCTAGCGATAATAACTCCATTATAAGGGTAATAATGCATGTTATATTGATAATATCGGGAGTAATAAGTATAATTATTATAGTTCTAGTGGTAATAATAGTAAAATATGGATAATAGTGCATGTTATATTTATAATAATAAAAGTAATAAGTATATTTATTATACTTCTGTCGATAATAACTGCATTATATGGGTAATGATGCATGTTATATTGATAATAATATAAGTAATAAGTATAATTATTACAGTTCTATCGATAATAACTCCATTATATGTGTAATAATGCATGTTATATTGATAATAATATAAGTAATAAGTATAATTATTACAGTTCTAGCCATAATAACTGCATAATATGGGTAACAATGCACGTTATGTTGATAATAATATAAGTAATAAGTATAATTATTACAGTTCTAGCGATAATAACTGCATTATATGGGTAATAATGCATGTTATATTGGTAGTATTGGGAATAATAAGTATAATTATTATATTTCTAGCGATAATAATAGTGAAATATGGCTAATAGTGCATGTTACATTGATAATAATAAAAGTAATAAGTATATTTATTACAGTTCTATTGATAATAACTGCATAATATGAGTAATAATGCATGTTATATTGATGATAATAAAAGTAATACGTATATTTATTATAGTTCTAGCTATAATAACTGCATTATATGGGTAATAATGCATGTTGTATTGATAATATTGGGAGTAATAAGTATAATTATTATAGTTCTAGCGATAATAATAGTAAAATATGGCTAATAGTGCATGTTATATTGTTAATAATAAAAGTAATAAGTATAATTATTACAGTTCTAGCGATAATAACTGCATTATATGGGTAATAATGCATGTTATATTGATAATAATAAAAGTAATAAGTATATTTATTATACTTCTGTCGACAATAACTGCAATATATGAGTAATAATGCATGTTATATTGATAATAATATAAGTAGTAAGTATAATTATTACAGTTCTAGCGATAATTACTGCATTATATGGGTAATAATGCATGTTATATTGATAATAATAAAAGTAATAAGTATATTTATTATAGTTCTATCGATAATAACTGCATAATATGGGTAATAATGCACGTTATACTGCTAATAGTATAAGTAATAACTATAATTATTACACTTCTAGCGATAATAACTGCATTATATGGGTAATAATGCATGTTATATTGATAATATCGGGAGTAATAAGCATAATTATTATAGTTCTAGCGATAATAATAGTACAATATGGCTAATAGTGCATGTTATATTGATAATAATAAAAGTAATAAGTATATTTATTATAGTTCTATCGATAATAACTGCATAATATGGGTAATAATGAATGTTATATCGATGATAATGAAAGTAGTAAGTATATTTATTACAGTTCTATCGATAATAAATGCATAATATGGGTAATAATGCATGTTATATTGATAATAATATAAGTAATAAGTATAATTATTACAGTTCTAGCGATAATAACTCCATTATATGGGTAATAATGCATGTTATATTGATAATAATATAAGTAATGAGTATAATTATTACAGTTCTAGCGATAATAACTCCATTATATGGGTAATAATGCATGTTATATTAATGATAATGAAAGTAGTAAGTATATTTATTAACGTTCTATCGATAATAACTGCATAATATGGGTAATAATGCATGTTATATGGATGATAATAAAAGTAATACGTATATTTATTATAGTTCTAGCAATAATAACTGCATTATATGGGTAATAATGCATGTTATATTGATAATAATATAAGTAATAAGTATAATTATTACAGTTCTAGCCATAATAACTGCATAATATGGGTAACAATGCACGTTACACTGCTAATAGTATAAGTAATAACTATAATTATTACAGTTCTAGCGATAATAACTGCATTATATGGGTAATAATGCATGTTATATTGATAATATCGGGAGTAATAAGCATAATTATTATAGTTCTAGCGATAATAATAGTACAATATGGCCAATAATGCACGTTATATTGATAATAATATAAGTAATGAGTATAATTATTACAGTCCTAGCGGTAATACTAGTAAAATATGGCTAAGAGTGCCTGTTATATTGATAATAATAAATGTAATAAGTATAATTATTACAGTTCTAGCGATAATAACTGCATTATATGGGTAATAATGCATGTTATATTGATAATAATAAAAGTAATAAGTATATTTATTATACTTCTGTCGACAATAACTGCATTATATGAGTAATAATGCTTGTTATATTGATAATAATATAAGTAGTAAGTATAATTATTTCAGTTCTAGCGATAATAACTGCATTATTTGGGTAATAATGGATGTTATATTGATAATATCGGGAGTAATAAGTATAATTATTACAGTTCTACCGATAATACTAGTAAAATATGGCTAACAGTGCCTGTTATATTGATAATAATAAAAGTAATAAGTATATTTGTTATACTTCTGTCGATAATAACTGCATTATATGAGTAATAATGCATGTTATATTGATAATAATATAAGTAATAAGTATAATTATTACAGTTCTAGCGATAATAACTGCATTATATGGGTAATAATGCATGTTATATTGATAATAATAAAAGTAATAAGTATATTTATTATAGTTCTATCGATAATAACTGCATAATATGGGTAATAATACATTTTATATTGGTGATAATGAAAGTAGTAAGTGTATTTATTACAGTTCTAGCGATAATAACTCCATTATAAGGGTAATAATGCATGTTATATTGATAATATCGGGAGTAATAAGTATAATTATTATAGTTCTAGTGATAATAATAGTAAAATATGGCTAATAGTGCATGTTATATTTATAATAATAAAAGTAATAAGTATATTTATTATACTTCTGTCGATAATAACTGCATAATGTGGGTAATAGTGCATGTTATATTGATAATAATAAAAGTAATAAGTATACTTATTGTAGCTCTAGCGATAATAACTGCATAATATGGGTAATAGTGCATGTTATATTGATAATAATAAAAGTAATAAGTATAATTATTACAGTTCTATCGATAATAACACCATTATATGTGTAATAATGCATGTTATATTGATAATAATATAAGTAATAAGTATAATTATTACAGTTCTAGCCATAATAACTGCATAATATGGGTAACAATGCACGTTACACTGCTAATAGTATAAGTAATAACTATAATTATTACAGTTCTAGCGATAATAACTGCATTATATGGGTAATAATGCATGTTATATTGATAATAATATAAGTAATAAGTATAATTATTACAGTTCAAGCCATAATAACTGCATAATATGGGTAACAATGCACGTTACACTGCTAATAGTATAAGTAATAACTATAATTAGTACAGTTCTAGCGATAATAACTGCATTATATGGGTAATAATGCATGTTATATTGATAATATCGGGAGTAATAAGCATAATTATTATAGTTCTAGCGATAATAATAGTACAATATGGCCAATAATGCACGTTATATTGATAATAATATAAGTAATGAGTATAATTATTACAGTCCTAGCGGTAATACTAGTAAAATATGGCTAAGAGTGCCTGTTATATTGATAATAACAAAAGTAATAAGTATATTTATTATACTTCTGTCGATAATAACTGCATTATATGGGTAATAATGCATGTTATATTGATAATATCGGGAGTAATAAGCATAATTATTATAGTTCTAGCGATAATAATAGTACAATATGGCCAATAATGCACGTTATATTGATAATAATATAAGTAATGAGTATAATTATTACAGTCCTAGCGGTAATACTAGTAAAATATGGCTAAGAGTGCCTGTTATATTGATAATAACAAAAGTAATAAGTATATTTATTATGCTTCTGTCGATAATAACTGCATTATATGGGTAATAGTGCATGTTATATTGATAATAATAAAAGTAATAAGTATATTTATTATAGTTCTAGCGATAATAACTGCATTATATGCGTAAGAATGCATGTTATTTTGATAATAATAAAAGTAATAAGTATATTTATTATAGTTCTAGCTATAATAACTGCATTATATGGGTAATAATGCATGTTATATTGATAATATTGGGAGTAATAAGTATAATTATTATAGTTCTAACGATAATAATAGTAAAATATGGCTAATAGTGCATGTTATATTGTTAATAATAAATGTAATAAGTATAATTATTACAGTTCTAGCGATAATAACTGCATTATATGGGTAATAATGCATGTTATATTGATAATAATAAAAGTAATAAGTATATTTATTATACTTCTGTCGACAATAACTGCAATATATGAGTAATAATGCATGTTATATTGATAATAATATAAGTAGTAAGTATAATTATTACAGTTCTAGCGATAATTACTGCATTATATGGGTAATAATGCATGTTATATTGATAATAATAAAAGTAATAAGTATATTTATTATAGTTCTATCGATAATAACTGCATAATATGGGTAATAATGCACGTTATACTGCTAATAGTATAAGTAATAACTATAATTATTACACTTCTAGCGATAATAACTGCATTATATGGGTAATAATGCATGTTATATTGATAATATCGGGAGTAATAAGCATAATTATTATAGTTCTAGCGATAATAATAGTACAATATGGCTAATAGTGCATGTTATATTGATAATAATAAAAGTAATAAGTATATTTATTATAGTTCTATCGATAATAACTGCATAATATGGGTAATAATGCATGTTATATCGATGATAATGAAAGTAGTAAGTATATTTATTACAGTTCTATCGATAATAAATGCATAATATGGGTAATAATGCATGTTATATTGATAATAATATAAGTAATAAGTATAATTATTACAGTTGTAGCGATAATAACTCCATTATATGGGTAATAATGCATGTTATATTGATAATAATATAAGTAATGAGTATAATTATTACAGTTCTAGCGATAATAACTCCATTATATGGGTAATAATGCATGTTATATTGATAATAATATAAGTAATGAGTATAATTATTACAGTTCTAGCGATAATAACTCCATTATATGGGTAATAATGCATGTTATATTAATGATAATGAAAGTAGTAAGTATATTTATTAACGTTCTATCGATAATAACTGCATAATATGGGTAATAATGCATGTTATATGGATGATAATAAAAGTAATACGTATATTTATTATAGTTCTAGCAATAATAACTGCATTATATGGGTAATAATGCATGTTATATTGATAATAATATAAGTAATAAGTATAATTATTACAGTTCTAGCCATAATAACTGCATAATATGGGTAACAATGCACGTTACACTGCTAATAGTATAAGTAATAACTATAATTATTACAGTTCTAGCGATAATAACTACATTATATGGGTAATAATGCATGTTATATTGATAATAATATAAGTAATAAGTATAATTATTACAGTTCTAGACATAATAACTGCATAATATGGGTAACAATGCACGTTACACTGCTAATAGTATAAGTAATAACTATAATTATTACAGTTCTAGCGATAATAACTGCATTATATGGGTAATAATGCATGTTATATTGATAATATCGGGAGTAATAAGCATAATTATTATAGTTCTAGCGATAATAATAGTACAATATGGCCAATAATGCACGTTATATTGATAATAATATAAGTAATGAGTATAATTATTACAGTCCTAGCGGTAATACTAGTAAAATATGGCTAAGAGTGCCTGTTATATTGATAATAATAAATGTAATAAGTATAATTATTACAGTTCTAGCGATAATAACTGCATTATATGGGTAATAATGCATGTTATATTGATAATAATAAAAGTAATAAGTATATTTATTATACTTCTGTCGACAATAACTGCATTATATGAGTAATAATGCTTGTTATATTGATAATAATATAAGTAGTAAGTATAATTATTTCAGTTCTAGCGATAATAACTGCATTATTTGGGTAATAATGGATGTTATATTGATAATATCGGGAGTAATAAGTATAATTATTACAGTTCTACCGATAATACTAGTAAAATATGGCTAACAGTGCCTGTTATATTGATAATAATAAAAGTAATAAGTATATTTGTTATACTTCTGTCGATAATAACTGCATTATATGAGTAATAATGCATGTTATATTGATAATAATATAAGTAATAAGTATAATTATTACAGTTCTAGCGATAATAACTGCATTATATGGGTAATAATGCATGTTATATTGATAATAATAAAAGTAATAAGTATATTTATTATAGTTCTATCGATAATAACTGCATAATATGGGTAATAATGCACGTTATATTGATGATAATAAAAGTAATAAGTATATTTATTATAGTTCTATCGATAATAACTGCATAATATGGGTAATAATACATTTTATATTGGTGATAATGAAAGTAGTAAGTGTATTTATTACAGTTCTAGCGATAATAACTCCATTATAAGGGTAATAATGCATGTTATATTGATAATATCGGGAGTAATAAGCATAATTATTATAGTTCTAGTGATAATAATAGTAAAATATGGCTAATAGTGCATGTTATATTTATAATAATAAAAGTAATAAGTATATTTATTATACTTCTGTCGATAATAACTGCATTATATGGGTAATAATGCATGTTATATTGATAATAATATAAGTAATAAGTATAATTATTACAGTTCTATCGATAATAACACCATTATATGTGTAATAATGCATGCTATATTGATAATAATATAAGTAATAAGTATAATTATTACAGTTCTAGCCATAATAACTGCATAATATGGGTAACAATGCACGTTACACTGCTAATAGTATAAGTAATAACTATAATTATTACAGTTCTAGCGATAATAACTGCATTATATGGGTAATAATGCATGTTATATTGATAATAATATAAGTAATAAGTATAATTATTACAGTTCAAGCCATAATAACTGCATAATATGGGTAACAATGCACGTTACACTGCTAATAGTATAAGTAATAACTATAATTAGTACAGTTCTAGCGATAATAACTGCATTATATGGGTAATAATGCATGTTATATTGATAATATCGGGAGTAATAAGCATAATTATTATAGTTCTAGCGATAATAATAGTACAATATGGCCAATAATGCACGTTATATTGATAATAATATAAGTAATGAGTATAATTATTACAGTCCTAGCGGTAATACTAGTAAAATATGGCTAAGAGTGCCTGTTATATTGATAATAACAAAAGTAATAAGTATATTTATTATACTTCTGTCGATAATAACTGCATTATATGGGTAATAGTGCATGTTATATTAATGATAATGAAAGTAGTAAGTATATTTATTAACGTTCTATCGATAATAACTGCATAATATGGGTAATAATGCATGTTATATGGATGATAATAAAAGTAATACGTATATTTATTATAGTTCTAGCGATAATAACTGCATTATATGGGTAATAATGCATGTTATATTGATAATAATATAAGTAATAAGTATAATTATTACAGTTCTAGCCATAATAACTGCATAATATGGGTAACAATGCACGTTACACTGCTAATAGTATAAGTAATAACTATAATTATTACAGTTCTAGCGATAATAACTGCATTATATGGGTAATAATGCATGTTATATTGATAATAATATAAGTAATAAGTATAATTATTACAGTTCTAGCCATAATAACTGCATAATATGGGTAACAATGCACGTTACACTGCTAATAGTATAAGTAATAACTATAATTATTACAGTTCTAGCGATAATAACTGCATTATATGGGTAATAATGCATGTTATATTGATAATATCGGGAGTAATAAGCATAATTATTATAGTTCTAGCGATAATAATAGTACAATATGGCCAATAATGCACGTTATATTGATAATAATATAAGTAATGAGTATAATTATTACAGTCCTAGCGGTAATACTAGTAAAATATGGCTAAGAGTGCCTGTTATATTGATAATAACAAAAGTAATAAGTATATTTATTATACTTCTGTCGATAATAACTGCATTATATGGGTAATAGTGCATGTTATATTGATAATAATAAAAGTAATAAGTATATTTATTATAGTTCTAGCGATAATAACTGCATTATATGCGTAAGAATGCATGTTATATTGATAATAATAAAAGTAATAAGTATATTTATTATAGTTCTAGCTATAATAACTGCATTATATGGGTAATAATGCATGTTATATTGATAATATTGGGAGTAATAAGTATAATTATTATAGTTCTAACGATAATAATAGTAAAATATGGCTAATAGTGCATGTTATATTGTTAATAATAAATGTAATAAGTATAATTATTACAGTTCTAGCGATAATAACTGCATTATATGGGTAATAATGCATGTTATATTGATAATAATAAAAGTAATAAGTATATTTATTATACTTCTGTCGACAATAACTGCATTATATGAGTAATAATGCATGTTATATTGATAATAATATAAGTAGTAAGTATAATTATTTCAGTTCTAGCGATAATAACTGCATTATTTGGGTAATAATGGATGTTATATTGATAATGTCGGGAGTAATAAGTATAATTATTACAGTTCTACCGATAATACTAGTAAAATATGGCTAACAGTGCCTGTTATATTGATAATAATAAAAGTAATAAGTATATTTGTTATACTTCTGTCGATAATAACTGCATTATATGAGTAATAATGCATGTTATATTGATAATAATATAAGTAATAAGTATAATTATTACAGTTCTAGCGATAATAACTGCATTATATGGGTAATAATGCATGTTATATTGATAATAATAAAAGTAATAAGTATATTTATTATAGTTCTATCGATAATAACTGCATAATATGGGTAATAATGCACGTTATATTGATGATAATAGAAGTAATAAGTATATTTATTATAGTTCTATCGATAATAACTGCATAATATGGGTAATAATACATTTTATATTGGTGATAATGAAAGTAGTAAGTGTATTTATTACAGTTCTAGCGATAATAACTCCATTATAAGGGTAATAATGCATGTTATATTGATAATATCGGGAGTAATAAGTATAATTATTATAGTTCTAGTGATAATAATAGTAAAATATGGCTAATAGTGCATGTTATATTTATAATAATAAAAGTAATAAGTATATTTATTACAGTTCTAGCGATAATAACTGCATTATATGGGTAATAATGCATGTTATATTGATAATAATAAAAGTAATAAGTATATTTATTATACTTCTGTCGACAATAACTGCATTATATGAGTAATAATGCATGTTATATTGATAATAATATAAGTAGTAAGTATAATTATTACAGTTCTAGCGATAATAACTGCATTATTTGGGTAATAATGGATGTTATATTGATAATATCGGGAGTAATAAGTATAATTATTACAGTTCTACCGATAATACTAGTAAAATATGGCTAACAGTGCCTGTTATATTGATAATAATAAAAGTAATAAGTATATTTGTTATACTTCTGTCGATAATAACTGCATTATATGAGTAATAATGCATGTTATATTGATAATAATATAAGCAATAAGTATAATTATTACAGTTCTAGCGATAATAACTGCATTATATGGGTAATAATGCATGTTATATTGATAATAATAAAAGTAATAAGTACAATTATTACAGTTCTAGCGATAATAACTGCATTATATGGGTAATAATGCATGTTATATTGATAATAATAAAAGTAATGAGTATAATTATTACAGTTCTAGCGATAATAACTGCATTATATGGGTAATAATGCATGTTATATTGATAATATTGGGAGTAATAAGTATAATTATTATAGTTCTAGCGATAATAATAGTAAAATATGGCTAATAGTGCATGTTATATTGATAACAATAAAAGTAATAAGTATGTTTATTACAGTTCTATCGATAATAACTGCATAATATGGGTAATAATGCATGTTATATTGATGATCATAAAAGTAATACGTATATTTATTATAGTTCTAGCGATAATAACTGCATAATATGGGTAATAATGCATGTTATATTGATGATAATGAAAGTAGTAAGTACAATTATTACAGTTCTAGCGATAATAACTGCATTATTTGGGTAATAATGGATGTTATATTGATAATATTCGGAGTAATAAGTATAATTATTACAGTTCTAGCGATAATACTAGTAAAATATGGCTAACAGTGCCTGTTATATTGATAATAATAAAAGTAATAAGTATATTTGTTATACTTCTGTCGATAATAACTGCATTATATGGGTAATGGTGCATGTTATATTGATAATAATAAAAGTAATAAGTATAATTATTACAGTTCTAGCGATAATAACTGCATTATATGGGTAATAATGCATGTTATATTGATAATAATATAAGTAATGAGTATAATAATCACAGTTCTAGCGATAATAACTGCATAATATCGGTAATAATGCATGTTATATTGATGATAATGAAAGTAATAAGTATATTTATTATAGTTCTATCGATAATAACTGCATAATATGGGTAATAATGCATGTTATATTGGTGATAATGAAAGTAGTAAGTGTATTTATTACAGTTCTAGCGATAATAACTCCATTATAAGGGTAATAATGCATGTTATATTGATAATATCGGGAGTAATAAGTATAATTATTATAGTTCTAGCGATAATAATAGTAAAATATGGCTAATAGTGCATGTTATATTGATAACAATAAAAGTAATAAGTAAGTTTATTACAGTTCTATCGATAATAACTGCATAATATGGGTAATAATGCATGTTATATTGATGATAATAAAAGTAGTACGTATATTTATTATAGTTCTAGCGATAATAACTGCATAATATGGGTAATAATGCATGTTATATTGATAATAATATAAGTAATGAGTATAATTATTACAGTTCTAGCGATAATAACTGCATAATATCGGTAATAATGCATGTTATATTGATGATAATGAAAGTAGTAAGTACAATTATTACAGTTCTAGCGATAATAACTGCATTATTTGGGTAATAATGGATGTTATATTGATAATATTCGGAGTAATAAGTATAATTATTACAGTTCTAGCGATAATACTAGTAAAATATGGCTAACAGTGCCTGTTATATTGATAATAATAAAAGTAATAAGTATATTTGTTATATACTGTCGATAATAACTGCATTATATGAGTAATAATGCATGTTATATTGATAATAATATAAGTAATAAGTATAATTATTACAGTTCTAGCGATAATAACTGCATAATATGGGTAATAATGCATGTTATATTGATGATAATAAAAGTAATACGTATATTTATTATAGTTCTAGCGATAATAACTGCATAATATGGGTAATAATGCATGTTATATTGATAATAATATAAGTAATGAGTATAATAATCACAGTTCTAGCGATAATAACTGCATAATATCGGTAATAATGCATGTTATATTGATGATAATGAAAGTAATAAGTATATTTATTATAGTTCTATCGATAATAACTGCATAATATGGGTAATAATACATTTTATATTGGTGATAATGAAAGTAGTAAGTGTATTTATTACAGTTCTAGCGATAATAACTCCATTATAAGGGTAATAATGCATGTTATATTGATAATATCGGGAGTAATAAGTATAATTATTATAGTTCTAGTGATAATAATAGTAAAATATGGCTAATAGTGCATGTTATATTTATAATAACAAAAGTAATAAGTATATTTATTATACTTCTGTCGATAATAACTGCATTATATGGGTAATAGTGCATGTTATATTGATAATAATAAAAGTAATAAGTATATTTATTATAGTTCTAGCGATAATAACTGCATTATATGCGTAAGAATGCATGTTATATTGATAATAATAAAAGTAATAAGTATATTTATTATAGTACTAGCTATAATAACTGCATTGTAAGGGGAATAATGCATGTTATATTGATAATATTGGGAGTAATAAGTATAATTATTATAGTTCTAACGATAATAATAGTAAAATATGGCTAATAGTGCATGTTATATTGTTAATAATAAATGTAATAAGTATAATTATTACAGTTCTAGCGATAATAACTGCATTATATGGGTAATAATGCATGTTATATTGATAATAATAAAAGTAATAAGTATATTTATTATGGTTCTAGCTATAATAACTGCATTGTATGGGTAATAATGCATGTTATATTGATAATATTGGGAGTAATAAGTATAATTATTACAGTTCTACCGATAATACTAGTAAAATATGGCTAACAGTGCCTGTTATATTGATAATAATAAAAGTAATAAGTATATTTGTTATACTTCTGTCGATAATAACTGCATTATATGAGTAATAATGCATGTTATATTGATAATAATATAAGTAATAAGTATATTTATTATAGTTCTATCGATAATAACTGCATAATATGGGTAATAATGCACGTTATATTGATGATAATAAAAGTAGTAAGTATATTTATTATAGTTCTACCGATTATAACTGCATAATATGGGTAATAATGCATGTTATATTGGTGATAATGAAAGCAGTAAGTATATTTATTACAGTTCTAGCGATAATAACAACATTATATGGGTAATAATGCATGTTATATTGATAATAATATAAGTAATAAGTATAATTATTACAGTTCTAGCGATAATAATTCCATTATATGGGTAATAATGCATGTTATATTGATAATAATATAAGTAATAAGTATAATTATTACAGTTCTAGCCATAATAACTGCATAATATGGGTAACAATGCACGTTATATTGATAATAATATAAGTAATAAGTATAATTATTACAGTTCTAGCGATAATAACTGCATTATATGGGTAATAATGCATGTTATATTGGTAGTATTGGGAATAATAAGTATAATTATTATATTTCTAGCGATAATAATAGTGAAATATGACTAATAGTGCATGTTACATTGATAATAATAAAAGTAATAAGTATATTTATTACAGTTCTATCGATAATAACTGCATAATATGGGTAATAATGCATGTTATATTGATGATAATAAAAGTAATACGTATATTTATTATAGTTCTAGCTATAATAACTGCATTATATGGGTAATAATGCATGTTATATTGATAATATTGGGAGTAATAAGTATAATTATTATAGTTCTAGCGATAATAATAGTAAAATATGGCTAATAGTGCATGTTATATTGTTAATAATAAAAGTAATAAGTATATTTATTATAGTTCTATCGATAATAACTGCATAATATGGGTAATAATGCACGTTATACTGCTAATAGTATAAGTAATAACTATAATTATTACAGTTCTAGCGATAATAACTCCATTATATGGGTAATAATGCATGTTATATTGATAATAATATAAGTAATGAGTATAATTATTACAGTTCTAGCGATAATAACTGCATTATATGGGTAATAATGCATGTTATATTGATAATAGTAAAAGTAATAAGTATATTTATTACAGTTCTATCGATAATAACTGCATTATATGGGTAATAATGCATGTTATATTAATAATAATAAATGTAATAAGTATAATTATTACAGTTCTAGCGATAATAACTCCATTATATGGGTAATAATGCATGTTATATTGATAATAATATAAGTAATAAGTATAATTATTACAGTTCTAGCCATAATAACTGCATAATATGGGTAACAATGCACGTTATATTGATAATAATATAAGTAATAAGTATAATTATTACAGTTCTAGCGATAATAACTGCATTATATGGGTAATAATGCATGTTATATTGGTAGTATTGGGAATAATAAGTATAATTATTATATTTCTAGCGATAATAATAGTGAAATATGACTAATAGTGCATGTTACATTGATAATAATAAAAGTAATAAGTATATTTATTACAGTTCTATCGATAATAACTGCATAATATGGGTAATAATGCATGTTGTATTGATAATATTGGGAGTAATAAGTATAATTATTATAGTTCTAGCGATAATAATAGTAAAATATGGCTAATAGTGCATGTTATATTGTTAATAATAAAAGTAATAAGTATATTTATTATAGTTCTATCGATAATAACTGCATAATATGGGTAATAATGCACGTTATACTGCTAATAGTATAAGTAATAACTATAATTATTACAGTTCTAGCGATAATAACTGCATTATATGGGTAATAATGCATGCTATATTGATAATATCGGGAGTAATAAGCATAATTATTATAGTTCTAGCGATAATAATAGTACAATATGGCTAATAGTGCATGTTATATTGATAATAATAAAAGTAATAAGTATATTTATTATACTTCTGTCGACAATAACTGCATTATATGAGTAATAATGCATGTTATATTGATAATAATATAAGTAGTAAGTATAATTATTACAGTTCTAGCGATAATAACTGCATTATATGCGTAATAATGCATGTTATATTGATAATAATAAAAGTAATAAGTATGTTTATTATAGTTCTATCGATAATAACTGCATAATATGGGTAATAATGCATGTTATATTGGTGATAATGAAAGTAGTAAGTATATTTATTACAGTTCTAGCGATAATAACATCATTATATGGGTAATAATGCATGTTATATTGATAATAATATAAGTAATAAGTATAATTATTACAGTCCTAGCGGTAATACTAGTAAAATATGGCTAAGAGTGCCTGTTATATTGATAATAACAAAAGTAATAAGTATATTTATTATACTTCTGTCGATAATAACTGCATTATATGGGTAATGGTGCATGTTATATTGATAATAATAAAAGTAATAACTATAATTATTACAGTTCTAGCGATAATAACTGCATTATATGGGTAATAATGCATGTTATATTGATAATAATAAAAGTAATAAGTATATTTATTATAGTTCTATCGATAATAACTGCATAATATGGGTAATAATGCATGTTATATTGATGATAATGAAAGTAGTAAGTATATTTATTACAGTTCTATCGATAATAACTGCATAATATGGGTAATAATGCATGTTATATTGATAATAATAAAAGTAATAAGTATATTTATTATAGTTCTATCGATAATAACTGCATAATATGGGTAATAATGCATGTTCTATTGATGATAATAAAAGTGGTAAGTATATTTATTACAGTTCTAGCGATAATAACTGCATTATATGCGTAATAATGCATGTTATATTGATAATGTCGGGAGTAATAAGTATAATTATTACAGTTCTAGCGATAATAACTGCATTATATGGGTAATAATGCATGTTATATTGATAATATTGGGAGTAATAAGTATAATTATTATAGTTCTAGCGATAATAATAGTAAAATATGGCTAATAGTGCATGTTATATTGATAACAATAAAAGTAATAAGTATGTTTATTACAGTTCTATCGATAATAACTGCATAATATGCGTAATAATGCATGTTATATTGATGATCATAAAAGTAATACGTATATTTATTATAGTTCTATCGATAATAACTGCATAATATGGGTAATAATGCATGTTATATTGATAATAATATAAGTAATGAGTATAATAATCACAGTTCTAGCGATAATAACTGCATAATATCGGTAATAATGCATGTTATATTGATGATAATGAAAGTAATAAGTATATTTATTATAGTTCTATCGATAATAACTGCATTATATGGGTAATAATGCATGTTATATTGATAATAATATAAGTAATAGGTATAAATATTACAGTTCTAGCGATAATAACTGCATTACATGGGTAATAATGCATGTTATATTGATAATATCGGGAGTAATTAGTATAATTATTATAGTTCTAGCGATAATAAAAGTAAAATATGGCTAATAGTGCATGTTATACTGATAATAATAAAAGTAACAAGTATATTTATTATACTTCTGTCGATAATAACTGCATTATATGGGTAATAATGCATGTTATATTGATGATAATATAAGTAACAAGTATAATTATTACAGTTCTAGCGATAATAACTGAATTATATGGGTAATAATGCATGTTATATTGGTAGTATTGGGAATAATAAGTATAATTATTATATTTCTAGCGATAATAATAGTGAAATATGACTAATAGTGCATGTTACATTGATAATAATAAATGTAATAAGTATATTTATTACAGTTCTATCGATAATAACTGCATAATATGGGTAATAATGCATGTTATATTGATGATAATAAAAGTAATACGTATATTTATTATAGTTCTAGCTATAATAACTGCATTATATGGGTAATAATGCATGTTATATTGATAATATTGGGAGTAATAAGTATAATTATTATAGTTCTAGCGATAATAATAGTAAAATATGGCTAATAGTGCATGTTATATTGTTAATAATAAAAGTAATAAGTATAATTATTACAGTTCTAGCGATAATAACTGCATTATATGGGTAATAAGGCATGTTATATTGATAATAATAAAAGTAATAAGTATATTTATTATACTTCTGTCGACAATCACTGCATTATATGAGTAATAATGCATGTTATATTGATAACAATATAAGTAGTAAGTATAATTATTACAGTTCTAGCGATAATAACTGCATTATATGGGTAATAATGCATGTTATATTGATAATAATAAAAGTAATAAGTATATTTATTATAGTTCTATCGATAATAACTGCATAATATGGGTAATAATGCACGTTATACTGCTAATAGTATAAGTAATAACTATAATTATTACAGTTCTAGCGATAATAACTGCATTATGTGGGTAATAATGCATGTTATATTGATGATAATAAAAGTAGTAAGTATATTTATTATTGTTCTAGCTGTTATAACTGCATAATATGGGTAATAATGGATGTTATATTGAGAATAATATAAGTAATAAGTATAATTATTACAGTTCTATCGATAATAACTGCATAAAATGGGTAATAATGCATGTTATATTGATCATAATAAAAGTACTAAGTATATTTATTATAGTTCTAGCAATTATAACTGCATAATATGGGTAATAATGCATGTTATATTGAGAATAATATAAGTAATAAGTATAATTATTATAGTTCTATCGATAATAACTGCATAATATGGGTAATAATGCATGTTATATTGGTGATAATGAAAGTAGTAAGTATATTTATTACAGTTCTAGCGATAATAACATCATTATATGGGTAATAATGCATGTTATATTGATAATAATATAAGTAATAAGTATAATTATTACAGTCCTAGCGGTAATACTAGTAAAATATGGCTAAGAGTGCCTGTTATATTGATAATAACAAAAGTAATAAGTATATTTATTATACTTCTGTCGATAATAACTGCATTATATGGGTAATGGTGCATGTTATATTGATAATAATAAAAGTAATAAGTATAATTATTACAGTTCTAGCGATAATAACTGCATTATATGGGTAATAATGCATGTTATATTCATAATAATAAAAGTAATAAGTATATTTATTATAGTTCTATCGATAATAACTGCATAATATGGGTAATAATGCATGTTATATTGATGATAATGAAAGTAGTAAGTATATTTATTACAGTTCTATCGATAATAACTACATAATATGGGTAATAATGCATGTTATATTGATAATAATAAAAGTAATAAGTATATTTATTATAGTTCTATCGATAATAACTGCATAATATGGGTAATAATGCATGTTCTATTGATGATAATGAAAGTGGTAAGTATATTTATTACAGTTCTAGCGATAATAACTGCATTATATGCGTAATAATGCATGTTATATTGATAATATCGGGAGTAATAAGTATAATTATTATAGTTCTAGCGATAATAATAGTAAAATATGGCTAATAGTGCATGTTATATTGATAACAATAAAAGTAATAAGTATGTTTATTACAGTTCTATCGATAATAACTGCATAATATGGGTAATAATGCATGTTATATTGATGATCATAAAAGTAATACGTATATTTATTATAGTTCTATCGATAATAACTGCATAATATGGGTAATAATGCATGTTATATTGATAATAATATAAGTAATGAGTATAATAATCACAGTTCTAGCGATAATAACTGCATAATATCGGTAATAATGCATGTTATATTGATGATAATGAAAGTAATAAGTATATTTATTATAGTTCTATCGATAATAACTGCATAATATGGGTAATAATGCATGTTATATTGGTGATAATGAAAGTAGTAAGTGTATTTATTACAGTTCTAGCGATAATAACTCCATTATAAGGGTAATAATGCATGTTATATTGATAATATCGGGAGTAATAAGTATAATTATTATAGTTCTAGTGATATTAATAGTAAAATATGGCTAATAGTGCATGTTATATTTATAATAATAAAAGTAATAAGTATATTTATTATACTTCTGTCGATAATAACTGCATTATATGGGTAATAATGCATGTTATATTGATAATATCGGGAGTAATAAGCATAATTATTATAGTTCTAGCGATAATAATAGTACAATATGGCTAATAGTGCATGTTATATTGATAATAATAAAAGTAGTAAGTATGTTTATTATAGTTCTATCGATAATAACTGCATAATATGGGTAATAATGCATGTTATATTGGTGACAATGAAAGTAGTAAGTATATTTATTACAGTTCTAGCGATAATAACACCATTATATGGGTAATAATGCATGTTATATTGATAATAATATAAGTAATAAGTATAATTATTACAGTTCTAGCGATAATAACTCCATTATATGGGGAATAATGCATGTTATATTGATAATAATAGAAGTAATGAGTATAATTATTACAGTTCTAGCGATAATAACTGCATAATATGGGTAATAATGCACGTTATATTGATAATAATATAAGTAATGAGTATAATTATTACAGTGCTAGCGGTAATACTAGTAAAATATGGCTAAGAGTGCCTGTTATATTGATAATAACAAAAGTAATAAGTATATTTATTATACTTCTGTCGATAATAACTGCATTATATGGGTAATAGTGCATGTTATATTGATAATAATATAAGTAATAGGTATAAATATTACAGTTCTAGCGATAATAACTGCATTACATGGGTAATAATGCATGTTATATTGATAATATCGGGAGTAATTAGTATAATTATTATAGTTCTAGCGATAATAAAAGTAAAATATGGCTAATAGTGCATGTTATACTGATAATAATAAAAGTAACAAGTATATTTATTATACTTCTGTCGATAATAACTGCATTATATGGGTAATAATGCATGTTATATTGATAATAATATAAGTAACAAGTATAATTATTACAGTTCTAGCGATAATAACTGCATTATATGGGTAATAATGCATGTTATATTGGTAGTATTGGGAATAATAAGTATAATTATTATATTTCTAGCGATAATAATAGTGAAATATGACTAATAGTGCATGTTACATTGATAATAATAAATGTAATAAGTATATTTATTACAGTTCTATCGATAATAACTGCATAATATGGGTAATAATGCATGTTATATTGAGAATAATATAAGTAATAAGTATAATTATTACAGTTCTAGCGATAATAACTGCATTATATGGGTAATAATGCATGTTATATTGATAATAATAAAAGTAATAAGTATATTTATTATAGTTCTAGCGATAATAACTGCATTATATGCGTAATAATGCATGTTATATTGATAATATCGGGAGTAATAAGTATAATTATTACAGTTCTAGCGATAATAACTGCATAATATGGGTAATAATGCACGTTATATTGATAATAATATAAGTAATAAGTATAATTATTACAGTTCTAGCGATAATAACTGCATTATATGGGTAATAATGCATGTTATATTGATAATATTGGGAGTAATAAGTATAATTATTATAGTTCTAGCGATAATAATAGTAAAATATGGCTAATAGTGCATGTTATATTGATAACAATAAAAGTAATAAGTATGTTTATTACAGTTCTATCGATAATAACTGCATAATATGGGTAATAATGCATGTTATATTGATGATCATAAAAGTAATACGTATATTTATTATAGTTCTATCGATAATAACTGCATAATATGGGTAATAATGCATGTTATATTGATAATAATATAAGTAATGAGTATAATAATCACAGTTCTAGCGTTAATAACTGCATAATATCGGTAATAATGCATGTTATATTGATGATAATGAAAGTAATAAGTATATTTATTATAGTTCTATCGATAATAACTGCATAATATGGGTAATAATGCATGTTATATTGGTGATAATGAAAGTAGTAAGTGTATTTATTACAGTTCTAGCGATAATAACTCCATTATAAGGGTAATAATGCATGTTATATTGATAATATCGGGAGTAATAAGTATAATTATTATAGTTCTAGTGATATTAATAGTAAAATATGGCTAATAGTGCATGTTATATTTATAATAATAAAAGTAATAAGTATATTTATTATACTTCTGTCGATAATAACTGCATTATATGGGTAATAATGCATGTTATATTGATAATATCGGGAGTAATAAGCATAATTATTATAGTTCTAGCGATAATAATAGTACAATATGGCTAATAGTGCATGTTATATTGATAATAATAAAAGTAGTAAGTATGTTTATTATAGTTCTATCGATAATAACTGCATAATATGGGTAATAATGCATGTTATATTGGTGACAATGAAAGTAGTAAGTATATTTATTACAGTTCTAGCGATAATAACACCATTATATGGGTAATAATGCATGTTATATTGATAATAATATAAGTAATAAGTATAATTATTACAGTTCTAGCGATAATAACTCCATTATATGGGGAATAATGCATGTTATATTGATAATAATAGAAGTAATGAGTATAATTATTACAGTTCTAGCGATAATAGCTCCATTATATGGGTAATAATGCATGTTATATTGATAATAATATAAGTAATAAGTATAATTATTACAGTTCTAGCGATAATAACTGCATTATATGGGTAATAATGCATGTTATACTAATAATAACATAAGTAATAAGTATAATTATTACAGTTCTAGCGATAATAACTGCATAATATGGGTAATAATGCTCGTTATATTGATAATAATAAAAGTAATGAGTATAATTATTACAGTTCTAGCGATAATAACTGCATAATATGGGTAATAATGCATGTTATATTGATAATAATATAAGTAATAAGAATAATTATTACAGTTCTAGCGATAATAACTCCATTATATGGGGAATAATGCATGTTATATTAATAATAATAGAAGTAATGAGTATAATTATTACAGTTCTAGCGATAATAACTGCATAATATGGGTAATAATGCACGTTATATTGATAATAATATAAGTAATGAGTATAATTATTACAGTCCTAGCGGTAATACTAGTAAAATATGGCTAAGAGTGCCTGTTATATTGATAATAACAAAAGTAATAAGTATAGTTATTATACTTCTGTCGATAATAACTGCATTATATGGGTAATAGTGCATGTTATATTGATAATAATATAAGTAATAGGTATAAATATTACAGTTCTAGCGATAATAACTGCATTAGATGGGTAATAATGCATGTTATATTGATAATATCGGGAGTAATTAGTATAATTATTATAGTTCTAGCGATAATAAAAGTAAAATATGGCTAATAGTGCATGTTATACTGATAATAATATAAGTAACAAGTATAATTATTACAGTTCTAGCGATAATAACTGCATTATATGGGTAATAATGCATGTTATATTGGTAGTATTGGGAATAATAAGTATAATTATTATATTTCTAGCGATAATAATAGTGAAATATGACTAATAGTGCATGTTACATTGATAATAATAAAAGTAATAAGTATATTTATTACTGTTCTATCGATAATAACTGCATAATATGGGTAATAATGCATGTTATATTGATGATAATAAAAGTAATACGTATATTTATTATAGTTCTAGCTATAATAACTGCATTATATGGGTAATAATGCATGTTATATTGATAATATTGGGAGTAATAAGTATAATTATTATAGTTCTAGCGATAATAATAGTAAAATATGGCTAATAGTGCATGTTATATTGTTAATAATAAAAGTAATAAGTATAATTATTACAGTTCTAGCGATAATAACTGCATTATATGGGTAATAATGCATGTTATATTGATAATAATAAAAGTAATAAGTATATTTATTATACTTCTGTCGACAATCACTGCATTATATGAGTAATAATGCATGTTATATTGATAATAATATAAGTAGTAAGTATAATTATTACAGTTCTAGCGATAATAACTGCATTATATGGGTAATAATGCATGTTATATTGATAATAATAAAAGTAATAAGTATATTTATTATACTTCTGTCGACAATCACTGCATTATATGAGTAATAATGCATGTTATATTGATAATAATATAAGTAATAACTATAATTATTACAGTTCTAGCGATAATAACTGCACGATATGGGTAATAATGCATGTTATATTGATGATAATAAAAGTAGTAAGTATATTTATTATTGTTCTAGCTGTTATAACTGCATAATATGGGTAATAATGGATGTTATATTGAGAATAATATAAGTAATAAGTATAATTATTACAGTTCTATCGATAATAACTGCATTATATGGGTAATAATGCATGTTATATTGATAATATCGGGAGTAATAAGTATAATTATTATAGTTCTAGCGATAATAATAGTAAAATATGGCTAACAGTGCATGTTATATTGATAATAATAAAAGTAATAAGTATATTTATTATACTTCTGTCGATAATAACTGCATTATATGGGTGATAATGCATGTTATATTGATAATAACAAAAGCAATAAGTATAATTATTACAGTTCTAGCGATAATAGCTCCATTATATGGGTAATAATGCATGTTATATTGATAATAATATAAGTAATAAGTATAATTATTACAGTTCTAGCGATAATAACTGCATTATATGGGTAATAATGCATGTTATACTAATAATAATATAAGTAATAAGTATAATTATTACAGTTCTAGCGATAATAACTGCATAATATGGGTAATAATGCACGTTATATTGATAATAATAAAAGTAATGAGTATAATTATTACAGTTCTAGCGATAATAACTGCATTATATGGGTAATAATGCATGTTATATTGATAATAATAAAAGTAATAAGTATATTTATTATAGTTCTATCGATAATAACTGCATAATATGGGTAATAATGCACGTTATGTTGATGATAATAAAAGTAGTAAGTATATTTATTATAGTTCTATCGATTATAACTGCATAATATGGGTAATAATGCATGTTATATTGAGAATAATATAAGTAATAAGTATAATTACTATAGTTCTAGGGATAATAATAGTGCAATATGGCTAATAGTGCATGTTCTATTGATAATAATAAAAGTAATAAGTATATTTATTATAGTTCTGTCGATAATAACTGCATAATATGGGTAACAATGCATGTTATATTGAGAATAATATAAGTAATAAGTATAATTATTACATTTCTAGCGATAATAACTGCATTTTATGCGTAATAATGCATGTTATATTGATAATATCGGGAGTAATAAGTATAATTATTATAGTTCTAGCGATAATAATAGTAAAATATGGCTAATAGTGCATGTTATATTGATAATAATAAAAGTAATAAGTATATTTATTACAGTTCTATCGATAGAAATTGCATAATATGGGTAATAATGCATGTTATATTGATGATAATAAAAGTAATACGTATATTTATTATAGTTCTAGCGATAATAACTGCATAATATGGCTAATAATGCATGTTATATTGATAATAATAAAAGTAATAAGTATATTTATTATAGTTCTATCGATAATAACTGCATAATATGGGTAATAATGCACGTTATATTGATGATAATAAAAGTAGTAAGTATATTTATTATAGTTCTACCGATTATAACTGCATAATTTGGGTAATAATTCATGTTATATTGAGAATAATATAAGTAATAGGTATAATTATTACAGTTCTAGCGATAATAACTGCATTATTTGGGTAATAATGGATGTTATATTGATAATATCGGGAGTAATAAGTATAATTATTACAGTTCTAGCGATAATACTAGTAAAATATGGCTAAGAGTGCCTGTTATATTGATAATAATAAAAGTAATAAGTACATTTATTATACTTCTGTGGATAATAACCGCATAATATGGGTAACAATGCATGTTATATTGAGAATAATATAAGTAATAAGCATAATTATTACAGTTCTAGCGATAATAACTGCATTATATGCGTAATAATGCATGTTATATTGATAATATCGGGAGTAATAAGTATAATTATTATAGTTCTAGCGATAATAATAGTAAAATATGGCTAATAGTGCATGTTATATTGATAATAATAAAAGTAATAAGTATATTTGTTACAGTTCTATCGATAGAAACTGCATAATATGGGTAATAATGCATGTTATATTGATGATAATAAAAGTAATACGTATATTTATTATAGTTCTAGCGATAATAACTGCATAAAATGGCTAATAATGCATGTTATATTGATAATAATAAAAGTAATAAGTATATTTATTATAGTTCTATCGATAATAACTGCAAAATATGGGTAATAATGCACGTTATATTGATGATAATAAAAGTAGTAAGTATATTTATTACAGTTCTATCGATAATAACTGCATAATATGGGTAACAATGCATGTTATATTGAGAATAATGTAAGTAATAAGTATAATTATTACAGTTCTAGCGATAATAACTGCATAATATGGGTAATAATGCACGTTACATTGCTAATAATATAAGTAATAAGTATAATTATTACAGTTCTAGCGATAATAACTGCATAATATGGGTAACAATGCATGTTATATTGAGAATAATATAAGTAATAAGTATAATTATTACAGTTCTAGCGATAATAACTGCATTGTATGGGTAATAATGCACGTTATATTGCTTATAATATAAGTAATAAGTATAATTATTACAGTTCTAGCGATAATAAGTGCATTATTTGGGTAATAATGTACGTTATATTGCTAATAATATATATAATAAGTATAATTATTACAGTTCTAGCGATAATAACTGCATTATATGGGTAATAATGGATGTTATATTGATAATATCGGGAGTAATCAGTATAATTATTACAGTTCTAGCGATAATACTAGTAAAATATGGCTAAGAGTGCCTGTTATATTGATAATAATAAATGTAATAAGTATATTTATTATAGTTCTATCGATAATAACTGCATAATATGGGTAATAATGCACGTTATATTGATGATAATAAAAGTAGTAAGTATATTTATTATAGTTCTACCGATTATAACTGCATAATATGGGTAATAATGCATTCTATATTGAGAATAATATAAGTAATAAGTACAATTACTATAGTTCTAGGGATAACAATAGTGCAATATGGCTAATCGTGCATGTTCTATTGATAATAATAAAAGTAATAAGTATATTAATTATAGTTCTGTCGATAATAACTGCATAATATGGGTAACAATGCATGTTATATTGAGAATAATATAAGTAATAAGCATAATTATTACAGTTCTAGCGATAATAACTGCATTATATGCGTAATAATGCATGTTATATTGATAATATCGGGAGTAATAAGTATAATTATTATAGTTCTAGCGATAATAATAGTAAAATATGGCTAACAGTGCATGTTATATTGATAATAATAAAAGTAATAAGTATATTTATTATACTTCTGTCGATAATAACTGCATTATATGGGTGATAATGCATGTTATATTGATAATAACAAAAGCAATAAGTATAATTATTACAGTTCTAGCGATAATAGCTCCATTATATGGGTAATAATGCATGTTATATTGATAATAATATAAGTAATAAGTATAATTATTACAGTTCTAGCGATAATAACTGCATTATATGGGTAATAATGCATGTTATATTGCTAACAATATAAGTAATAAGTATAATTATTACAGTTCTAGCGATAATAACTGCATTATATGGGTAATAATGCATGCTATATTGATAATATCGGGAGTAATAAGTATAATTATTATAGTTCTAGCGATATTAATAATATAATATGGCTAATAGTGCATGTTGTATTGATAATAATAAAAGTAATAAGTATATTTATTATAGTTCTAGCGATAATAACTGCATAATATGGGTAATAATGCATGTTATATTGATGATAATAAAAGTACTAAGTATATTTATTATGGTTATAGCGATAATAACTGCATAATATGGGAAATAATGCATGTTATATTGAGAATATTATAAGTAATAAGTATAATTATTACAGTTCTAGCGGTAATAACTGCATTATTTGGGTAATAATGGATGTTATATTGATAATATCGGGAGTAATACGTATAATTATTACAGTTCTAGCGATAATACTAGTAAAATATGGCTAAGAGTGCCTGTTATATTGATAATAATAAAAGTAATAAGTATATTTATTATACTTCTGTCGATAATAACTGCATTATATGGGTAACAATGCATGTTATATTGAGAATAATATAAGTAATAAGCATAATTATTACAGTTCTAGCGATAATAACTGCATTATATGCGTAATAATGCATGTTATATTGACAATATCGGGAGTAATAAGTATAATTATTATAGTTCTAGCGATAATAATAGTAAAATATGGCTAACAGTGCATGTTATATTGATAATAATAAAAGTAATAAGTATATTTATTATACTTCTGTCGATAATAACTGCATTATATGGGTGATAATGCATGTTATATTGATAATAACAAAGCAATAAGTATAATTATTACAGTTCTAGCGATAATAGCTCCATTATATGGGTAATAATGCATGTTATATTGATAATAATATAAGTAATAAGTATAATTATTACAGTTCTAGCGATAATAACTGCATTATATGGGTAATAATGCATGTTATACTAATAATAATATAAGTAATAAGTATAATTATTACAGTTCTAGCGATAATAACTGCATAATATGGGTAATAATGCACGTTATATTGATAATAATAAAAGTAATGAGTATAATTATTACAGTTCTAGCGATAATAACTGCATTATATGGGTAATAATGCATGTTATATTGATAATAATAAAAGTAATAAGTATATTTATTATAGTTCTATCGATTATAACTGCATAATATGGGTAATAATGCATGTTATATTGAGAATAATATAAGTAATAAGTATAATTACTATAGTTCTAGGGATAATAATAGTGCAATATGGCTAATAGTGCATGTTCTATTGATAATAATAAAAGTAATAAGTATATTTATTATAGTTCTGTCGATAATAACTGCATAATATGGGTAACAATGCATGTTATATTGAGAATAATATAAGTAATAAGTATAATTATTACATTTCTAGCGATAATAACTGCATTATATGCGTAATAATGCATGTTATATTGATAATATCGGGAGTAATAAGTATAATTATTATAGTTCTAGCGATAATAATAGTAAAATATGGCTAATAGTGCATGTTATATTGATAATAATAAAAGTAATAAGTATATTTATTACAGTTCTATCGATAGAAATTGCATAATATGGGTAATAATGCATGTTATATTGATGATAATAAAAGTAATACGTATATTTATTATAGTTCTAGCGATAATAACTGCATAATATGGCTAATAATGCATGTTATATTGATAATAATAAAAGTAATAAGTATATTTATTATAGTTCTATCGATAATAACTGCATAATATGGGTAATAATGCACGTTATATTGATGATAATAAAAGTAGTAAGTATATTTATTATAGTTCTACCGATTATAACTGCATAATATGGGTAATAATGCATGTTATATTGATGATAATAAAAGTAGTAAGTATATTTATTATAGTTCTATCGATAATAACTGCATAATATGGGTAATAATGCATGTTATATTGATGATAATAAAAGTACTAAGTATATTTATTATAGTTCTAGCTATTACAACTGCATTATTTGGGTAATAATGCACGTTGGATTGCTGATAATATAAGTAATAAGTATAGTTATTACAGTTCTAGCGATAATAACTGCATTATATGCGTAATAATGCATGTTATATTGATAATATCGGGAGTGATAACTATAATTATTATAGTTCTAGCGATAATAATAGTAAAATATGGCTAATTGTGCATGTTATATTGATAATAATAAAAGTAATAAGTATATTTATTATAGTTCTATCGATAATAACTGCATAATATGGGTAATAATGCATGTTATATTGATGATAATAAAAGTAGTAAGTACATTTATTATAGTTCTAGCGATAATAAATGTAAAATATGGCTAATAGTGCATGTTATACTGATAATAATAAAAGTAATAAGTATATTTATTATACTTCTGTCGATAATAACTGCATTATATGGGTAATAATGCATGTTATATTGATAATAATATAAGTAATAAGTATAATTATTACAGTTCTAGCGATAATAACTGCATAATATGCGTAATAATGCATGTCATATTGATAATAATATAAGTAATAAGTATAATTATTACAATTCTAGCGATAATAATTGCATTATATGGGTAATAATGCATGTTATATTGATAATATCGGGAGTAATAACTATAGTTATTATAGTTCTAGCGATAATAATAGTAAAATATGGCTAATTGTGCATGTTATATTGATAATAATAAAAGTAATACGTATATTTATTATTGTTCTAGCGATAATAACTGCATAATATGGGTAATAATGCATGTTATATTGATGATAATAAAAGTAGTAAGTAAATTTATTATAGTTCTAGCCATAATAAAAGTAAAATATGGCTAATAGTGCATGTTATACTGATAATAATAAAAGTAATAAGTATATTTATTATACTTCTGTCGATAATAACTGCATTATATGGGTAATAATGCATGTTATATTGATAATAATATAAGCAATAAGTATAATTATTACAGTTCTAGCGATAATAACTGCATAATATGCGTAATAATGCATGTTATATTGATAATATCGGGAGTAATAAGTATAAGTATTACAGTTCTAGCGATAATAACTGCATTATATGGGTAATAATGCATGTTATATTGATAATATCGGGAGTAATAAGTATAATTATTATAGTTCTAGCGATAATAATAGTAACATATGGCTAATAGTGCATGTTATATTGATAATAATATAAGTAATAAGTATAGTTATTACAGTTCTAGCGATAATAACTCCATTATATGGGTAATAATGCATGTTATATTGAGAATAATATAAGTAATAAGTATATTTATTATAGTTCTAGCGATCATAACTGCATTATATGGGTAATAATGCACGTTATATTGCTAACAATATAAGTAATAAGTATAATTATTACAGTTCTAGCGATAATAACTGCATTATATAGGTAATAATGCATGTTATATTGATAATATCGGGAGTAATAAGTATAATTATTATAGTTCTAGCGATATTAATAGTATAATATGGCTAATAGTGCATGTTGTATTGATAATAATAAAAGTAATAAGTATATTTATTATAGTTCTAGCCATAATAACTGCATAATATGGGTAATAATGCATGTTATATTGATGATAATAAAAGTACTAAGTATATTCATCATGGTTATAGCGATAATAACTGCATAATATGGGTAATAATGCATGTTATATTGATAATAATAAAAGTAATAAGTATATTTATTATAGTACTATCGATAATAACTGCATAATATGGGTAATAATGCACGTTATATTGATGATAATAAAAGTAGTAAGTATATTTATTATAGTTCTACCGATTATAACTGCATAATATGGGTAATAATGCATGTTATATTGATGATAATAAAAGTAGTAAGTATATTTATTATAGTTCTATCGATTGCAACTGCATAATATGGGAAATAATGCATGTTATATTGATAATATCGGTAGTAATAAGTATAATTATTATAGTTCTAGCGATAATAATAGTAAAATATGGCTAATAGTGCATGTTATATTGATAATAATAAAAGTAATAAGTATATTTATTACAGTTCTATCGATAGAAATTGCATAATATGGGTAATAATGCATGTTATATTGATGATAATAAAAGTAATACGTATATTTATTATAGTTCTAGCGATAATAACTGCATAATATGGCTAATAATGCATGTTATATTGATAATAATAAAAGTAATAAGTATATTTATTATAGTTCCATCGATAATAACTGCATAATATGGGTAATAATGCACGTTATATTGATGATAATAAAAGTAGTAAGTATATTTATTATAGTTCTACCGATTATAACTGCATAATATGGGTAATAATGCATGTTATATTGATGATAATAAAAGTAGTAAGTATATTTATTATAGTTCTATCGATAATAACTGCATAATATGGGTAATAATGCATGTTATATTGATGATAATAAAAGTACTAAGTATATTTATTATAGTTCTAGCTATTACAACTGCATTATTTGGGTAATAATGCACGTTGGATTGCTGATAATATAAGTAATAAGTATAATTATTACAGTTCTAGCGATAATAACTGCATTATATGCGTAATAATGCATGTTATATTGATAATATCGGGAGTGATAACTATAATTATTATAGTTCTAGCGATAATAATAGTAAAATATGGCTAATTGTGCATGTTATATTGATAATAATAAAAGTAATAAGTATATTTATTATAGTTCTATCGATAATAACTGCATAATATGGGTAATAATGCATGTTATATTGATGATAATAAAAGTAGTAAGTACATTTATTATAGTTCTAGCGATAATAAATGTAAAATATGGCTAATAGTGCATGTTATACTGATAATAATAAAAGTAATAAGTATATTTATTATACTTCTGTCGATAATAACTGCATTATATGGGTAATAATGCATGTTATATTGATAATAATATAAGTAATAAGTATAATTATTACAGTTCTAGCGATAATAACTGCATAATATGCGTAATAATGCATGTCATATTGATAATAATATAAGTAATAAGTATAATTATTACAATTCTAGCGATAATAATTGCATTATATGGGTAATAATGCATGTTATATTGATAATATCGGGAGTAATAACTATAGTTATTATAGTTCTAGCGATAATAATAGTAAAATATGGCTAATTGTGCATGTTATATTGATAATAATAAAAGTAATACGTATATTTATTATTGTTCTAGCGATAATAACTGCATAATATGGGTAATAATGCATGTTATATTGATGATAATAAAAGTAGTAAGTAAATTTATTATAGTTCTAGCCATAATAAAAGTAAAATATGGCTAATAGTGCATGTTATACTGATAATAATAAAAGTAATAAGTATATTTATTATACTTCTGTCGATAATAACTGCATTATATGGGTAATAATGCATGTTATATTGATAATAATATAAGCAATAAGTATAATTATTACAGTTCTAGCGATAATAACTGCATAATATGCGTAATAATGCATGTTATATTGATAATATCGGGAGTAATAAGTATAATTATTACAGTTCTAGCGATAATAACTGCATTATATGGGTAATAATGCATGTTATATTGATAATATCGGGAGTAATAAGTATAATTATTATAGTTCTAGCGATAATAATAGTAACATATGGCTAATAGTGCATGTTATATTGATAATAATATAAGTAATAAGTATAGTTATTACAGTTCTAGCGATAATAACTCCATTATATGGGTAATAATGCATGTTATATTGAGAATAATATAAGTAATAAGTATATTTATTATAGTTCTAGCGATCATAACTGCATTATATGGGTAATAATGCACGTTATATTGCTAACAATATAAGTAATAAGTATAATTATTACAGTTCTAGCGATAATAACTGCATTATATAGGTAATAATGCATGTTATATTGATAATATCGGGAGTAATAAGTATAATTATTATAGTTCTAGCGATATTAATAGTATAATATGGCTAATAGTGCATGTTGTATTGATAATAATAAAAGTAATAAGTATATTTATTATAGTTCTAGCGATAATAACTGCATAATATGGGTAATAATGCATGTTATATTGATGATAATAAAAGTACTAAGTATATTCATCATGGTTATAGCGATAATAACTGCATAATATGGGTAATAATGCATGTTATATTGATAATAATAAAAGTAATAAGTATATTTATTATAGTACTATCGATAATAACTGCATAATATGGGTTATAATGCACGTTATATTGATGATAATAAAAGTAGTAAGTATATTTATTATAGTTCTACCGATTGCAACTGCATAATATGGGAAATAATGCATGTTATATTGAGAATAATATAAGTAATAAGTATAATTATTACAGTTCTAGCGATAATAATTGCATTATTTGTGTAATAATGGATGTTATATTGATAATATCGGGAGTAATACGTATAATTATTACAGTTCTAGCGATAATACTAGTAAAATATGGCTAAGAGTGCCTGTTATATTGATAATAATAAAAGTAATAAGTATATTTATTATACTTCTGTCGATAATAACTGCATTATATGGGTAATAATGCATGTTATATTGATAATAATATAAGTAATAAGTATAATTATTACAGTTCTAGCGATAATAACTGCATTATATGGGTAATAATGCATGTTATATTGATAATATCGGGAGTAATAAGTATAATTATTATAGTTCTAGCGATAATAATAGTAACATATGGCTAATAGTGCATGTTATATTGATAATAATATAAGTAATAAGTATAGTTATTACAGTTCTAGCGATAATAACTCCATTATATGGGTAATAATGCATGTTATATTGAGAATAATATAAGTAATAAGTATATTTATTATAGTTCTAGCGATCATAACTGCATTATATGGGTAATAATGCACGTTATATTGCTAACAATATAAGTAATAAGTATAATTATTACAGTTCTAGCGATAATAACTGCATTATATGGGTAATAATGCATGTTATATTGATAATAATATAAGTAATAAGAATAATTATTACAGTTCTAGCGATAATAACTGCACTATATGGGTAATAATGCATGTTATATTGATGATAATAAAAGTAATACGTATATTTATTATAGTTCTAGCGATAATAACTGCATAATATGGGTAATAATGCATGTTATATTGATAATAATATAAGTAATAAGTATAATTATTACAGTTCTAGCGATAATAACTGCATTATATGGGTAAAAATGCATGTTATATTGATAATATTGGGAGTAATAAGTATATTTATTATGGTTCTAGAGATAATAACTGCATAATATGGGTAATAATGCTTGTTATATTGATAATAATATAAGTAATAAGTATAATTATTACAGTTCTAGCGATAATACCTCCATTATATGGGTAATAATGCATGTTATATTGATGATAATGAAAGTAATACGTATATTTATTATAGTTCTAGCGATAATAACTGCATAATATGGGTAATAATGCATGTTATATTGAGAATAATATAAGTAATAAGTATAATTATTACAGTTCTTGCGATAATACCTCCATTATATGGGTAATAATGCATGTTATATTGATAATAATATAAGTAATAAGTATAGTTATTACAGTTCTAGCGATAATAACTGCATTATATGGGTAATAATGCACGTTATACTGCTAATAATATAAGTAATAAGTATAATTATTACAGTTCTAGCGATAATAACTGCATTATATGGGTAATAATGCATGTTATATTGATTATATCGGGAGTAATAAGTATAATTATTATAGTTCTAGCGATAATAATAGTAATATATGGCAAATAGTGCATGTTATATTGATAATAATAAAAGTAATAAGTATATTTATTACAGTTCTATCGATAATAACTGCATAATATGGGTAATAATGCATGTTATATTGATGATAATAAAAGTAATACGTATATTTATTATAGTTCTAGCGATAATAACTGCATAATATGGGTAATAATGCATGTTATATTGATACTAATATAAGTAATAAGTATAATTATTACAGTTCTAGCGATAATAACTGCATTATATGGGTAATAATGCATGTTATATTGATAATATTGGGAGTAATAAGTATATTTATTATAGTTCTGGCGATCATAACTGCATAATAAGGGTAATAATGCATGTTATATTGATAATAATATAAGTAATAAGTATAATTATTACAGTTCTAGCAATAATACCTCCATTATATGGGTAATAATGCATGTTATATTGATGATAATGAAAGTAATACGTATATTTATTATAGTTCTTGCGATAATAACTGCATAATATGGGTAATAATGCATGTTATATTGAGAATAATATAAGTAATAAGTATAATTATTACAGTTCTGGCGATAATAACTGCATTATATGGGTAGTAATGCACGTTATATTGCTAACAATATAAGTAATAAGTATAATTATTACAGTTCTAGCGATAATAACTGCATGATATGGGTAAAAATGCATGTTATATTGATAATATTGGGAGTAATCAGTATATTTATTATGGTTCTAGAGATAATAACTGCATAATATGGGTAATAATGCATGTTATATTGATAATAATATAAGTAATAAGTATAATTATTACAGTTCTAGCGATAATACCTCCATTATATGGGTAATAATGCATGTTATATTGATGATAATGAAAGTAATACGTATCTTTATTATAGTTCTAGCGGTAATAACTGCATTATATGGGTAATAATGCATGTTATATTGATAATATCGGGAGTAATAAGTATAATTATTATAGTTCTAGCGATAGTAATAGTAAAATATGGCTAATAGTGCATGTTATATTGATAATAATATAAGTAATAAGTATAATTATTACAGTTCTAGCGATAATAACTGCATTATATGGGTAATAATGCATGTTATATTGATGATAATGAAAGTAATACGTATATTTGTTATAGTTCTAGCGATAATAACTGCATAATATGGGTAATAATGCATGTTATATTGAGAATAATATAAGTAATAAGTATAATTATTACAGTTCTGGCGATAATAACTGCATTATATGGGTAATAATGCACGTTATATTGCTAATAGTATAAGTAATAAGTATAATTATTACAGTTCTAGCGATAATACCTCCATTATATGGGTAATAATGCATGTTATATTGATAATGATATAAGTAATAAGTATAATTATTACAGTTCTAGCGATAATAACTGCATAATATGGGTAATAATGCACGTTATATTGCTAATAGTATAAGTAATGAGTACAATTATTACAGTTCTAGCGATAATAACTGCATTATATGGGTAATAATGCATGTTATATTGATAATAATATAAGTAATAAGAATAATTATTACAGTTCTAGCGATAATAACTGCACTATATGGGTAATAATGCATGTTATATTGATGATAATAAAAGTAATACGTATATTTATTATAGTTCTAGCGATAATAACTGCATAATATGGGTAATAATGCATGTTATATTGATAATAATATAAGTAATAAGTATAATTATTACAGTTCTAGCGATAATAACTGCATTATATGGGTAATAATGCACGTTATATTGCTCACAATATAAGTAATAAGTATAATTATTACAGTTCTAGCGATAATAACTGCATTATATGGGTAATAATGCATGTTATATTGATAATATCGGGAGTAATAAGTATAATTATTACAGTTCTGGCGATAATAACTGCATTATATGGGTAATAATGGATGTTATATTGATAATATCGGAAGTAATAAGTATAATTATTACAGTTCTAGCGATAATACTAGTAAAATATGGCTAATACTGCATGTTATATTGATAATAATATAAGTAATAAGTATATTTATTACAGTTCTAACGATAATAACTGCATAATATCGGTAATAATGCATGTAATATTGATAATAATCTAAGTAATAAGTATAATTATTACAGTTCTAGCGATAATAACTGCATTATATGGGTAATAATACACGTTATATTGCTAACAATATAAGTAATAAGTATAATTATTACAGTTCTAGCGATAATAACTGCATTATATGGGTAATAATGCATGTTATATTGATGATAATGAAAGTAATACGTATATTTGTTATAGTTCTAGCGATAATAACTGCATAATATGGGTAATAATGCATGTTATATTGATAATAATATAAGTAATAAGTATAATTATTACAGTTCTAGCGATAATAACTGCATTATATGGGTAATAATGCACGTTATATTGCTCACAATATAAGTAATAAGTATAATTATTACAGTTCTAGCGATAATAACTGCATTATATGGGTAATAATGCATGTTATATTGATAATATCGGGAGTAATAAGTATAATTATTACAGTTCTGGCGATAATAACTGCATTATATGGGTAATAATGGATGTTATATTGATAATATCGGAAGTAATAAGTATAATTATTACAGTTCTAGCGATAATACTAGTAAAATATGGCTAATACTGCATGTTATATTGATAATAATATAAGTAATAAGTATATTTATTACAGTTCTAACGATAATAACTGCATAATATCGGTAATAATGCATGTAATATTGATAATAATCTAAGTAATAAGTATAATTATTACAGTTCTAGCGATAATAACTGCATTATATGGGTAATAATACACGTTATATTGCTAACAATATAAGTAATAAGTATAATTATTACAGTTCTAGCGATAATAACTGCATTATATGGGTAATAATGCATGTTATATTGATGATAATGAAAGTAATACGTATATTTGTTATAGTTCTAGCGATAATAACTGCATAATATGGGTAATAATGCATGTTATATTGAGAATAATATAAGTAATAAGTATAATTATTACAGTTCTGGCGATAATAACTGCATTATATGGGTAATAATGCACGTTATATTGCTAATAGTATAAGTAATAAGTATAATTATTACAGTTCTAGCGATAATACCTCCATTATATGGGTAATAATGCATGTTATATTGATAATGATATAAGTAATAAGTATAATTATTACAGTTCTAGCGATAATAACTGCATTATATGGGTAATAATGCACGTTATATTGCTAATAATATAAGTAATGAGTACAATTATTGCAGTTCTAGCGATAATAACTGCATTATATGGGTAATAATGCACGTTATATTGCTAATAATATAAGTAATAAGTATAATTATTACAGTTCTAGCGATAATAACTGCATTATATGGGTAATAATGCATGTTATATTGATAATATCGGGAGTAATAAGTATAATTTTTATAGTTCTAGCGATAATAATAGTAAAATGTGGCAAATAGTGCATGTTATATTGATAATAATAAAAGTAATAAATATATTTATTACAGTTCTATCAATAATAACTGCATAATATGGGTAATAATGCATGTTATATTGATGATAATAAAAGTAATACGTATATTTATTATAGTTCTAGCGATAATAACTGCATAATATGGGTAATAATGCATGTTATATTGATAATAATCTAAGTAATAAGTATAATTATTACAGTTCTAGCGATAATAACTGCATTATATGGGTAATAATGGATGTTATATTGATAATATTGGGAGTAATAAGTAAAATTATTATCGTTCTAGCGATAATAATAGTAAAATATGGCTAATAGTGCATGTTACATTGATAATAATAAAAGTAGTAAGTATATTTATTATAGATCTAGCGATAATAACTGCATTATATGGGTAATAATGCATGTTATATTGATGATAATAAAAGTAATACGTATATTTATTATAGTTCTAGCGATAATAACTGCATAATATGGGTAATAATGCATGTTATATTGATAATAATATAAGTAATAAGTATAATTATTACAGTTCTAGCGATAATAACTGCATAATATGGGTAATAATGCATGTTATATTGATGATAATAAAAGTAGTAAGTACATTTATTATAGTTCTAGCCATAATAAAAGTAAAATATGGCTAATAGTGCATGTTGTACTGATAACAATAAAAGTAATAAGTATATTTATTATACTTCTGTCGATAATAACTGCATTATATGGGTAATAATGCATGTTATATTGATAATAATATAAGTAATGAGTATAATTATTACAGTTCTAGCGATAATAACTTCATTATATGGGTAATAATGCATGTTATATTGATAATAATATAAGTAATAAGTATAATTCTTACGGTTCTAGCTATAATAGCTGCATTATATGGGTAATAATGCATGTTATATTGATAATATCGGGAGTAGTAAGCATAATTATGATAGTTCTAGCGATAATAATAGTAAAATATGGCTAATAGTGCATGTTATATTGATAATAATAAAAGTAATAAGTATAATTAATACAGTCCTAGCGATAATAACTGCGTTATATGGGTAATAATGCATGTTATATTGATAATATCGGGAGTAATAAGTATAATTATTATAGTTCTAGCGATAATAATAGTAAAATATGGCTAATAGTGCATGTTATATTGATAATAATAAAAGTAATAAGTATATTTATTACAGTTCTATCGATAGTAACTGCATAATATGGGTAATAATGCATGTTATATTGATGATAATAAAAGTAGTAAGTACATTTATTATAGTTCTAGCGATAATAAAAGTAAAATATGGCTAATAGTGCATGTTATACTGATAATAATAAAAGTAATAAGTATATTTATTATACTACTGTTGATAATAACTGCATTATATGGGTAATAATGCGTGTTATATTGATAATATCGGGAGTAATAAGTATAATTATTATAGTTCTAGCGATAATAATAGTAAAATATGACTAATAGTGCACGTTATATTGATAATAATATAAGTAATAAGTATATTTATTACAGTTCTAGCGATAATAACTGCATTATATGCGTAATAATGCATGTTATATTGATAATATCGGGAGTAATAAGTATAATTATTATAGTCCTAGCGATAATAATAGTAAAATATGGCTAATAGTGCATGTTATATTGATAATAATAAAAGTAATAAGTATATTTATTATACTACTGTTGATAATAACTGCATTATATGGGTAATAATGCAAGTTACATTGATGATAATAAAAGTACTAAGTATATTTATTACAGTTCTATCGATAATAACTGCATTATATGGGTAATAATGCACGTTATATTGCTAATAGTATAAGTAATAAGTATAATTATTACAGTTCTAGCGATAATACCTCCATTATATGGGTAATAATGCATGTTATATTGATAATGATATAAGTAATAAGTATAATTATTACAGTTCTAGCGATAATAACTGCATTATATGGGTAATAATGCACGTTATATTGCTAATAATATAAGTAATGAGTACAATTATTGCAGTTCTAGCGATAATAACTGCATTATATGGGTAATAATGCACGTTATATTGCTAATAATATAAGTAATAAGTATAATTATTACAGTTCTAGCGATAATAACTGCATTATATGGGTAATAATGCATGTTATATTGATAATATCGGGAGTAATAAGTATAATTTTTATAGTTCTAGCGATAATAATAGTAAAATGTGGCAAATAGTGCATGTTATATTGATAATAATAAAAGTAATAAATATATTTATTACAGTTCTATCAATAATAACTGCATAATATGGGTAATAATGCATGTTATATTGATGATAATAAAAGTAATACGTATATTTATTATAGTTCTAGCGATAATAACTGCATAATATGGGTAATAATGCATGTTATATTGATAATAATCTAAGTAATAAGTATAATTATTACAGTTCTAGCGATAATAACTGCATTATATGGGTAATAATGGATGTTATATTGATAATATTGGGAGTAATAAGTAAAATTATTATCGTTCTAGCGATAATAATAGTAAAATATGGCTAATAGTGCATGTTACATTGATAATAATAAAAGTAGTAAGTATATTTATTATAGATCTAGCGATAATAACTGCATTATATGGGTAATAATGCATGTTATATTGATGATAATAAAAGTAATACGTATATTTATTATAGTTCTAGCGATAATAACTGCATAATATGGGTAATAATGCATGTTATATTGATAATAATATAAGTAATAAGTATAATTATTACAGTTCTAGCGATAATAACTGCATAATATGGGTAATAATGCATGTTATATTGATGATAATAAAAGTAGTAAGTACATTTATTATAGTTCTAGCCATAATAAAAGTAAAATATGGCTAATAGTGCATGTTGTACTGATAACAATAAAAGTAATAAGTATATTTATTATACTTCTGTCGATAATAACTGCATTATATGGGTAATAATGCATGTTATATTGATAATAATATAAGTAATGAGTATAATTATTACAGTTCTAGCGATAATAACTTCATTATATGGGTAATAATGCATGTTATATTGATAATAATATAAGTAATAAGTATAATTCTTACGGTTCTAGCTATAATAGCTGCATTATATGGGTAATAATGCATGTTATATTGATAATATCGGGAGTAGTAAGCATAATTATGATAGTTCTAGCGATAATAATAGTAAAATATGGCTAATAGTGCATGTTATATTGATAATAATAAAAGTAATAAGTATAATTAATACAGTCCTAGCGATAATAACTGCGTTATATGGGTAATAATGCATGTTATATTGATAATATCGGGAGTAATAAGTATAATTATTATAGTTCTAGCGATAATAATAGTAAAATATGGCTAATAGTGCATGTTATATTGATAATAATAAAAGTAATAAGTATATTTATTACAGTTCTATCGATAGTAACTGCATAATATGGGTAATAATGCATGTTATATTGATGATAATAAAAGTAGTAAGTACATTTATTATAGTTCTAGCGATAATAAAAGTAAAATATGGCTAATAGTGCATGTTATACTGATAATAATAAAAGTAATAAGTATATTTATTATACTACTGTTGATAATAACTGCATTATATGGGTAATAATGCGTGTTATATTGATAATATCGGGAGTAATAAGTATAATTATTATAGTTCTAGCGATAATAATAGTAAAATATGACTAATAGTGCACGTTATATTGATAATAATATAAGTAATAAGTATATTTATTACAGTTCTAGCGATAATAACTGCATTATATGCGTAATAATGCATGTTATATTGATAATATCGGGAGTAATAAGTATAATTATTATAGTCCTAGCGATAATAATAGTAAAATATGGCTAATAGTGCATGTTATATTGATAATAATAAAAGTAATAAGTATATTTATTATACTACTGTTGATAATAACTGCATTATATGGGTAATAATGCAAGTTACATTGATGATAATAAAAGTACTAAGTATATTTATTACAGTTCTATCGATAATAACTGCATAATATGGGTAATAATGCATGTTATATTGATGATAATGAAAGTAGTAAGTATATTTATTATAGCTCTAGCGATTATAACTTCATAATATGGGTAATAATGCATGTTATATTGATGCTAATGAAAGTAGTAAGTATATTTATTATAGCTCTAGCGATTATAACTGCATAATATGGGTAATAATGCATGTTATGTTGAGAATAATATAAGTAATAAGTATAATTAATACAGTCCTAGCGATAATAACTGCATTATATGGGTAATAATGCATGTTATATTGATAATAATATAAGTAATAAGTATAATTATTACAGTTCTAGCGATAATAACTTCATTATATGGGTAATAATGCATGTTATATTGATAATAATATAAGTAATAAGTATAATTCTTACGGTTCTAGCTATAATAACTGCATTATATGGGTAATAATGCATGTTATATTGATAATATCGGGAGTAGTAAGCATAATTATTATAGTTCTAGCGATAATAATAGTAAAATATGGCTAATAGTGCATGTTATATTGATAATAATAAAAGTAATAAGTATATTTATTATAGTTCTTTCGATAATAACTGCATAATATGGGTAATAATGCATGTTATATTGATGATAATGAAAGTAGTAGGTATATTTATTATAGTTCTGGCGATTATACCTGCATAATATGGGTAGTAATGCATGTTATATTGAGAATAATATAAGTAATAAGTATAATTATTACAGTCCTAGCGATAATAACTGCATTATATGGGTAATAATGCGTGTTATATTGATAATATCGGGAGTAATAAGTATAATTATTATAGTTCTAGCGATAATAATAGTAAAATATGACTAATAGTGCACGTTATATTGATAATAATATAAGTAATAAGTATATTTATTACAGTTCTAGCGATAATAACTGCATTATATGCGTAATAATGCATGTTATATTGATAATATCGGGAGTAATAAGTATAATTATTATAGTCCTAGCGATAATAATAGTAAAATATGCCTAATAGTGCATGTTATATTGATAATAATAAAAGTAATAAGTATATTTATTACAGTTCTATCGATAATAACTGCATAATATGGGTAATAATGCATGTTATATTGATGATAATAAAAGTAATACGTATATTTATTATAGTTCTAGCGATAATAACTGCATAATATGGGTAATAATGCATGTTATATTGATAATAATATAAGTAATAAGTATAATTATTACAGTTCTAGCGATAATAACTGCATTATATGGGTAATAATGCACGTTATATTGCTAACAATATAAGTAATAAGCATAATTATTACAGTTCTAGCGATAATAACTGCATAATATGCGTAATAATGCTTGTTATATTGATAATATCGGGAGTAATAAGTATAATTATTACGGTTCTAGCGATAATAACTGCATTATATGGGTAATAATGCATGTTATATTGATAATATCGGGAGTAGTATGCATAATTATTATAGTTCTAGCGATAATAATAGTAAAATATGGCTAATAGTGCATGTTATATTGATAATAATAAAAGTAATAAGTATATTTATTACAGTTCTATCGATAATAACTGCATAATATCGGTAATAATGCATGTAATATTGATAATAATATAAGTAATAAGTATAATTATTACAGTTCTAGCGATAATAACTGCATTATATGGGTAATAATGCATGTTATATTGATAATATCGGGAGTAATAAGTATAATTATTATAGTTCTAGCGATAATAATAGTAAAATATGGCTAATACTGCATGTTATATTGATAATAATAAAAGTAATAAGTAAATTTATTACAGTTCTATCCATAATAACTGCATAATATGGGTAATAGTGGACTTTATATTGATAATAATAAAAGTAATAAGTATATTTATTACATTTCTATCGATAATAACTGCATAATATGGGTAATAATGCATGTTATATTGATGATAATAAAAGTAATACGTATATTTATTATAGTTCTCGCAGTAATAACTGCTAAATATGGGTAATAATGCATGTTATATTGATAATAATATAAGTAATAAGTATAATTATTACAGTTCTAGCGATAATAACTGCATTATATGGGTAATAATGCACGTTATATTGCTAACAATATAAGTAATAAGTATAATTATTACAGTTCTGGCGATAATAACTGCATTATATGGGTAATAATGCATGTTATATTGATAATAATAAAAGTAATAAGTATATTTATTATCGTTCTATCGATAATAACTTCTTAATATGGGTAATAATGCATGTTATATTGATGATAATGAAAGTAGTAAGTATATTTATTACAGTTCTAGCGATAATAACTGCATTATATGCGTAATAAGGCATGTTATATTGATAATATCGGGAGTAATAAGTATAATTATTATAGTTCTAGCGATAGTAATAGTAAAATATGGCTAATAGTGCAAGATATATTGATAATAGTAAAAGTAATAAGTAAATTTATTACAGTTCTATCGATAATAACTGCATAATATGGGTAATAATGCATGTTATATTGATGATAATGAAAGTAATACGTATATTTATTATAGTTCAAGCGATAATAACTGCATAATATGGGTAATAATGCGTGTTATATTGAGAATAATATAAGTAATAAGTATAATTATTACAGTTCTGGCGATAATAACTGCATTATATGGGTAATAATGCACGTTATATTGCTAATAGTATAAGTAATATGTATAATTATTACAGTTCTAGCGATAATACCTCCATTATATGGGTAATAATGCATGTTATATTGATAATAATATAAGTAATAAGTATAATTATTACAGTTCTAGCCATAATAACTGCATTATATGGGTAATAATGCATGTTATATTGATAATGATATAAGTAATAAGTATAATTATTACAGTTCTAGCGATAATAACTGCATAATATGGGTAATAATGCACGTTATATTGCTAATAATATAAGTAATGAGTACAATTATTACAGTTCTAGCGATAATAACTGCATTATATGGGTAATAATGCATGTTATATTGATAATAATATAAGTAATAAGAATAATTATTACAGTTCTAGCGATAATAACTGCACTATATGGGTAATAATGCATGTTATATTGATGATAATAAAAGTAATACGTATATTTATTATAGTTCTAGCGATAATAACTGCATAATATGGGTAATAATGCATGTTATATTGATAATAATATAAGTAATAAGTATAATTATTACAGTTCTAGCGATAATAACTGCATTATATGGGTAAAAATGCATGTTATATTGATAATATTGGGAGTAATAAGTATATTTATTATGGTTCTAGAGATAATAACTGCATAATATGGGTAATAATGCTTGTTATATTGATAATAATATAAGTAATAAGTATAATTATTACAGTTCTAGCGATAATACCTCCATTATATGGGTAATAATGCATGTTATATTGATGATAATGAAAGTAATACGTATATTTATTATAGTTCTAGCGATAATAACTGCATAATATGGGTAATAATGCATGTTATATTGATAATGATATAAGTAATAAGTATAATTATTACAGTTCTAGCGATAATAACTGCATAATATGGGTAATAATGCACGTTATATTGCTAATAATATAAGTAATGAGTACAATTATTACAGTTCTAGCGATAATAACTGCATTATATGGGTAATAATGCATGTTATATTGATAATAATATAAGTAATAAGAATAATTATTACAGTTCTAGCGATAATAACTGCACTATATGGGTAATAATGCATGTTATATTGATGATAATAAAAGTAATACGTATATTTATTATAGTTCTAGCGATAATAACTGCATAATATGGGTAATAATGCATGTTATATTGATAATAATATAAGTAATAAGTATAATTATTACAGTTCTAGCGATAATAACTGCATTATATGGGTAAAAATGCATGTTATATTGATAATATTGGGAGTAATAAGTATATTTATTATGGTTCTAGAGATAATAACTGCATAATATGGGTAATAATGCTTGTTATATTGATAATAATATAAGTAATAAGTATAATTATTACAGTTCTAGCGATAATACCTCCATTATATGGGTAATAATGCATGTTATATTGATGATAATGAAAGCAATACGTATATTTATTATAGTTCTAGCGATAATAACTGCATAATATGGGTAATAATGCATGTTATATTGAGAATAATATAAGTAATAAGTATAATTATTACAGTTCTTGCGATAATACCTCCATTATATGGGTAATAATGCATGTTATATTGATAATAATATAAGTAATAAGTATAGTTATTACAGTTCTAGCGATAATAACTGCATTATATGGGTAATAATGCACGTTATACTGCTAATAATATAAGTAATAAGTATAATTATTACAGTTCTAGCGATAATAACTGCATTATATGGGTAATAATGCATGTTATATTGATTATATCGGGAGTAATAAGTATAATTATTATAGTTCTAGCGATAATAATAGTAATATATGGCAAATAGTGCATGTTATATTGATAATAATAAAAGTAATAAGTATATTTATTACAGTTCTATCGATAATAACTGCATAATATGGGTAATAATGCATGTTATATTGATGATAATAAAAGTAATACGTATATTTATTATAGTTCTAGCGATAATAACTGCATAATATGGGTAATAATGCATGTTATATTGATACTAATATAAGTAATAAGTATAATTATTACAGTTCTAGCGATAATAACTGCATTATATGGGTAATAATGCATGTTATATTGATAATATTGGGAGTAATAAGTATATTTATTATAGTTCTGGCGATCATAACTGCATAATAAGGGTAATAATGCATGTTATATTGATAATAATATAAGTAATAAGTATAATTATTACAGTTCTAGCAATAATACCTCCATTATATGGGTAATAATGCATGTTATATTGATGATAATGAAAGTAATACGTATATTTATTATAGTTCTAGCGGTAATAACTGCATTATATGGGTAATAATGCATGTTATATTGATAATATCGGGAGTAATAAGTATAATTATTATAGTTCTAGCGATAGTAATAGTAAAATATGGCTAATAGTGCATGTTATATTGATAATAATATAAGTAATAAGTATAATTATTACAGTTCTAGCGATAATAACTGCATTATATGGGTAATAATGCATGTTATATTGATGATAATGAAAGTAATACGTATATTTGTTATAGTTCTAGCGATAATAACTGCATAATATGGGTAATAATGCATGTTATATTGAGAATAATATAAGTAATAAGTATAATTATTACAGTTCTGGCGATAATAACTGCATTATATGGGTAATAATGCACGTTATATTGCTAATAGTATAAGTAATAAGTATAATTATTACAGTTCTAGCGATAATACCTCCATTATATGGGTAATAATGCATGTTATATTGCTAATAGTATAAGTAATGAGTACAATTATTACAGTTCTAGCGATAATAACTGCATTATATGGGTAATAATGCATGTTATATTGATAATAATATAAGTAATAAGAATAATTATTACAGTTCTAGCGATAATAACTGCACTATATGGGTAAGAATGCATGTTATATTGATGATAATAAAAGTAATACGTATATTTATTATAGTTCTAGCGATAATAACTGCATAATATGGGTAATAATGCATGTTATATTGATAATAATATAAGTAATAAGTATAATTATTACAGTTCTAGCGATAATAACTGCATTATATGGGTAATAATGCACGTTATATTGCTCACAATATAAGTAATAAGTATAATTATTACAGTTCTAGCGATAATAACTGCATTATATGGGTAATAATGCATGTTATATTGATAATATCGGGAGTAATAAGTATAATTATTACAGTTCTGGCGATAATAACTGCATTATATGGGTAATAATGGATGTTATATTGATAATATCGGAAGTAATAAGTATAATTATTACAGTTCTAGCGATAATACTAGTAAAATATGGCTAATACTGCATGTTATATTGATAATAATATAAGTAATAAGTATATTTATTACAGTTCTAACGATAATAACTGCATAATATCGGTAATAATGCATGTAATATTGATAATAATCTAAGTAATAAGTATAATTATTACAGTTCTAGCGATAATAACTGCATTATATGGGTAATAATACACGTTATATTGCTAACAATATAAGTAATAAGTATAATTATTACAGTTCTAGCGATAATAACTGCATTATATGGGTAATAATGCATGTTATATTGATGATAATGAAAGTAATACGTATATTTGTTATAGTTCTAGCGATAATAACTGCATAATATGGGTAATAATGCATGTTATATTGAGAATAATATAAGTAATAAGTATAATTATTACAGTTCTGGCGATAATAACTGCATTATATGGGTAATAATGCACGTTATATTGCTAATAGTATAAGTAATAAGTATAATTATTACAGTTCTAGCGATAATACCTCCATTATATGGGTAATAATGCATGTTATATTGATAATGATATAAGTAATAAGTATAATTATTACAGTTCTAGCGATAATAACTGCATTATATGGGTAATAATGCACGTTATATTGCTAATAATATAAGTAATGAGTACAATTATTGCAGTTCTAGCGATAATAACTGCATTATATGGGTAATAATGCACGTTATATTGCTAATAATATAAGTAATAAGTATAATTATTACAGTTCTAGCGATAATAACTGCATTATATGGGTAATAATGCATGTTATATTGATAATATCGGGAGTAATAAGTATAATTTTTATAGTTCTAGCGATAATAATAGTAAAATGTGGCAAATAGTGCATGTTATATTGATAATAATAAAAGTAATAAATATATTTATTACAGTTCTATCAATAATAACTGCATAATATGGGTAATAATGCATGTTATATTGATGATAATAAAAGTAATACGTATATTTATTATAGTTCTAGCGATAATAACTGCATAATATGGGTAATAATGCATGTTATATTGATAATAATATAAGTAATAAGTATAATTATTACAGTTCTAGCGATAATAACTGCATTATATGGGTAATAATGCACGTTATATTGCTAACAATATAAGTAATAAGCATAATTATTACAGTTCTAGCGATAATAACTGCATAATATGCGTAATAATGCTTGTTATATTGATAATATCGGGAGTAATAAGTATAATTATTACGGTTCTAGCGATAATAACTGCATTATATGGGTAATAATGCATGTTATATTGATAATATCGGGAGTAGTATGCATAATTATTATAGTTCTAGCGATAATAATAGTAAAATATGGCTAATAGTGCATGTTATATTGATAATAATAAAAGTAATAAGTATATTTATTACAGTTCTATCGATAATAACTGCATAATATCGGTAATAATGCATGTAATATTGATAATAATATAAGTAATAAGTATAATTATTACAGTTCTAGCGATAATAACTGCATTATATGGGTAATAATGCATGTTATATTGATAATATCGGGAGTAATAAGTATAATTATTATAGTTCTAGCGATAATAATAGTAAAATATGGCTAATACTGCATGTTATATTGATAATAATAAAAGTAATAAGTAAATTTATTACAGTTCTATCCATAATAACTGCATAATATGGGTAATAGTGGACTTTATATTGATAATAATAAAAGTAATAAGTATATTTATTACATTTCTATCGATAATAACTGCATAATATGGGTAATAATGCATGTTATATTGATGATAATAAAAGTAATACGTATATTTATTATAGTTCTCGCAGTAATAACTGCTAAATATGGGTAATAATGCATGTTATATTGATAATAATATAAGTAATAAGTATAATTATTACAGTTCTAGCGATAATAACTGCATTATATGGGTAATAATGCACGTTATATTGCTAACAATATAAGTAATAAGTATAATTATTACAGTTCTGGCGATAATAACTGCATTATATGGGTAATAATGCATGTTATATTGATAATAATAAAAGTAATAAGTATATTTATTATCGTTCTATCGATAATAACTTCTTAATATGGGTAATAATGCATGTTATATTGATGATAATGAAAGTAGTAAGTATATTTATTACAGTTCTAGCGATAATAACTGCATTATATGCGTAATAAGGCATGTTATATTGATAATATCGGGAGTAATAAGTATAATTATTATAGTTCTAGCGATAGTAATAGTAAAATATGGCTAATAGTGCAAGATATATTGATAATAGTAAAAGTAATAAGTAAATTTATTACAGTTCTATCGATAATAACTGCATAATATGGGTAATAATGCATGTTATATTGATGATAATGAAAGTAATACGTATATTTATTATAGTTCAAGCGATAATAACTGCATAATATGGGTAATAATGCGTGTTATATTGAGAATAATATAAGTAATAAGTATAATTATTACAGTTCTGGCGATAATAACTGCATTATATGGGTAATAATGCACGTTATATTGCTAATAGTATAAGTAATATGTATAATTATTACAGTTCTAGCGATAATACCTCCATTATATGGGTAATAATGCATGTTATATTGATAATAATATAAGTAATAAGTATAATTATTACAGTTCTAGCCATAATAACTGCATTATATGGGTAATAATGCATGTTATATTGATAATGATATAAGTAATAAGTATAATTATTACAGTTCTAGCGATAATAACTGCATAATATGGGTAATAATGCACGTTATATTGCTAATAATATAAGTAATGAGTACAATTATTACAGTTCTAGCGATAATAACTGCATTATATGGGTAATAATGCATGTTATATTGATAATAATATAAGTAATAAGAATAATTATTACAGTTCTAGCGATAATAACTGCACTATATGGGTAATAATGCATGTTATATTGATGATAATAAAAGTAATACGTATATTTATTATAGTTCTAGCGATAATAACTGCATAATATGGGTAATAATGCATGTTATATTGATAATAATATAAGTAATAAGTATAATTATTACAGTTCTAGCGATAATAACTGCATTATATGGGTAAAAATGCATGTTATATTGATAATATTGGGAGTAATAAGTATATTTATTATGGTTCTAGAGATAATAACTGCATAATATGGGTAATAATGCTTGTTATATTGATAATAATATAAGTAATAAGTATAATTATTACAGTTCTAGCGATAATACCTCCATTATATGGGTAATAATGCATGTTATATTGATGATAATGAAAGTAATACGTATATTTATTATAGTTCTAGCGATAATAACTGCATAATATGGGTAATAATGCATGTTATATTGATAATGATATAAGTAATAAGTATAATTATTACAGTTCTAGCGATAATAACTGCATAATATGGGTAATAATGCACGTTATATTGCTAATAATATAAGTAATGAGTACAATTATTACAGTTCTAGCGATAATAACTGCATTATATGGGTAATAATGCATGTTATATTGATAATAATATAAGTAATAAGAATAATTATTACAGTTCTAGCGATAATAACTGCACTATATGGGTAATAATGCATGTTATATTGATGATAATAAAAGTAATACGTATATTTATTATAGTTCTAGCGATAATAACTGCATAATATGGGTAATAATGCATGTTATATTGATAATAATATAAGTAATAAGTATAATTATTACAGTTCTAGCGATAATAACTGCATTATATGGGTAAAAATGCATGTTATATTGATAATATTGGGAGTAATAAGTATATTTATTATGGTTCTAGAGATAATAACTGCATAATATGGGTAATAATGCTTGTTATATTGATAATAATATAAGTAATAAGTATAATTATTACAGTTCTAGCGATAATACCTCCATTATATGGGTAATAATGCATGTTATATTGATGATAATGAAAGCAATACGTATATTTATTATAGTTCTAGCGATAATAACTGCATAATATGGGTAATAATGCATGTTATATTGAGAATAATATAAGTAATAAGTATAATTATTACAGTTCTTGCGATAATACCTCCATTATATGGGTAATAATGCATGTTATATTGATAATAATATAAGTAATAAGTATAGTTATTACAGTTCTAGCGATAATAACTGCATTATATGGGTAATAATGCACGTTATACTGCTAATAATATAAGTAATAAGTATAATTATTACAGTTCTAGCGATAATAACTGCATTATATGGGTAATAATGCATGTTATATTGATTATATCGGGAGTAATAAGTATAATTATTATAGTTCTAGCGATAATAATAGTAATATATGGCAAATAGTGCATGTTATATTGATAATAATAAAAGTAATAAGTATATTTATTACAGTTCTATCGATAATAACTGCATAATATGGGTAATAATGCATGTTATATTGATGATAATAAAAGTAATACGTATATTTATTATAGTTCTAGCGATAATAACTGCATAATATGGGTAATAATGCATGTTATATTGATACTAATATAAGTAATAAGTATAATTATTACAGTTCTAGCGATAATAACTGCATTATATGGGTAATAATGCATGTTATATTGATAATATTGGGAGTAATAAGTATATTTATTATAGTTCTGGCGATCATAACTGCATAATAAGGGTAATAATGCATGTTATATTGATAATAATATAAGTAATAAGTATAATTATTACAGTTCTAGCAATAATACCTCCATTATATGGGTAATAATGCATGTTATATTGATGATAATGAAAGTAATACGTATATTTATTATAGTTCTAGCGGTAATAACTGCATTATATGGGTAATAATGCATGTTATATTGATAATATCGGGAGTAATAAGTATAATTATTATAGTTCTAGCGATAGTAATAGTAAAATATGGCTAATAGTGCATGTTATATTGATAATAATATAAGTAATAAGTATAATTATTACAGTTCTAGCGATAATAACTGCATTATATGGGTAATAATGCATGTTATATTGATGATAATGAAAGTAATACGTATATTTGTTATAGTTCTAGCGATAATAACTGCATAATATGGGTAATAATGCATGTTATATTGAGAATAATATAAGTAATAAGTATAATTATTACAGTTCTGGCGATAATAACTGCATTATATGGGTAATAATGCACGTTATATTGCTAATAGTATAAGTAATAAGTATAATTATTACAGTTCTAGCGATAATACCTCCATTATATGGGTAATAATGCATGTTATATTGATAATGATATAAGTAATAAGTATAATTATTACAGTTCTAGCGATAATAACTGCATAATATGGGTAATAATGCACGTTATATTGCTAATAGTATAAGTAATGAGTACAATTATTACAGTTCTAGCGATAATAACTGCATTATATGGGTAATAATGCATGTTATATTGATAATAATATAAGTAATAAGAATAATTATTACAGTTCTAGCGATAATAACTGCACTATATGGGTAATAATGCATGTTATATTGATGATAATAAAAGTAATACGTATATTTATTATAGTTCTAGCGATAATAACTGCATAATATGGGTAATAATGCATGTTATATTGATAATAATATAAGTAATAAGTATAATTATTACAGTTCTAGCGATAATAACTGCATTATATGGGTAATAATGCACGTTATATTGCTCACAATATAAGTAATAAGTATAATTATTACAGTTCTAGCGATAATAACTGCATTATATGGGTAATAATGCATGTTATATTGATAATATCGGGAGTAATAAGTATAATTATTACAGTTCTGGCGATAATAACTGCATTATATGGGTAATAATGGATGTTATATTGATAATATCGGAAGTAATAAGTATAATTATTACAGTTCTAGCGATAATACTAGTAAAATATGGCTAATACTGCATGTTATATTGATAATAATATAAGTAATAAGTATATTTATTACAGTTCTAACGATAATAACTGCATAATATCGGTAATAATGCATGTAATATTGATAATAATCTAAGTAATAAGTATAATTATTACAGTTCTAGCGATAATAACTGCATTATATGGGTAATAATACACGTTATATTGCTAACAATATAAGTAATAAGTATAATTATTACAGTTCTAGCGATAATAACTGCATTATATGGGTAATAATGCATGTTATATTGATGATAATGAAAGTAATACGTATATTTGTTATAGTTCTAGCGATAATAACTGCATAATATGGGTAATAATGCATGTTATCTTGAGAATAATATAAGTAATAAGTATAATTATTACAGTTCTGGCGATAATAACTGCATTATATGGGTAATAATGCACGTTATATTGCTAATAGTATAAGTAATAAGTATAATTATTACAGTTCTAGCGATAATACCTCCATTATATGGGTAATAATGCATGTTATATTGATAATGATATAAGTAATAAGTATAATTATTACAGTTCTAGCGATAATAACTGCATTATATGGGTAATAATGCACGTTATATTGCTAATAATATAAGTAATGAGTACAATTATTGCAGTTCTAGCGATAATAACTGCATTATATGGGTAATAATGCACGTTATATTGCTAATAATATAAGTAATAAGTATAATTATTACAGTTCTAGCGATAATAACTGCATTATATGGGTAATAATGCATGTTATATTGATAATATCGGGAGTAATAAGTATAATTTTTATAGTTCTAGCGATAATAATAGTAAAATGTGGCAAATAGTGCATGTTATATTGATAATAATAAAAGTAATAAATATATTTATTACAGTTCTATCAATAATAACTGCATAATATGGGTAATAATGCATGTTATATTGATGATAATAAAAGTAATACGTATATTTATTATAGTTCTAGCGATAATAACTGCATAATATGGGTAATAATGCATGTTATATTGATAATAATCTAAGTAATAAGTATAATTATTACAGTTCTAGCGATAATAACTGCATTATATGGGTAATAATGGATGTTATATTGATAATATTGGGAGTAATAAGTAAAATTATTATCGTTCTAGCGATAATAATAGTAAAATATGGCTAATAGTGCATGTTACATTGATAATAATAAAAGTAGTAAGTATATTTATTATAGATCTAGCGATAATAACTGCATTATATGGGTAATAATGCATGTTATATTGATGATAATAAAAGTAATACGTATATTTATTATAGTTCTAGCGATAATAACTGCATAATATGGGTAATAATGCATGTTATATTGATAATAATATAAGTAATAAGTATAATTATTACAGTTCTAGCGATAATAACTGCATAATATGGGTAATAATGCATGTTATATTGATGATAATAAAAGTAGTAAGTACATTTATTATAGTTCTAGCCATAATAAAAGTAAAATATGGCTAATAGTGCATGTTGTACTGATAACAATAAAAGTAATAAGTATATTTATTATACTTCTGTCGATAATAACTGCATTATATGGGTAATAATGCATGTTATATTGATAATAATATAAGTAATGAGTATAATTATTACAGTTCTAGCGATAATAACTTCATTATATGGGTAATAATGCATGTTATATTGATAATAATATAAGTAATAAGTATAATTCTTACGGTTCTAGCTATAATAGCTGCATTATATGGGTAATAATGCATGTTATATTGATAATATCGGGAGTAGTAAGCATAATTATGATAGTTCTAGCGATAATAATAGTAAAATATGGCTAATAGTGCATGTTATATTGATAATAATAAAAGTAATAAGTATAATTAATACAGTCCCAGCGATAATAACTGCGTTATATGGGTAATAATGCATGTTATATTGATAATATCGGGAGTAATAAGTATAATTATTATAGTTCTAGCGATAATAATAGTAAAATATGGCTAATAGTGCATGTTATATTGATAATAATAAAAGTAATAAGTATATTTATTACAGTTCTATCGATAGTAACTGCATAATATGGGTAATAATGCATGTTATATTGATGATAATAAAAGTAGTAAGTACATTTATTATAGTTCTAGCGATAATAAAAGTAAAATATGGCTAATAGTGCATGTTATACTGATAATAATAAAAGTAATAAGTATATTTATTATACTACTGTTGATAATAACTGCATTATATGGGTAATAATGCGTGTTATATTGATAATATCGGGAGTAATAAGTATAATTATTATAGTTCTAGCGATAATAATAGTAAAATATGACTAATAGTGCACGTTATATTGATAATAATATAAGTAATAAGTATATTTATTACAGTTCTAGCGATAATAACTGCATTATATGCGTAATAATGCATGTTATATTGATAATATCGGGAGTAATAAGTATAATTATTATAGTCCTAGCGATAATAATAGTAAAATATGGCTAATAGTGCATGTTATATTGATAATAATAAAAGTAATAAGTATATTTATTATACTACTGTTGATAATAACTGCATTATATGGGTAATAATGCAAGTTACATTGATGATAATAAAAGTACTAAGTATATTTATTACAGTTCTATCGATAATAACTGCATAATATGGGTAATAATGCATGTTATATTGATGATAATGAAAGTAGTAAGTATATTTATTATAGCTCTAGCGATTATAACTTCATAATATGGGTAATAATGCATGTTATATTGATGCTAATGAAAGTAGTAAGTATATTTATTATAGCTCTAGCGATTATAACTGCATAATATGGGTAATAATGCATGTTATGTTGAGAATAATATAAGTAATAAGTATAATTAATACAGTCCTAGCGATAATAACTGCATTATATGGGTAATAATGCATGTTATATTGATAATAATATAAGTAATAAGTATAATTATTACAGTTCTAGCGATAATAACTTCATTATATGGGTAATAATGCATGTTATATTGATAATAATATAAGTAATAAGTATAATTCTTACGGTTCTAGCTATAATAACTGCATTATATGGGTAATAATGCATGTTATATTGATAACATCGGGAGTAGTAAGCATAATTATTATAGTTCTAGCGATAATAATAGTAAAATATGGCTAATAGTGCATGTTATATTGATAATAATAAAAGTAATAAGTATATTTATTATAGTTCTTTCGATAATAACTGCATAATATGGGTAATAATGCATGTTATATTGATGATAATGAAAGTAGTAGGTATATTTATTATAGTTCTGGCGATTATACCTGCATAATATGGGTAGTAATGCATGTTATATTGAGAATAATATAAGTAATAAGTATAATTATTACAGTCCTAGCGATAATAACTGCATTATATGGGTAATAATGCGTGTTATATTGATAATATCGGGAGTAATAAGTATAATTATTATAGTTCTAGCGATAATAATAGTAAAATATGACTAATAGTGCACGTTATATTGATAATAATATAAGTAATAAGTATATTTATTACAGTTCTAGCGATAATAACTGCATTATATGCGTAATAATGCATGTTATATTGATAATATCGGGAGTAATAAGTATAATTATTATAGTCCTAGCGATAATAATAGTAAAATATGCCTAATAGTGCATGTTATATTGATAATAATAAAAGTAATAAGTATATTTATTACAGTTCTATCGATAATAACTGCATAATATGGGTAATAATGCATGTTATATTGATGATAATAAAAGTAATACGTATATTTATTATTGTTCTAGCGATAATAACTGCATAATATGGGTAATAATGCATGTAATATTGATAATAATATAAGTAATAAGTATAATTATTACAGTTCTAGCGATAATAACTGCATTATATGGGTAATAATGTACGTTATATTGCTAATAAAATAAGTAATAAGCATAATTATTACAGTTCTAGCGATAATAACTGCATAATATGCGTAATAATGCTTGTTATATTGATAATATCGGGAGTAATAAGTATAATTATTACGGTTCTAGCGATAATAACTGCATTATATGGGTAATAATGCATGTTATATTGATAATATCGGGAGTAGTATGCATAATTATTATAGTTCTAGCGATAATAATAGTAAAATATGGCTAATAGTGCATGTTATATTGATAATAATAAAAGTAATAAGTATATTTATTACAGTTCTATCGATAATAACTGCATAATATCGGTAATAATGCATGTAATATTGATAATAATATAAGTAATAAGTATAATTATTACAGTTCTAGCGATAATAACTGCATTATATGGGTAATAATGCATGTTATATTGATAATGATATAAGTAATAAGTATAATTATTACAGTTCTAGCGATAATAACTGCATAATATGGGTAATAATGCACGTTATATTGCTAATAATATAAGTAATGAGTACAATTATTACAGTTCTAGCGATAATAACTGCATTATATGGGTAATAATGCATGTTATATTGATAATAATATAAGTAATAAGAATAATTATTACAGTTCTAGCGAAAATAACTGCACTATATGGGTAATAATGCATGTTATATTGATTATATCGGGAGTAATAAGTATAATTATTATAGTTCTAGCGATAATAATAGTAATATATGGCAAATAGTGCATGTTATATTGATAATAATAAAAGTAATAAGTATATTTATTACAGTTCTATCGATAATAACTGCATAATATGGGTAATAATGCATGTTATATTGATGATAATGAAAGTAGTAAGTATATTTATTATAGCTCTAGCGATTATAACTTCATAATATGGGTAATAATGCATGTTATATTGATGCTAATGAAAGTAGTAAGTATATTTATTATAGCTCTAGCGATTATAACTGCATAATATGGGTAATAATGCATGTTATGTTGAGAATAATATAAGTAATAAGTATAATTAATACAGTCCTAGCGATAATAACTGCATTATATGGGTAATAATGCATGTTATATTGATAATAATATAAGTAATAAGTATAATTATTACAGTTCTAGCGATAATAACTTCATTATATGGGTAATAATGCATGTTATATTGATAATAATATAAGTAATAAGTATAATTCTTACGGTTCTAGCTATAATAACTGCATTATATGGGTAATAATGCATGTTATATTGATAACATCGGGAGTAGTAACCATAATTATTATAGTTCTAGCGATAATAATAGTAAAATATGGCTAATAGTGCATGTTATATTGATAATAATAAAAGTAATAAGTATATTTATTATAGTTCTTTCGATAATAACTGCATAATATGGGTAATAATGCATGTTATATTGATGATAATGAAAGTAGTAGGTATATTTATTATAGTTCTGGCGATTATACCTGCATAATATGGGTAGTAATGCATGTTATATTGAGAATAATATAAGTAATAAGTATAATTATTACAGTCCTAGCGATAATAACTGCATTATATGGGTAATAATGCGTGTTATATTGATAATATCGGGAGTAATAAGTATAATTATTATAGTTCTAGCGATAATAATAGTAAAATATGACTAATAGTGCACGTTATATTGATAATAATATAAGTAATAAGTATATTTATTACAGTTCTAGCGATAATAACTGCATTATATGCGTAATAATGCATGTTATATTGATAATATCGGGAGTAATAAGTATAATTATTATAGTCCTAGCGATAATAATAGTAAAATATGCCTAATAGTGCATGTTATATTGATAATAATAAAAGTAATAAGTATATTTATTACAGTTCTATCGATAATAACTGCATAATATGGGTAATAATGCATGTTATATTGATGATAATAAAAGTAATACGTATATTTATTATTGTTCTAGCGATAATAACTGCATAATATGGGTAATAATGCATGTAATATTGATAATAATATAAGTAATAAGTATAATTATTACAGTTCTAGCGATAATAACTGCATTATATGGGTAATAATGTACGTTATATTGCTAATAAAATAAGTAATAAGCATAATTATTACAGTTCTAGCGATAATAACTGCATAATATGCGTAATAATGCTTGTTATATTGATAATATCGGGAGTAATAAGTATAATTATTACGGTTCTAGCGATAATAACTGCATTATATGGGTAATAATGCATGTTATATTGATAATATCGTGAGTAGTATGCATAATTATTATAGTTCTAGCGATAATAATAGTAAAATATGGCTAATAGTGCATGTTATATTGATAATAATAAAAGTAATAAGTATATTTATTACAGTTCTATCGATAATAACTGCATAATATCGGTAATAATGCATGTAATATTGATAATAATATAAGTAATAAGTATAATTATTACAGTTCTAGCGATAATAACTGCATAATATGCGTAATAATGCATGTTATATTGATAATATCGGGAGTAATAAGTATATTTATTACAGTTCTATCGATAATAACTGCATAACATCGGTAATAATGCATGTAATATTGATAATAATATAAGTAATAAGTATAATTATTACAGTTCTAGCGATAATAACTGCATTATAGTGGTAATAATGCACGTTATATTACTAATAATATAAGTAATAAGTATAATTATTACAGTTCTAGCGATAATAACTGCATTATATGGGTAATAATGCATGTTATATTGATAATATCGGGAGTAATAAGTATAATTATTATAGTTCTAGCGATAATAATAGTAAAATATGGCTAATAGTGATTGTTATATTGATAATAATAAAAGTAATAAGTATATTTATTATACTTCTGTCGATAATAACTGCATTATATGGGTAATCATGCATGTTATATTGATAATAATATAAGTAATAAGTATAATTATTACAGTTCTAGCGATAATAACTCTATTATATGGGTAACAATGAATGTTATATTGATAATAATATAAGTAATAAGTATAATTATTACAGTTGTAGCGATAATAACTGCATTATATGGGTAATAATGCATGTTATATTGATAATAATATAAGTAATAAGAATAATTATTACAGTTCTAGCGATAATAACTGCACTATATGGGTAATAATGCACGTTATATTGCTAATAATATAAGTAATGAGTACAATTATTACAGTTCTAGCGATAATAACTGCATTATATGGGTAATAATGCATGTTATATTGATAATAATATAAGTAATAAGAATAATTATTACAGTTCTAGCGATAATAACTGCACTATATGGGTAATAATGCATGTTATATTGATTATATCGGGAGTAATAAGTATAATTATTATAGTTCTAGCGATAATAATAGTAATATATGGCAAATAGTGCATGTTATATTGATAATAATAAAAGTAATAAGTATATTTATTACAGTTCTATCGATAATAACTGCATAATATGGGTAATAATGCATGTTATATTGATGATAATAAAAGTAATACGTATATTTATTATAGTTCTAGCGATAATAACTGCATAATATGGGTAATAATGCATGTTATATTGATAATAATATAAGTAATAAGTATAATTATTACAGTTCTAGCGATAATAACTGCATTATATGGGTAATAATGCATGTTATATTGATAATATTGGGAGTAATAAGTATATTTATTATAGTTCTGGCGATCATAACTGCATAATAAGGGTAATAATGCATGTTATATTGCTAATAATATAAGTAATAAGTATAATTATTACAGTTCTAGCAATAATACCTCCATTATATGGGTAATAATGCATGTTATATTGATGATAATGAAAGTAATCCGTATATTTATTATAGTTCTTGCGATAATAACTGCATAATATGGGTAATAATGCATGTTATATTGAGAATAATATAAGTAATAAGTATAATTATTACAGTTCTGGCGATAATAACTGCATTATATGGGTAATAATGCACGTTATATTGCTAACAATATAAGTAATAAGTATAATTATTACAGTTCTAGCGATAATAACTGCATGATATGGGTAAAAATGCATGTTATATTGATAATATTGGGAGTAATAAGTATATTTATTATGGTTCTAGAGATAATAACTGCATAATATGGGTAATAATGCATGTTATATTGATAATAATATAAGTAATAAGTATAATTATTACAGTTCTAGCGATAATACCTCCATTATATGGGTAATAATGCATGTTATATTGATGATAATGAAAGTAATACGTATCTTTATTATAGTTCTAGCGGTAATAACTGCATTATATGGGTAATAATGCATGTTATATTGATAATATCGGGAGTAATAAGTATAATTATTATAGTTCTAGCGATAGTAATAGTAAAATATGGCTAATAGTGCATGTTATATTGATAATAATATAAGTAATAAGTATAATTATTACAGTTCTAGCGATAATAACTGCATTATATGGGTAATAATGCATGTTATATTGATGATAATGAAAGTAATACGTATATTTGTTATAGTTCTAGCGATAATAACTGCATAATATGGGTAATAATGCATGTTATATTGAGAATAATATAAGTAATAAGTATAATTATTACAGTTCTGGCGATAATAACTGCATTATATGGGTAATAATGCACGTTATATTGCTAATAGTATAAGTAATAAGTATAATTATTACAGTTCTAGCGATAATACCTCCATTATATGGGTAATAATGCATGTTATATTGATAATGATATAAGTAATAAGTATAATTATTACAGTTCTAGCGATAATAACTGCATAATATGGGTAATAATGCACGTTATATTGCTAATAGTATAAGTAATGAGTACAATTATTACAGTTCTAGCGATAATAACTGCATTATATGGGTAATAATGCATGTTATATTGATAATAATATAAGTAATAAGAATAATTATTACAGTTCTAGCGATAATAACTGCACTATATGGGTAATAATGCATGTTATATTGATGATAATAAAAGTAATACGCATATTTATTATAGTTCTAGCGATAATAACTGCATAATATGGGTAATAATGCATGTTATATTGATAATAATATAAGTAATAAGTATAATTATTACAGTTCTAGCCATAATAACTGCATTATATGGGTAATAATGCACGTTATATTGCTAACAATATAAGTAATAAGTATAATTATTACAGTTCTAGCGATAATAACTGCATTATATGGGTAATAATGCATGTTATATTGATAATATCGGGAGTAATAAGTATAATTATTACAGTTCTGGCGATAATAACTGCATTATATGGGTAATAATGGATGTTATATTCATAATATCGGAAGTAATAAGTATAATTATTACAGTTCTAGCGATAATACTAGTAAAATATGGCTAATACTGCATGTTATATTGATAATAATATAAGTAATAAGTATATTTATTACAGTTCTAACGATAATAACTGCATAATATCGGTAATAATGCATGTAATATTGATAATAATCTAAGTAATAAGTATAATTATTACAGTTCTAGCGATAATAACTGCATTATATGGGTAATAATACACGTTATATTGCTAACAATATAAGTAATAAGTATAATTATTACAGTTCTAGCGATAATAACTGCATTATATGGGTAATAATGCATGTTATATTGATGATAATGAAAGTAATACGTATATTTGTTATAGTTCTAGCGATAATAACTGCATAATATGGGTAATAATGCATGTTATATTGAGAATAATATAAGTAATAAGTATAATTATTACAGTTCTGGCGATAATAACTGCATTATATGGGTAATAATGCACGTTATATTGCTAATAGTATAAGTAATAAGTATAATTATTACAGTTCTAGCGATAATACCTCCATTATATGGGTAATAATGCATGTTATATTGATAATGATATAAGTAATAAGTATAATTATTACAGTTCTAGCGATAATAACTGCATTATATGGGTAATAATGCACGTTATATTGCTAATAATATAAGTAATGAGTACAATTATTACAGTTCTGGCGATAATAACTGCATTATATGGGTAATAATGCACGTTATATTGCTAATAATATAAGTAATAAGTATAATTATTACAGTTCTAGCGATAATAACTGCATTATATGGGTAATAATGCATGTTATATTGATAATATCGGGAGTAATAAGTATAATTTTTATAGTTCTAGCGATAATAATAGTAAAATGTGGCAAATAGTGCATGTTATATTGATAATAATAAAAGTAATAAATATATTTATTACAGTTCTATCAATAATAACTGCATAATATGGGTAATAATGCATGTTATATTGATGATAATAAAAGTAATACGTATATTTATTATAGTTCTAGCGATAATAACTGCATAATATGGGTAATAATGCATGTTATATTGATAATAATCTAAGTAATAAGTATAATTATTACAGTTCTAGCGATAATAACTGCATTATATGGGTAATAATGCACGTTATATTGCTAACAATATAAGTAATAAGTATAATTATTACAGTTCTAGCGATAATAACTGCATTATATGGGTAATAATGCATGTTATATTGATGATAATGAAAGTAATACGTATGTTTGTTATAGTTCTAGCGATAATACTGCATAATATGGGTAATAATGCATGTTATATTGAGAATAATATAAGTAATAAGTATAATTATTACAGTTCTGGCGGTAATAACTGCATTATATGGGTAATAATGCACGTTATATTGCTAACAATATAAGTAATAAGTATAATTATTACAGTTCTAGTGATAATAACTGCATTATATGGGTAATAAAGCACGTTATATTGCTAACAATATAAGTAATAAGTATAATTATTACAGTTCTAGCGATAATAACTGCATTATATGGGTAGAAATGCATGTTATATTGATAATATTTTTGAGTAATAAGTATATTTATTATGGTTCTAGAGATAATAACTGCATAATATGGGTAATAATGCATGTTATATTGATGATAATGCAAGTAATACGTATATTTATTATAGTTCTAGCGATAATAACTGCATTATATGGGTAATAATGCACGTTATATTGCTAATAATATAAGTAATGAGTAAAATTATTACAGTTCTAGCGATAATAACTGCATTATATGGGTAATAATGCATGTTATATTGATAATATCGGGAGTAATAAGTATAATTATTATAGTTCTAGCGATAATAATAGTAAAATATGGCAAATAGTGCATGTTATATTGATAATAATAAAAGTAATAAGTATATTTATTACAGTTCTATCGATAATAACTGCATAATATGGGTAATAATGCATGTTATATTGATGATAATAAAAGTAATACGTATATTTATTATAGTTCTAGCGATAATAACTGCATAATATGGGTAATAATGCATGTTATATTGATAATAATATAAGTAATAAGTATAATTATTACAGTTCTAGCGATAATAACTGCATTATATGGGTAACAATGAATGTTATATTGATAATAATATAAGTAATAAGTATAATTATTACAGTTGTAGCGATAATAACTGCATTATATGGGTAATAATGCACGTTATATTGCTAATAATATAAGTAATAAGTATAATTATTACAGTTCTAGCGATAATAACTGCATTATATGGGTAATAATGCATGTTATATTGATAATATTGGGCGTAATAAGTATATTTATTATAGTTCTAGCGATAATAATAGTGAAATATGGCAAATAGTGCATGTTGTATTGATAATAATAAAAGTAATAAGTATATTTATTACAGTTCTATCGATAATAACTGCATAATATGGGTAATAATGCATGTTATATTGATGATAATAAAAGTAATACGTATATTTATTATAGTTCTAGCGATAATAACTGCATAATATGGGTAATAATGCATGTTATATTGATAATAATATAAGTAATAAGTATAATTATTACAGTTCTAGCGATAATAACTGCATTATATGGGTAATAATGCACGTTATATGGCCAGCAATATAAGTAATAAGTATAATTATTACAGTTCTAGCGATAATAACTGCATTATATGGGTAATAATGCATGTTATATTGATAATATCGGGAGTAATAAGTATAATTATTATAGTTCTAGCGATAATAACTGCATAATATGGGTAATAATGCATGTTATATTGATGATAATAAAAGTAATACGTATATTTATTATAGTTCTAGCGATAATAACTGCATAATATGGGTAATAATGCATGTTATATTGATAATAATCTAAGTAATAAGTATAATTATTACAGTTCTAGCGATAATAACTGCATTATATGGGTAATAATACACGTTATATTGCTAACAATATAAGTAATAAGTATAATTATTACAGTTCTAGCGATAATAACTGCATTATATGGGTAATAATGCATGTTATATTGATGATAATGAAAGTAATACGTATATTTGTTATAGTTCTAGCGATAATAACTGCATAATATGGGTAATAATGCATGTTATATTGAGAATAATATAAGTAATAAGTATAATTATTACAGTTCTGGCGATAATAACTGCATTATATGGGTAATAATGCACGTTATATTGCTAGTAGTATAAGTAATAAGTATAATTATTACAGTTCTAGCGATAATACCTCCATTATATGGGTAATAATGCATGTTATATTGATAATGATATAAGTAATAAGTATAATTATTACAGTTCTAGCGATAATAACTGCATTATATGGGTAATAATGCACGTTATATTGCTAATAATATAAGTAATGAGTACAATTATTACAGTTCTAGCGATAATAACTGCATTATATGGGTAATAATGCACGTTATATTGCTAATAATATAAGTAATAAGTATAATTATTACAGTTCTAGCGATAATAACTGCATTATATGGGTAATAATGCATGTTATATTGATAATATCGGGAGTAATAAGTATAATTTTTATAGTTCTAGCGATAATAATAGTAAAATGTGGCAAATAGTGCATGTTATATTGATAATAATAAAAGTAATAAATATATTTAATACAGTTCTATCAATAATAACTGCATAATATGGGTAATAATGCATGTTATATTGATGATAATAAAAGTAATACGTATATTTATTATAGTTCTAGCGATAATAACTGCATAATATGGGTAATAATGCATGTTATATTGATAATAATCTAAGTAATAAGTATAATTATTACAGTTCTAGCGATAATAACTGCATTATATGGGTAATAATGCACGTTATATTGCTAACAATATAAGTAATAAGTATAATTATTACAGTTCTAGCGATAATAACTGCATTATATGGGTAATAATGCATGTTATATTGATGATAATGAAAGTAATACGTATATTTGTTATAGTTCTAGCGATAATACTGCATAATATGGGTAATAATGCATGTTATATTGAGAATAATATAAGTAATAAGTATAATTATTACAGTTCTGGCGGTAATAACTGCATTATATGGGTAATAATGCACGTTATATTGCTAACAATATAAGTAATAAGTATAATTATTACAGTTCTAGTGATAATAACTGCATTATATGGGTAATAAAGCACGTTATATTGCTAACAATATAAGTAATAAGTATAATTATTACAGTTCTAGCGATAATAACTGCATTATATGGGTAGAAATGCATGTTATATTGATAATATTTTTGAGTAATAAGTATATTTATTATGGTTCTAGAGATAATAACTGCATAATATGGGTAATAATGCATGTTATATTGATGATAATGCAAGTAATACGTATATTTATTATAGTTCTAGCGATAATAACTGCATTATATGGGTAATAATGCACGTTATATTGCTAATAATATAAGTAATGAGTAAAATTATTACAGTTCTAGCGATAATAACTGCATTATATGGGTAATAATGCATGTTATATTGATAATATCGGGAGTAATACGTATAATTATTATAGTTCTAGCGATAATAATAGTAAAATATGGCAAATAGTGCATGTTGTATTGATAATAATAAAAGTAATAAGTATATTTATTACAGTTCTATCGATAATAACTGCATAATATGGCTAATAATGCATGTTATATTGATGATAATAAAAGTAATACGTATATTTATTATAGTTCTAGCGATAATACCTGCATAATATGGGTAATAATGCATGTTATATTGATAATAATATAAGTAATAAGTATAATTATTACAGTTCTAGCGATAATAACTGCATTATATGGGTAATAATGCACGTTATATGGCCAGCAATATAAGTAATAAGTATAATTATTACAGTTCTAGCGATAATAACTGCATTATATGGGTAATAATGCATGTTATATTGATAATATCGGGAGTAATAAGTATAATTATTATAGTTCTAGCGATAATAACTGCATAATATGGGTAATAATGCATGTTATATTGAGAATAATATAAGTAATAAGTATAATTATTACAGTTCTGGCGATAATAACTGCATTATATGGGTAATAATGCACGTTATATTGCTAGTAGTATAAGTAATAAGTATAATTATTACAGTTCTAGCGATAATACCTCCATTATATGGGTAATAATGCATGTTATATTGATAATGATATAAGTAATAAGTATAATTATTACAGTTCTAGCGATAATAACTGCATTATATGGGTAATAATGCACGTTATATTGCTAATAATATAAGTAATGAGTACAATTATTACAGTTCTAGCGATAATAACTGCATTATATGGGTAATAATGCACGTTATATTGCTAATAATATAAGTAATAAGTATAATTATTACAGTTCTAGCGATAATAACTGCATTATATGGGTAATAATGCATGTTATATTGATAATATCGGGAGTAATAAGTATAATTTTTATAGTTCTAGCGATAATAATAGTAAAATGTGGCAAATAGTGCATGTTATATTGATAATAATAAAAGTAATAAATATATTTAATACAGTTCTATCAATAATAACTGCATAATATGGGTAATAATGCATGTTATATTGATGATAATAAAAGTAATACGTATATTTATTATAGTTCTAGCGATAATAACTGCATAATATGGGTAATAATGCATGTTATATTGATAATAATCTAAGTAATAAGTATAATTATTACAGTTCTAGCGATAATAACTGCATTATATGGGTAATAATGCACGTTATATTGCTAACAATATAAGTAATAAGTATAATTATTACAGTTCTAGCGATAATAACTGCATTATATGGGTAATAATGCATGTTATATTGATGATAATGAAAGTAATACGTATATTTGTTATAGTTCTAGCGATAATACTGCATAATATGGGTAATAATGCATGTTATATTGAGAATAATATAAGTAATAAGTATAATTATTACAGTTCTGGCGGTAATAACTGCATTATATGGGTAATAATGCACGTTATATTGCTAACAATATAAGTAATAAGTATAATTATTACAGTTCTAGTGATAATAACTGCATTATATGGGTAATAAAGCACGTTATATTGCTAACAATATAAGTAATAAGTATAATTATTACAGTTCTAGCGATAATAACTGCATTATATGGGTAGAAATGCATGTTATATTGATAATATTTTTGAGTAATAAGTATATTTATTATGGTTCTAGAGATAATAACTGCATAATATGGGTAATAATGCATGTTATATTGATGATAATGCAAGTAATACGTATATTTATTATAGTTCTAGCGATAATAACTGCATTATATGGGTAATAATGCACGTTATATTGCTAATAATATAAGTAATGAGTAAAATTATTACAGTTCTAGCGATAATAACTGCATTATATGGGTAATAATGCATTTTATATTGATAATATCGGGAGTAATACGTATAATTATTATAGTTCTAGCGATAATAATAGTAAAATATGGCAAATAGTGCATGTTATATTGATAATAATAAAAGTAATAAGTATATTTATTACAGTTCTATCGATAATAACTGCATAATATGGCTAATAATGCATGTTATATTGATGATAATAAAAGTAATACGTATATTTATTATAGTTCTAGCGATAATAACTGCATAATATGGGTAATAATGCATGTTATATTGATAATAATATAAGTAATAAGTATAATTATTACAGTTCTAGCGATAATAACTGCATTATATGGGTAACAATGAATGTTATATTGATAATAATATAAGTAATAAGTATAATTATTACAGTTGTAGCGATAATAACTGCATTATATGGGTAATAATGCACGTTATATTGCTAATAATATAAGTAATAAGTATAATTATTACAGTTCTAGCGATAATAACTGCATTATATGGGTAATAATGCATGTTATATTGATAATATTGGGCGTAATAAGTATATTTATTATAGTTCTAGCGATAATAATAGTAAAATATGGCAAATAGTGCATGTTATATTGATAATAATAAAAGTAATAAGTATATTTATTACAGTTCTATCGATAATAACTGCATAATATGGGTAATAATGCATGTTATATTGATGATAATGAAAGTAATACGTATATTTATTATAGTTCTAGCGATAATAACTGCACAATATGGGTAATAATGCACGTTATATTGCTAATAATATAAGTAATAAGTATAATTATTACAGTTCTAGCGATAATAACTGCATTATATGGGTAATAATGCATGTTATATTGATAATATTGGGCGTAATAAGTATATTTATTATAGTTCTAGCGATAATAATAGTAAAATATGGCAAATAGTGCATGTTATATTGATAATAATAAAAGTAATAAGTATATTTATTACAGTTCTATCGATAATAACTGCATAATATGGGTAATAATGCATGTTATATTGATGATAATGAAAGTAATACGTATATTTATTATAGTTCTAGCGATAATAACTGCACAATATGGGTAATAATGCATGCTATATTGATAATAATCTAAGTAATAAGTATAATTATTATAGGTCTAGCGATAATAATAGTAAAATATGGCTAATAGTGCATGATATATTGATAATAGTAAAAGTAATAAGTAAATTTATTACAGTTCTATCGATAATAACTGCATAATATGGGTAATAATGCATGTTATATTGATGATAATGAAAGTAATACGTATATTTATTATAGTTCTAGCGATAATAACTGCATAATATGGGTAATAATGCGTGTTATATTGAGAATAATATAAGTAATAAGTATAATTATTACAGTTCTGGCGATAATAACTGCATTATATGGGTAATAATGCACGTTATATTGCTAATAGTATAAGTAATATGTATAATTATTACAGTTCTAGCGATAATACCTCCATTATATGGGTAATAATGCATGTTATATTGATAATAATATAAGTAATAAGTATAATTATTACAGTTCTAGCGATAATAACTGCATTATATGGGTAATAATGTACGTTATATTGCTAATAATATAAGTAATAAGTATAATTATTACAGTTCTAGCAATAATACCTCCATTATATGGGTAATAATGCATGTTATATTGATGATAATGAAAGTAATCCGTATATTTATTATAGTTCTTGCGATAATAACTGCATAATATGGGTAATAATGCATGTTATATTGAGAATAATATAAGTAATAAGTATAATTATTACAGTTCTGGCGATAATAACTGCATTATATGGGTAATAATGCACGTTATATTGCTAACAATATAAGTAATAAGTATAATTATTACAGTTCTAGCGATAATAACTGCATGATATGGGTAAAAATGCATGTTATATTGATAATATTGGGAGTAATAAGTATATTTATTATGGTTCTAGAGATAATAACTGCATAATATGGGTAATAATGCATGTTATATTGATAATAATATAAGTAATAAGTATAATTATTACAGTTCTAGCGATAATACCTCCATTATATGGGTAATAATGCATGTTATATTGATGATAATGAAAGTAATACGTATCTTTATTATAGTTCTAGCGGTAATAACTGCATTATATGGGTAATAATGCATGTTATATTGATAATATCGGGAGTAATAAGTATAATTATTATAGTTCTAGCGATAGTAATAGTAAAATATGGCTAATAGTGCATGTTATATTGATAATAATATAAGTAATAAGTATAATTATTACAGTTCTAGCGATAATAACTGCATTATATGGGTAATAATGCATGTTATATTGATGATAATGAAAGTAATACGTATATTTGTTATAGTTCTAGCGATAATAACTGAATAATATGGGTAATAATGCATGTTATATTGAGAATAATATAAGTAATAAGTATAATTATTACAGTTCTGGCGATAATAACTGCATTATATGGGTAATAATGCACGTTATATTGCTAATAGTATAAGTAATAAGTATAATTATTACAGTTCTAGCGATAATACCTCCATTATATGGGTAATAATGCATGTTATATTGATAATGATATAAGTAATAAGTATAATTATTACAGTTCTAGCGATAATAACTGCATAATATGGGTAATAATGCACGTTATATTGCTAATAGTATAAGTAATGAGTACAATTATTACAGTTCTAGCGATAATAACTGCATTATATGGGTAATAATGCATGTTATATTGATAATAATATAAGTAATAAGAATAATTATTACAGTTCTAGCGATAATAACTGCACTATATGGGTAATAATGCATGTTATATTGATGATAATAAAAGTAATACGTATATTTATTATAGTTCTAGCGATAATAACTGCATAATATGGGTAATAATGCATGTTATATTGATAATAATATAAGTAATAAGTATAATTATTACAGTTCTAGCGATAATAACTGCATTATATGGGTAATAATGCACGTTATATTGCTAACAATATAAGTAATAAGTATAATTATTACAGTTCTAGCGATAATAACTGCATTATATGGGTAATAATGCATGTTATATTGATAATATCGGGAGTAATAAGTATAATTATTACAGTTCTGGCGATAATAACTGCATTATATGGGTAATAATGGATGTTATATTCATAATATCGGAAGTAATAAGTATAATTATTACAGTTCTAGCGATAATACTAGTAAAATATGGCTAATACTGCATGTTATATTGATAATAATATAAGTAATAAGTATATTTATTACAGTTCTAACGATAATAACTGCATAATATCGGTAATAATGCATGTAATATTGATAATAATCTAAGTAATAAGTATAATTATTACAGTTCTAGCGATAATAACTGCATTATATGGGTAATAATACACGTTATATTGCTAACAATATAAGTAATAAGTATAATTATTACAGTTCTAGCGATAATAACTGCATTATATGGGTAATAATGCATGTTATATTGATGATAATGAAAGTAATACGTATATTTGTTATAGTTCTAGCGATAATAACTGCATAATATGGGTAATAATGCATGTTATATTGAGAATAATATAAGTAATAAGTATAATTATTACAGTTCTGGCGATAATAACTGCATTATATGGGTAATAATGCACGTTATATTGCTAATAGTATAAGTAATAAGTATAATTATTACAGTTCTAGCGATAATACCTCCATTATATGGGTAATAATGCATGTTATATTGATAATGATATAAGTAATAAGTATAATTATTACAGTTCTAGCGATAATAACTGCATTATATGGGTAATAATGCACGTTATATTGCTAATAATATGAGTAATGAGTACAATTATTACAGTTCTAGCGATAATAACTGCATTATATGGGTAATAATGCACGTTATATTGCTAATAATATAAGTAATAAGTATAATTATTACAGTTCTAGCGATAATAACTGCATTATATGGGTAATAATGCATGTTATATTGATAATATCGGGAGTAATAAGTATAATTTTTATAGTTCTAGCGATAATAATAGTAAAATGTGGCAAATAGTGCATGTTATATTGATAATAATAAAAGTAATAAATATATTTATTACAGTTCTATCAATAATAACTGCATAATATGGGTAATAATGCATGTTATATTGATGATAATAAAAGTAATACGTATATTTATTATAGTTCTAGCGATAATAACTGCATAATATGGGTAATAATGCATGTTATATTGATAATAATCTAAGTAATAAGTATAATTATTACAGTTCTAGCGATAATAACTGCATTATATGGGTAATAATGCACGTTATATTGCTAACAATATAAGTAATAAGTATAATTATTACAGTTCTAGCGATAATAACTGCATTATATGGGTAATAATGCATGTTATATTGATGATAATGAAAGTAATACGTATATTTGTTATAGTTCTAGCGATAATACTGCATAATATGGGTAATAATGCATGTTATATTGAGAATAATATAAGTAATAAGTATAATTATTACAGTTCTGGCGGTAATAACTGCATTATATGGGTAATAATGCACGTTATATTGCTAACAATATAAGTAATAAGTATAATTATTACAGTTCTAGTGATAATAACTGCATTATATGGGTAATAAAGCACGTTATATTGCTAACAATATAAGTAATAAGTATAATTATTACAGTTCTAGCGATAATAACTGCATTATATGGGTAGAAATGCATGTTATATTGATAATATTTTTGAGTAATAAGTATATTTATTATGGTTCTATAGATAATACCTGCATAATATGGGTAATAATGCATGTTATATTGATGATAATGCAAGTAATACGTATATTTATTATAGTTCTAGCGATAATAACTGCATTATATGGGTAATAATGCACGTTATATTGCTAATAATATAAGTAATGAGTAAAATTATTACAGTTCTAGCGATAATAACTGCATTATATGGGTAATAATGCATGTTATATTGATAATATCGGGAGTAATAAGTATAATTATTATAGTTCTAGCGATAATAATAGTAAAATATGGCAAATAGTGCATGTTATATTGATAATAATAAAAGTAATAAGTATATTTATTACAGTTCTATCGATAATAACTGCATAATATGGGTAATAATGCATGTTATATTGATGATAATAAAAGTAATACGTATATTTATTATAGTTCTAGCGATAATAACTGCATAATATGGGTAATAATGCATGTTATATTGATAATAATATAAGTAATAAGTATAATTATTACAGTTCTAGCGATAATACCTCCATTATATGGGTAATAATGCATGTTATATTGATGATAATGAAAGTAATACGTATCTTTATTATAGTTCTAGCGGTAATAACTGCATTATATGGGTAATAATGCATGTTATATTGATAATATCGGGAGTAATAAGCATAATTATTATAGTTCTAGCGATAGTAATAGTAAAATATGGCTAATAGTGCATGTTATATTGATAATAATATAAGTAATAAGTATAATTATTACAGTTCTAGCGATAATAACTGCATTATATGGGTAATAATGCATGTTATATTGATGATAATGAAAGTAATACGTATATTTGTTATAGTTCTAGCGATAATAACTGCATAATATGGGTAATAATGCATGTTATATTGAGAATAATATAAGTAATAAGTATAATTATTACAGTTCTGGCGATAATAACTGCATTATATGGGTAATAATGCACGTTATATTGCTAATAGTATAAGTAATAAGTATAATTATTACAGTTCTAGCGATAATACCTCCATTATATGGGTAATAATGCATGTTATATTGATAATGATATAAGTAATAAGTATAATTATTACAGTTCTAGCGATAATAACTGCATAATATGGGTAATAATGCACGTTATATTGCTAATAGTATAAGTAATGAGTACAATTATTACAGTTCTAGCGATAATAACTGCATTATATGGGTAATAATGCATGTTATATTGATAATAATATAAGTAATAAGAATAATTATTACAGTTCTAGCGATAATAACTGCACTATATGGGTAATAATGCATGTTATATTGATGATAATAAAAGTAATACGTATATTTATTATAGTTCTAGCGATAATAACTGCATAATATGGGTAATAATGCATGTTATATTGATAATAATATAAGTAATAAGTATAATTATTACAGTTCTAGCGATAATAACTGCATTATATGGGTAATAATGCACGTTATATTGCTAACAATATAAGTAATAAGTATAATTATTACAGTTCTAGCGATAATAACTGCATTATATGGGCAATAATGCATGTTATATTGATAATATCGGGAGTAATAAGTATAATTATTACAGTTCTGGCGATAATAACTGCATTATATGGGTAATAATGGATGTTATATTCATAATATCGGAAGTAATAAGTATAATTATTACAGTTCTAGCGATAATACTAGTAAAATATGGCTAATACTGCATGTTATATTGATAATAATATAAGTAATAAGTATATTTATTACAGTTCTAACGATAATAACTGCATAATATCGGTAATAATGCATGTAATATTGATAATAATCTAAGTAATAAGTATAATTATTACAGTTCTAGCGATAATAACTGCATTATATGGGTAATAATACACGTTATATTGCTAACAATATAAGTAATAAGTATAATTATTACAGTTCTAGCGATAATAACTGCATTATATGGGTAATAATGCATGTTATATTGATGATAATGAAAGTAATACGTATATTTGTTATAGTTCTAGCGATAATAACTGCATAATATGGGTAATAATGCATGTTATATTGAGAATAATATAAGTAATAAGTATAATTATTACAGTTCTGGCGATAATAACTGCATTATATGGGTAATAATGCACGTTATATTGCTAATAGTATAAGTAATAAGTATAATTATTACAGTTCTAGCGATAATACCTCCATTATATGGGTAATAATGCATGTTATATTGATAATGATATAAGTAATAAGTATAATTATTACAGTTCTAGCGATAATAACTGCATTATATGGGTAATAATGCACGTTATATTGCTAATAATATAAGTAATGAGTACAATTATTACAGTTCTAGCGATAATAACTGCATTATATGGGTAATAATGCACGTTATATTGCTAATAATATAAGTAATAAGTATAATTATTACAGTTCTAGCGATAATAACTGCATTATATGGGTAATAATGCATGTTATATTGATAATATCGGGAGTAATAAGTATAATTTTTATAGTTCTAGCGATAATAATAGTAAAATGTGGCAAATAGTGCATGTTATATTGATAATAATAAAAGTAATAAATATATTTATTACAGTTCTATCAATAATAACTGCATAATATGGGTAATAATGCATGTTATATTGATGATAATAAAAGTAATACGTATATTTATTATAGTTCTAGCGATAATAACTGCATAATATGGGTAATAATGCATGTTATATTGATAATAATCTAAGTAATAAGTATAATTATTACAGTTCTAGCGATAATAACTGCATTATATGGGTAATAATGCACGTTATATTGCTAACAATATAAGTAATAAGTATAATTATTACAGTTCTAGCGATAATAACTGCATTATATGGGTAATAATGCATGTTATATTGATGATAATGAAAGTAATACGTATATTTGTTATAGTTCTAGCGATAATACTGCATAATATGGGTAATAATGCATGTTATATTGAGAATAATATAAGTAATAAGTATAATTAATACAGTTCTGGCGGTAATAACTGCATTATATGGGTAATAATGCACGTTATATTGCTAACAATATAAGTAATAAGTATAATTATTACAGTTCTAGTGATAATAACTGCATTATATGGGTAATAAAGCACGTTATATTGCTAACAATATAAGTAATAAGTATAATTATTACAGTTCTAGCGATAATAACTGCATTATATGGGTAGAAATGCATGTTATATTGATAATATTTTTGAGTAATAAGTATATTTATTATGGTTCTAGAGATAATAACTGCATAATATGGGTAATAATGCATGTTATATTGATGATAATGCAAGTAATACGTATATTTATTATAGTTCTAGCGATAATAACTGCATTATATGGGTAATAATGCACGTTATATTGCTAATAATATAAGTAATGAGTAAAATTATTACAGTTCTAGCGATAATAACTGCATTATATGGGTAATAATGCATGTTATATTGATAATATCGGGAGTAATAAGTATAATTATTATAGTTCTAGCGATAATAATAGTAAAATATGGCAAATAGTGCATGTTATATTGATAATAATAAAAGTAATAAGTATATTTATTACAGTTCTATCGATAATAACTGCATAATATGGGTAATAATGCATGTTATATTGATGATAATAAAAGTAATACGTATATTTATTATAGTTCTAGCGATAATAACTGCATAATATGGGTAATAATGCATGTTATATTGATAATAATATAAGTAATAAGTATAATTATTACAGTTCTAGCGATAATAACTGCATTATATGGGTAACAATGAATGTTATATTGATAATAATATAAGTAATAAGTATAATTATTACAGTTGTAGCGATAATAACTGCATTATATGGGTAATAATGCACGTTATATTGCTAATAATATAAGTAATAAGTATAATTATTACAGTTCTAGCGATAATAACTGCATTATATGGGCAATAATGCATGTTATATTGATAATATTGGGCGTAATAAGTATATTTATTATAGTTCTAGCGATAATAATAGTGAAATATGGCAAATAGTGCATGTTATATTGATAATAATAAAAGTAATAAGTATATTTATTACAGTTCTATCGATAATAACTGCATAATATGGGTAATAATGCATGTTATATTGATGATAATAAAAGTAATACGTATATTTATTATAGTTCTAGCGATAATAACTGCATAATATGGGTAATAATGCATGTTATATTGATAATAATATAAGTAATAAGTATAATTATTACAGTTCTAGCGATAATAACTGCATTATATGGGTAATAATGCACGTTATATGGCCAGCAATATAAGTAATAAGTATAATTATTACAGTTCTAGCGATAATAACTGCATTATATGGGTAATAATGCATGTTATATTGATAATATCGGGAGTAATAAGTATAATTATTATAGTTCTAGCGATAATAACTGCATAATATGGGTAATAATGCATGTTATATTGATGATAATAAAAGTAATACGTATATTTATTATAGTTCTAGCGATAATAACTGCATAATATGGGTAATAATGCATGTTATATTGATAATAATCTAAGTAATAAGTATAATTATTACAGTTCTAGCGATAATAACTGCATTATATGGGTAATAATACACGTTATATTGCTAACAATATAAGTAATAAGTATAATTATTACAGTTCTAGCGATAATAACTGCATTATATGGGTAATAATGCATGTTATATTGATGATAATGAAAGTAATACGTATATTTGTTATAGTTCTAGCGATAATAACTGCATAATATGGGTAATAATGCATGTTATATTGAGAATAATATAAGTAATAAGTATAATTATTACAGTTCTGGCGATAATAACTGCATTATATGGGTAATAATGCACGTTATATTGCTAGTAGTATAAGTAATAAGTATAATTATTACAGTTCTAGCGATAATACCTCCATTATATGGGTAATAATGCATGTTATATTGATAATGATATAAGTAATAAGTATAATTATTACAGTTCTAGCGATAATAACTGCATTATATGGGTAATAATGCACGTTATAATGCTAATAATATAAGTAATGAGTACAATTATTACAGTTCTAGCGATAATAACTGCATTATATGGGTAATAATGCACGTTATATTGCTAATAATATAAGTAATAAGTATAATTATTACAGTTCTAGCGATAATAACTGCATTATATGGGTAATAATGCATGTTATATTGATAATATCGGGAGTAATAAGTATAATTTTTATAGTTCTAGCGATAATAATAGTAAAATGTGGCAAATAGTGCATGTTATATTGATAATAATAAAAGTAATAAATATATTTAATACAGTTCTATCAATAATAACTGCATAATATGGGTAATAATGCATGTTATATTGATGATAATAAAAGTAATACGTATATTTATTATAGTTCTAGCGATAATAACTGCATAATATGGGTAATAATGCATGTTATATTGATAATAATCTAAGTAATAAGTATAATTATTACAGTTCTAGCGATAATAACTGCATTATATGGGTAATAATGCACGTTATATTGCTAACAATATAAGTAATAAGTATAATTATTACAGTTCTAGCGATAATAACTGCATTATATGGGTAATAATGCATGTTATATTGATGATAATGAAAGTAATACGTATATTTGTTATAGTTCTAGCGATAATACTGCATAATATGGGTAATAATGCATGTTATATTGAGAATAATATAAGTAATAAGTATAATTATTACAGTTCTGGCGGTAATAACTGCATTATATGGGTAATAATGCACGTTATATTGCTAACAATATAAGTAATAAGTATAATTATTACAGTTCTAGTGATAATAACTGCATTATATGGGTAATAAAGCACGTTATATTGCTAACAATATAAGTAATAAGTATAATTATTACAGTTCTAGCGATAATAACTGCATTATATGGGTAGAAATGCATGTTATATTGATAATATTTTTGAGTAATAAGTATATTTATTATGGTTCTAGAGATAATAACTGCATAATATGGGTAATAATGCATGTTATATTGATGATAATGCAAGTAATACGTATATTTATTATAGTTCTAGCGATAATAACTGCATTATATGGGTAATAATGCACGTTATATTGCTAATAATATAAGTAATGAGTAAAATTATTACAGTTCTAGCGATAATAACTGCATTATATGGGTAATAATGCATGTTATATTGATAATATCGGGAGTAATACGTATAATTATTATAGTTCTAGCGATAATAATAGTAAAATATGGCAAATAGTGCATGTTATATTGATAATAATAAAAGTAATAAGTATATTTATTACAGTTCTATCGATAATAACTGCATAATATGGCTAATAATGCATGTTATATTGATGATAATAAAAGTAATACGTATATTTATTATAGTTCTAGCGATAATAACTGCATAATATGGGTAATAATGCATGTTATATTGATAATAATATAAGTAATAAGTATAATTATTACAGTTCTAGCGATAATAACTGCATTATATGGGTAACAATGAATGTTATATTGATAATAATATAAGTAATAAGTATAATTATTACAGTTGTAGCGATAATAACTGCATTATATGGGTAATAATGCACGTTATATTGCTAATAATATAAGTAATAAGTATAATTATTACAGTTCTAGCGATAATAACTGCATTATATGGGTAATAATGCATGTTATATTGATAATATTGGGCGTAATAAGTATATTTATTATAGTTCTAGCGATAATAATAGTAAAATATGGCAAATAGTGCATGTTATATTGATAATAATAAAAGTAATAAGTATATTTATTACAGTTCTATCGATAATAACTGCATAATATGGGTAATAATGCATGTTATATTGATGATAATGAAAGTAATACGTATATTTATTATAGTTCTAGCGATAATAACTGCACAATATGGGTAATAATGCACGTTATATTGCTAATAATATAAGTAATAAGTATAATTATTACAGTTCTAGCGATAATAACTGCATTATATGGGTAATAATGCATGTTATATTGATAATATTGGGCGTAATAAGTATATTTATTATAGTTCTAGCGATAATAATAGTAAAATATGGCAAATAGTGCATGTTATATTGATAATAATAAAAGTAATAAGTATATTTATTACAGTTCTATCGATAATAACTGCATAATATGGGTAATAATGCATGTTATATTGATGATAATGAAAGTAATACGTATATTTATTATAGTTCTAGCGATAATAACTGCACAATATGGGTAATAATGCATGCTATATTGATAATAATCTAAGTAATAAGTATAATTATTATAGGTCTAGCGATAATAATAGTAAAATATGGCTAATAGTGCATGATATATTGATAATAGTAAAAGTAATAAGTATATTTATTACAGTTCTATCGATAAGAACTGCATAATATGGGTAATAATGCATGTTATATTGATGATAATGAAAGTAATACGTATATTTATTATAGTTCTAGGGATAATAACTGCATAATATGGCTAATAATGCATGTTATATTGAGAATAATATAAGTAATAAGTATAATTATTACAGTTCTGGCGATAATAACTGCATTATATGGGTAATAATGCACGTTATATTGCTAGTAGTATAAGTAATAAGTATAATTATTACAGTTCTTGCGATAATACCTCCATTATATGGGTAATAATGCATGTTATATTGATAATAATATAAGTAATAAGTACAATTATTACAGTTCTAGCGATAATAACTGCATTATATGGGTAATAATGCACGTTATATTGCTAATAATATAAGTAATGAGTACAATTATTACAGTTCTAGCGATAATAACTGCATTATATGGGTAATAATGCATGTTATATTGATAATATTGGGAGTAATAAGTATATTTATTATGGTTCTAGAGATAATAATAGTAAAATATGGCAAATAGTGCATGTTATATTGATAATAATAAAAGTAATAAATATATTTATTACAGTTCTATCGATAATAACTGCATAATATGGGTAATAATGCATGTTATATTGATGATAATAAAAGTAATACGTATATTTATTATAGTTCTAGCGATAATAACTGCACAATATGGGTAATAATGCATGCTATATTGATAATAATCTAAGTAATAAGTATAATTATTACAGTTCTAGCCATAATAACTGCATTATATGGGTAATAATGCACGTTATATTGCTAACAATATAAGTAATAAGTATAATTGTTACAGTTCTAGCGATAATAACTGCATTATATGGGTAATAATGCATGTTATATTGATGATAATGAAAGTAATACGTATATTTATTATAGTTCTAGCGATAATAACTGTATAATATGGGTAATAATGCATGTTATATTGAGAATAATATAAGTAATAAGTATAATTATTACAGTTCTAGCGATAATAACTGCATAATATGGGTAATAATGCACGTTATATTGCTAATAATATAAGTAGTGAGTACAATTATTACAGTTCTAGCGATAATAACTGCATTATATGGGTATTAATGCATGTTATATTGATAATAATATAAGTAATAAGTATAATTATTACAGTTCTATCGATAATAACTGCATAATATGGGTAATAATGCATGTTATATTGATGATAATAAAAGTAATACGTATATTTATTATAGTTCCAGCGATAATAACTGCATAATATGGGTAATAATGCATGTTATATTGATAATAATATAAGTAATAAGTATAATTATTACAGTTCTAGCGATAATAACTGCATTATATGGGTAATAATGCACGTTATATTGCTAACAATATAAGTAATAAGTATAATTATTACAGTTCTAGCGGTAATAACTGCATTATATGGGTAAAAATGCATGTTATATTGATAATATTGGGAGTAATAAGTATATTTATTATGGTTCTAGAGATAATAATAGTAAAATATGGCAAACAGTGCATGTTATATTGATAATAATAAAAGTAATATGTATATTTATTACAGTTCTATCGATAATAACTGCATAATATGGCTAATAATGCATGTTATATTGATGATAATAAAAGTAATACGTATATTTATTATAGTTCTAGCGATAATAACTGCATAATATGGGTAATAATGCATATTATATTGAAAATAATATAAGTAATAAGTATAATTATTACAGTTCTAGCGATAATAACTGCATTATATGGGTAATAATGCATGTTATATTGATAATAATATAAGTATTAAGTATAATTATTACAGTTCTGGCGATAATAACTGCATTATATGGGTAATAATGCACGTTATATTGCTAATAGTATAAGTAATAAGTATAATTATTACAGTTCTGGCGATAATACCTCCACTATATGGGTAATAATGCATGTTATATTGATAATGATATAAGTAATAAGTATAATTATTACAGTTCTAGCGATAATAACTGCATAATATGGGTAATAATGCACGTTATATTGCTAATAATATAAGTAATGAGTACAATTATTACAGTTCTAGCGATAATAACTGCGTTATATGGGTAATAATGCATGTTATATTGATGATAATGAAAGTAGTAAGTATATTTATTATAGTTCTACCGATAATAACTGCATTATATGCGTAATAAGGCATGTTATATTGATAATATCGGGAGTAATAAGTATAATTATTATAGGTCTAGCGATAATAATAGTAAAATATGGCTAATAGTTCATGATATATTGATAATAGTAAAAGTAATAAGTATATTTATTACAGTTCTATCGATAAGAACTGCATAATATGGGTAATAATGCATGTTATATTGATGATAATGAAAGTAATACGTATATTTATTATAGTTCTAGGGATAATAACTGCATAATATGGCTAATAGTGCATGTTATATTGAGAATAATATAAGTAATAAGTATAATTATTACAGTTCTGGCGATAATAACTGCATTATATGGGTAATAATGCACGTTATATTGCTAGTAGTATAAGTAATAAGTATAATTATTACAGTTCTTGCGATAATACCTCCATTATATGGGTAATAATGCATGTTATATTGATAATAATATAAGTAATAAGTATAATTATTACAGTTCTAGCGATAATAACTGCATAATATGGGTAATAATGCACGTTATATTGCTAATAATATAAGTAATGAGTACAATTATTACAGTTCTAGCGATAATAACTGCATTATATGGGTAATAATGCATGTTATATTGATAATATTGGGAGTAATAAGTATATTTATTATGGTTCTAGAGATAATAATAGTAAAATATGGCAAATAGTGCATGTTATATTGATAATAATAAAAGTAATAAATATATTTATTACAGTTCTATCGATAATAACTGCATAATATGGGTAATAATGCATGTTATATTGATGATAATAAAAGTAATACGTATATTTATTATAGTTCTAGCGATAATAACTGCACAATATGGGTAATAATGCATGCTATATTGATAATAATCTAAGTAATAAGTATAATTATTACAGTTCTAGCCATAATAACTGCATTATATGGGTAATAATGCACGTTATATTGCTAACAATATAAGTAATAAGTATAATTGTTACAGTTCTAGCGATAATAACTGCATTATATGGGTAATAATGCATGTTATATTGATGATAATGAAAGTAATACGTATATTTATTATAGTTCTAGCGATAATAACTGCATAATATGGGTAATAATGCATGTTATATTGAGAATAATATAAGTAATAAGTATAATTATTACAGTTCTAGCGATAATAACTGCATAATATGGGTAATAATGCACGTTATATTGCTAATAATATAAGTAATGAGTACAATTATTACAGTTCTAGCGATAATAACTGCATTATATGGGTATTAATGCATGTTATATTGATAATAATATAAGTAATAAGTATAATTATTACAGTTCTATCGATAATAACTGCATAATATGGGTAATAATGCATGTTATATTGATGATAATAAAAGTAATACGTATATTTATTATAGTTCCAGCGATAATAACTGCATAATATGGGTAATAATGCATGTTATATTGATAATAATATAAGTAATAAGTATCATTATTACAGTTCTAGTGATAGTAACTGCATTATATGGGTAATAATGCACGTTATATTGCTAACAATATAAGTAATAAGTATAATTATTACAGTTCTAGCGGTAATAACTGCATTATATGGGTAAAAATGCATGTTATATTGATAATATTGGGAGTAATAAGTATATTTATTATGGTTCTAGAGATAATAATAGTAAAATATGGCAAACAGTGCATGTTATATTGATAATAATAAAAGTAATATGTATATTTATTACAGTTCTATCGATAATAACTGCATAATATGGCTAATAATGCATGTTATATTCATGATAATAAAAGTTATACGTATATTTATTATAGTTCTAGCGATAATAACTGCATAATATGGGTAATAATGCATGTTATATTGATAATAATATAAGTAATAAGTATAATTATTACAGTTCTAGCGATAATAACTGCATTATATGGGTAATAATGCATGTTATATTGATAATAATCTAAGTAATAAGTATAATTATTACAGTTCTAGCGATAATAACTGCATTATATGGGTAATAATGCACGTTATATTGCTAACAATATAAGTAATAAGTATAATTATTACAGTTCTAGCGGTAATAACTGCATTATATGGGTAAAAATGCATGTTATATTGATAATATTGGGAGTAATAAGTATATTTATTATGGTTCTAGAGATAATAATAGTAAAATATGGCAAACAGTGCATGTTATATTGATAATAATAAAAGTAATATGTATATTTATTACAGTTCTATCGATAATAACTGCATAATATGGCTAATAATGCATGTTATATTGATGATAATAAAAGTAATACGTATATTTATTATAGTTCTAGCGATAATAACTGCATAATATGGGTAATAATGCATGTTATATTGATAATAATATAAGTAATAAGTATAATTATTACAGTTCTAGCGATAATAACTGCATTATATGGGTAATAATGCATGTTATATTGATAATAATATAAGTATTAAGTATAATTATTACAGTTCTGGCGATAATAACTGCATTATATGGGTAATAATGCACGTTATATTGCTAATAGTATAAGTAATAAGTATAATTATTACAGTTCTGGCGATAATACCTCCACTATATGGGTAATAATGCATGTTATATTGATAATGATATAAGTAATAAGTATAATTATTACAGTTCTAGCGATAATAACTGCATAATATGGGTAATAATGCACGTTATATTGCTAATAATATAAGTAATGAGTACAATTATTACAGTTCTAGCGATAATAACTGCGTTATATGGGTAATAATGCATGTTATATTGATAATAATATAAGTAATAAGTATAATTATTACAGTTCTAGCGATAATAACTGCATTATATGGGTAATAATGCACGTTATATTGCTAATAATATAAGTAAGAAGTATAATTATTACAGTTCGAGCGATAATAACTGCATTATATGGGTAATAATGCATGTTATATTGATAATAATATAAGTAATAAGTATATTTATTACAGTTCTATCGATAACAACTTCTTAATATGGGTAATAATGCATGTTATATTGATGATAATGAAAGTAGTAAGTATATTTATTATAGTTCTACCGATAATAACTGCATTATATGCGTAATAAGGCATGTTATATTGATAATATCGGGAGTAATAAGTATAATTATTATAGGTCTAGCGATAATAATAGTAAAATATGGCTAATAGTGCATGATATATTGATAATAGTAAAAGTAATAAGTATATTTATTACAGTTCTATCGATAAGAACTGCATAATATGGGTAATAATGCATGTTATATTGATGATAATGAAAGTAATACGTATATTTATTATAGTTCTAGGGATAATAACTGCATAATATGGCTAATAATGCATGTTATATTGAGAATAATATAAGTAATAAGTATAATTATTACAGTTCTGGCGATAATAACTGCATTATATGGGTAATAATGCACGTTATATTGCTAGTAGTATAAGTAATAAGTATAATTATTACAGTTCTTGCGATAATACCTCCATTATATGGGTAATAATGCATGTTATATTGATAATAATATAAGTAATAAGTATAATTATTACAGTTCTAGCGATAATAACTGCATAATATGGGTAATAATGCACGTTATATTGCTAATAATATAAGTAATGAGTACAATTATTACAGTTCTAGCGATAATAACTGCATTATATGGGTAATAATGCATGTTATATTGATAATATTGGGAGTAATAAGTATATTTATTATGGTTCTAGAGATAATAATAGTAAAATATGGCAAATAGTGCATGTTATATTGATAATAATAAAAGTAATAAATATATTTATTACAGTTCTATCGATAATAACTGCATAATATGGGTAATAATGCATGTTATATTGATGATAATAAAAGTAATACGTATATTTATTATAGTTCTAGCGATAATAACTGCACAATATGGGTAATAATGCATGCTATATTGATAATAATCTAAGTAATAAGTATAATTATTACAGTTCTAGCCATAATAACTGCATTATATGGGTAATAATGCACGCTATATTGCTAACAATATAAGTAATAAGTATAATTGTTACAGTTCTAGCGATAATAACTGCATTATATGGGTAATAATGCATGTTATATTGATGATAATGAAAGTAATACGTATATTTATTATAGTTCTAGCGATAATAACTGCATAATATGGGTAATAATGCATGTTATATTGAGAATAATATAAGTAATAAGTATAATTATTACAGTTCTAGCGATAATAACTGCATAATATGGGTAATAATGCACGTTATATTGCTAATAATATAAGTAATGAGTACAATTATTACAGTTCTAGCGATAATAACTGCATTATATGGGTATTAATGCATGTTATATTGATAATAATATAAGTAATAAGTATAATTATTACAGTTCTATCGATAATAACTGCATAATATGGGTAATAATGCATGTTATATTGATGATAATAAAAGTAATACGTATATTTATTATAGTTCCAGCGATAATAACTGCATAATATGGGTAATAATGCATGTTATATTGATAATAATATAAGTAATAAGTATAATTATTACGGTTCTAGTGATAGTAACTGCATTATATGGGTAATAATGCACGTTATATTGCTAACAATATAAGTAATAAGTATAATTATTACAGTTCTAGCGGTAATAACTGCATTATATGGGTAAAAATGCATGTTATATTGATAATATTGGGAGTAATAAGTATATTTATTATGGTTCTAGAGATAATAATAGTAAAATATGGCAAACAGTGCATGTTATATTGATAATAATAAAAGTAATATGTATATTTATTACAGTTCTATCGATAATAACTGCATAATATGGCTAATAATGCATGTTATATTGATGATAATAAAAGTAATACGTATATTTATTATAGTTCTAGCGATAATAACTGCATAATATGGGTAATAATGCATGTTATATTGATAATAATATAAGTAATAAGTATAATTATTACAGTTCTAGCGATAATAACTGCATTATATGGGTAATAATGCATGTTATATTGATAATAATATAAGTATTAAGTATAATTATTACAGTTCTGGCGATAATAACTGCATTATATGGGTAATAATGCACGTTATATTGCTAATAGTATAAGTAATAAGTATAATTATTACAGTTCTGGCGATAATACCTCCACTATATGGGTAATAATGCATGTTATATTGATAATGATATAAGTAATAAGTATAATTATTACAGTTCTAGCGATAATAACTGCATAATATGGGTAATAATGCACGTTATATTGCTAATAATATAAGTAATGAGTACAATTATTACAGTTCTAGCGATAATAACTGCGTTATATGGGTAATAATGCATGTTATATTGATGATAATGAAAGTAGTAAGTATATTTATTATAGTTCTACCGATAATAACTGCATTATATGCGTAATAAGGCATGTTATATTGATAATATCGGGAGTAATAAGTATAATTATTATAGGTCTAGCGATAATAATAGTAAAATATGGCTAATAGTTCATGATATATTGATAATAGTAAAAGTAATAAGTATATTTATTACAGTTCTATCGATAAGAACTGCATAATATGGGTAATAATGCATGTTATATTGATGATAATGAAAGTAATACGTATATTTATTATAGTTCTAGGGATAATAACTGCATAATATGGCTAATAGTGCATGTTATATTGAGAATAATATAAGTAATAAGTATAATTATTACAGTTCTGGCGATAATAACTGCATTATATGGGTAATAATGCACGTTATATTGCTAGTAGTATAAGTAATAAGTATAATTATTACAGTTCTTGCGATAATACCTCCATTATATGGGTAATAATGCATGTTATATTGATAATAATATAAGTAATAAGTATAATTATTACAGTTCTAGCGATAATAACTGCATAATATGGGTAATAATGCACGTTATATTGCTAATAATATAAGTAATGAGTACAATTATTACAGTTCTAGCGATAATAACTGCATTATATGGGTAATAATGCATGTTATATTGATAATATTGGGAGTAATAAGTATATTTATTATGGTTCTAGAGATAATAATAGTAAAATATGGCAAATAGTGCATGTTATATTGATAATAATAAAAGTAATAAATATATTTATTACAGTTCTATCGATAATAACTGCATAATATGGGTAATAATGCATGTTATATTGATGATAATAAAAGTAATACGTATATTTATTATAGTTCTAGCGATAATAACTGCACAATATGGGTAATAATGCATGCTATATTGATAATAATCTAAGTAATAAGTATAATTATTACAGTTCTAGCCATAATAACTGCATTATATGGGTAATAATGCACGTTATATTGCTAACAATATAAGTAATAAGTATAATTGTTACAGTTCTAGCGATAATAACTGCATTATATGGGTAATAATGCATGTTATATTGATGATAATGAAAGTAATACGTATATTTATTATAGTTCTAGCGATAATAACTGCATAATATGGGTAATAATGCATGTTATATTGAGAATAATATAAGTAATAAGTATAATTATTACAGTTCTAGCGATAATAACTGCATAATATGGGTAATAATGCACGTTATATTGCTAATAATATAAGTAATGAGTACAATTATTACAGTTCTAGCGATAATAACTGCATTATATGGGTATTAATGCATGTTATATTGATAATAATATAAGTAATAAGTATAATTATTACAGTTCTATCGATAATAACTGCATAATATGGGTAATAATGCATGTTATATTGATGATAATAAAAGTAATACGTATATTTATTATAGTTCCAGCGATAATAACTGCATAATATGGGTAATAATGCATGTTATATTGATAATAATATAAGTAATAAGTATCATTATTACAGTTCTAGTGATAGTAACTGCATTATATGGGTAATAATGCACGTTATATTGCTAACAATATAAGTAATAAGTATAATTATTACAGTTCTAGCGGTAATAACTGCATTATATGGGTAAAAATGCATGTTATATTGATAATATTGGGAGTAATAAGTATATTTATTATGGTTCTAGAGATAATAATAGTAAAATATGGCAAACAGTGCATGTTATATTGATAATAATAAAAGTAATATGTATATTTATTACAGTTCTATCGATAATAACTGCATAATATGGCTAATAATGCATGTTATATTCATGATAATAAAAGTTATACGTATATTTATTATAGTTCTAGCGATAATAACTGCATAATATGGGTAATAATGCATGTTATATTGATAATAATATAAGTAATAAGTATAATTATTACAGTTCTAGCGATAATAACTGCATTATATGGGTAATAATGCATGTTATATTGATAATAATCTAAGTAATAAGTATAATTATTACAGTTCTAGCGATAATAACTGCATTATATGGGTAATAATGCACGTTATATTGCTAACAATATAAGTAATAAGTATAATTATTACAGTTCTAGCGGTAATAACTGCATTATATGGGTAAAAATGCATGTTATATTGATAATATTGGGAGTAATAAGTATATTTATTATGGTTCTAGAGATAATAATAGTAAAATATGGCAAACAGTGCATGTTATATTGATAATAATAAAAGTAATATGTATATTTATTACAGTTCTATCGATAATAACTGCATAATATGGCTAATAATGCATGTTATATTGATGATAATAAAAGTAATACGTATATTTATTATAGTTCTAGCGATAATAACTGCATAATATGGGTAATAATGCATGTTATATTGATAATAATATAAGTAATAAGTATAATTATTACAGTTCTAGCGATAATAACTGCATTATATGGGTAATAATGCATGTTATATTGATAATAATATAAGTATTAAGTATAATTATTACAGTTCTGGCGATAATAACTGCATTATATGGGTAATAATGCACGTTATATTGCTAATAGTATAAGTAATAAGTATAATTATTACAGTTCTGGCGATAATACCTCCACTATATGGGTAATAATGCATGTTATATTGATAATGATATAAGTAATAAGTATAATTATTACAGTTCTAGCGATAATAACTGCATAATATGGGTAATAATGCACGTTATATTGCTAATAATATAAGTAATGAGTACAATTATTACAGTTCTAGCGATAATAACTGCGTTATATGGGTAATAATGCATGTTATATTGATAATAATATAAGTAATAAGTATAATTATTACAGTTCTAGCGATAATAACTGCATTATATGGGTAATAATGCACGTTATATTGCTAATAATATAAGTAAGAAGTATAATTATTACAGTTCGAGCGATAATAACTGCATTATATGGGTAATAATGCATGTTATATTGATAATAATATAAGTAATAAGTATATTTATTACAGTTCTATCGATAACAACTTCTTAATATGGGTAATAATGCATGTTATATTGATGATAATGAAAGTAGTAAGTATATTTATTATAGTTCTACCGATAATAACTGCATTATATGCGTAATAAGGCATGTTATATTGATAATATCGGGAGTAATAAGTATAATTATTATAGGTCTAGCGATAATAATAGTAAAATATGGCTAATAGTGCATGATATATTGATAATAGTAAAAGTAATAAGTATATTTATTACAGTTCTATCGATAAGAACTGCATAATATGGGTAATAATGCATGTTATATTGATGATAATGAAAGTAATACGTATATTTATTATAGTTCTAGGGATAATAACTGCATAATATGGCTAATAATGCATGTTATATTGAGAATAATATAAGTAATAAGTATAATTATTACAGTTCTGGCGATAATAACTGCATTATATGGGTAATAATGCACGTTATATTGCTAGTAGTATAAGTAATAAGTATAATTATTACAGTTCTTGCGATAATACCTCCATTATATGGGTAATAATGCATGTTATATTGATAATAATATAAGTAATAAGTATAATTATTACAGTTCTAGCGATAATAACTGCATAATATGGGTAATAATGCACGTTATATTGCTAATAATATAAGTAATGAGTACAATTATTACAGTTCTAGCGATAATAACTGCATTATATGGGTAATAATGCATGTTATATTGATAATATTGGGAGTAATAAGTATATTTATTATGGTTCTAGAGATAATAATAGTAAAATATGGCAAATAGTGCATGTTATATTGATAATAATAAAAGTAATAAATATATTTATTACAGTTCTATCGATAATAACTGCATAATATGGGTAATAATGCATGTTATATTGATGATAATAAAAGTAATACGTATATTTATTATAGTTCTAGCGATAATAACTGCACAATATGGGTAATAATGCATGCTATATTGATAATAATCTAAGTAATAAGTATAATTATTACAGTTCTAGCCATAATAACTGCATTATATGGGTAATAATGCACGCTATATTGCTAACAATATAAGTAATAAGTATAATTGTTACAGTTCTAGCGATAATAACTGCATTATATGGGTAATAATGCATGTTATATTGATGATAATGAAAGTAATACGTATATTTATTATAGTTCTAGCGATAATAACTGCATAATATGGGTAATAATGCATGTTATATTGAGAATAATATAAGTAATAAGTATAATTATTACAGTTCTAGCGATAATAACTGCATAATATGGGTAATAATGCACGTTATATTGCTAATAATATAAGTAATGAGTACAATTATTACAGTTCTAGCGATAATAACTGCATTATATGGGTATTAATGCATGTTATATTGATAATAATATAAGTAATAAGTATAATTATTACAGTTCTATCGATAATAACTGCATAATATGGGTAATAATGCATGTTATATTGATGATAATAAAAGTAATACGTATATTTATTATAGTTCCAGCGATAATAACTGCATAATATGGGTAATAATGCATGTTATATTGATAATAATATAAGTAATAAGTATAATTATTACGGTTCTAGTGATAGTAACTGCATTATATGGGTAATAATGCACGTTATATTGCTAACAATATAAGTAATAAGTATAATTATTACAGTTCTAGCGGTAATAACTGCATTATATGGGTAAAAATGCATGTTATATTGATAATATTGGGAGTAATAAGTATATTTATTATGGTTCTAGAGATAATAATAGTAAAATATGGCAAACAGTGCATGTTATATTGATAATAATAAAAGTAATATGTATATTTATTACAGTTCTATCGATAATAACTGCATAATATGGCTAATAATGCATGTTATATTGATGATAATAAAAGTAATACGTATATTTATTATAGTTCTAGCGATAATAACTGCATAATATGGGTAATAATGCATGTTATATTGATAATAATATAAGTAATAAGTATAATTATTACAGTTCTAGCGATAATAACTGCATTATATGGGTAATAATGCATGTTATATTGATAATAATCTAAGTAATAAGTATAATTATTACAGTTCTAGCGATAATAACTGCATTATATGGGTAATAATGCACGTTATATTGCTAACAATATAAGTAATAAGTATAATTATTACAGTTCTAGCGATAATACCTCCATTATATGGGTAATAATGCATGTTATATTGATGATAATGAAGGTAATACGTATATTTATTATAGTTCTAGCGATAATAACTGCATAATATGGGTAATAATGCATGTTATATTGAGAATAATATAAGTAATAAGTATAATTATTACAGTTCTGGCGATAATAACTGCATTATATGGGTAATAATGCATGTTATATTGATTATATCGGGAGTAATAAGTATAATTATTATAGTACTAGCGATAATAATAGTAAAATATGGCAAATAGTGCATGTTATATTGATAATAATAAAAGTAATAAGTATATTTATTACAGTTCTATCGATAATAACTGCATAATATGGGTAATAATGCATGTTATATTGATGATAATAAAAGTAATACGTATATTTATTATAGTTCTAGCGATAATAACTGCATAATATGGGTAATAATGCATGTTATATTGATAATAATATAAGTAATAAGTATAATTATTACAGTTCTAGCGATAATAACTGCATTATATGGGTAATAATGCATGTTATATTGATAATATTGGGAGTAATAAGTATATTTATTATAGTTCTGGCGATCATAACTGCATAATAAGGGTAATAATGCATGTTATATTGATAATAATATAAGTAATAAGTATAATTATTACAGTTCTAGCAATAATACCTCCATTATATGGGTAATAATGCATGTTATATTGATGATAATGAAAGTAATACGTATATTTATTATAGTTCTTGCGATAATAACTGCATAATATGGGTAATAATGCATGTTATATTGAGAATAATATAAGTAATAAGTATAATTATTACAGTTCTAGCGATAATAACTGCATTATATGGGTAATAATGCACGTTATATTGCTAATAATATAAGTAATGAGTACAATTATTACAGTTCTAACGATAATAACTGCATTATATGGGTAATAATGCACGTTATATTGCTAATAATATAAGTAATAAGTATAATTATTACAGTTCTAGCGATAATAACTGCATAATATGGGTAATAATGCATGTTATATTGATAATAATCTAAGTAATAAGTACAATTATTACAGTTCTAGCGATAATAACTGCATTATATGGGTAATAATGCACGTTATATTGCTAACAATATAAGTAATAAGTATAATTATTACAGTTCTAGCGATAATAACTGCATTATATGGGTAATAATGCATGTTATATTGATGATAATGAAAGTAATACGTATATTTGTTATAGTTCTAGCGATAATAACTGCATAATATGGGTAATAATGCATGTTATATTGAGAATAATATAAGTAATAAGTATAATTATTACAGTTCTGGCGATAATAACTGCATTATATGGGTAATAATGCACGTTATATTGCTAATAGTATAAGTAATAAGTATAATTATTACAGTTCTAGCGATAATACCTCCATTATATGGGTAATAATGCATGCTTTATTGATAATGATATAAGTAATAAGTATAATTATTACAGTTCTAGCGATAATAACTGCATAATATGGGTAATAATGCACGTTATATTGCTAATAATATAAGTAATGAGTACAATTATTACAGTTCTAGCGATAATAACTGCATTATGTGGGTAATAATGCATGTTATATTGATAATAATATAAGTAATAAGAATAATTATTACAGTTCTAGCGATAATAACTGCATAATATGGGTAATAATGCATGTTATATTGATAATAATCTAAGTAATAAGTATAATTATTACAGTTCTAGCGATAATAACTGCATTATATGGGTAATAATGCTCGTTATATTGCTAACAATATAAGTAATAAGTATAATTATTACAGTTCTAGCGATAATAACTGCATTATATGGGTAATAATGCATGTTATATTGATGATAATGAAAGTAATACGTATATTTGTTATAGTTCTAGCGATAATAACTGCATAATATGGGTAATAATGCATGTCATATTGAGAATAATATAAGTAATAAGTATAATTATTACAGTTCTGGCGATAATAACTGCATTATATGGGTAATAATGCACGTTATATTGAGAATAATATAAGTAATAAGTATAATTATTACAGTTCTAGCGATAATAACTGCATTATATGGGTAATAATGCACGTTATATTGCTAACAATATAAGTAATAAGTATAATTATTACAGTTCTAGCGATAATAACTGCATTATATGGGTAATAATGCATGTTATATTGATGGTAATGAAAGTAATACGTATATTTGTTATAGTTCTAGCGATAATAACTGCATAATATGGGTAATAATGCATGTTATATTGAGAATAATATAAGTAATAAGTATAATTATTACAGTTCTGGCGATAATAACTGCATTATATGGGTAATAATGCACGTTATATTGCTAATAGTATAAGTAATAAGTATAATTATTACAGTTCTAGCGATAATACCTCCATTATATGGGTAATAATGCATGCTTTATTGATAATGATATAAGTAATAAGTATAATTATTACAGTTCTAGCGATAATAACTGCATAATATGGGTAATAATGCACGTTATATTGCTAATAATATAAGTAATGAGTACAATTATTACAGTTCTAGCGATAATAACTGCATTATGTGGGTAATAATGCATGTTACATTGATAATAATATAAGTAATAAGAATAATTATTACAGTTCTAGCGATAATAACTGCATTATATGGGTAATAATGCATGTTATATTGATAATATCGGGAGTAATAAGTATAATTATTATAGTTCTAGCGATAATAATAGTAAAATATGGCAAATAGTGCATGTTATATTGATAATAATAAAAGTAATAAGTATATTTATTACAGTTCTATCGATAATAACTGCATAATATGGGTAATAATGCATGTTATATTGATGATAATAAAAGTAATACGCACATTTATTATAGTTCTAGCGATAATAACTGCATAATATGGGTAATAATGCATGTTATATTGAGAATAATATAAGTAATAAGTATAATTATTACAGTTCTAGCGATAATAACTGCATTATATGGGTAATAATGCACGTTATATAGCTAATAATATAAGTAATGAGTACAATTATTACAGTTCTAGCGATAATAACTGCATTATATGGGTAATAATGCACGTTATATTGCTAATAATATAAGTAATAAGTATAATTATTACAGTTCTAGCGATAATAACTGCATTATATGGGTAATAATGCATGTTATATTGATAATATCGGGAGTAATAAGTATAATTATTATAGTTCTAGCGATAATAATAGTAAAATGTGGCAAATAGTGCATGTTATATTGATAATAATAAAAGTAATAAGTATATTTATTACAGTTCTATCGATAATAACTGCATAATATGGGTAATAATGCATGTTATATTGATGATAATAAAAGTAATACGTATATTTATTATAGTTCTAGCAATAATAACTGCATAATATGGGTAATAATGCATGTTATATTGAGAATAATATAAGTAATAAGTATAATTATTACAGTTCTAGCGATAATAACTGCATTATATGGGTAATAATGCACGTTATATTGCTAATAATATAAGTAATAAGTATAATTATTACAGTTCTAGCGATAATAACTGCATTATATGGGTAATAATGCATGTTATATTGATAATATCGGGAGTAATAAGTATAATTATTATAGTTCTAGCGATAATAATAGTAAAATGTGGCAAATAGTGCATGTTATATTGATAATAATAAAAGTAATAAATATATTTATTACAGTTCTATCAATAATAACTGCATAATATGGGTAATAATGCATGTTATATTGATGATAATAAAAGTAATACGTATATTTATTATAGTTCTAGCGATAATAACTGCATAATATGGGTAATAATGCATGTTATATTGATAATAATCTAAGTAATAAGCATAATTATTACAGTTCTAGCGATAATAACTGCATTATATGGGTAATAATGCACGTTATATTGCTAACAATATAAGTAATAAGTTAAATTATTACAGTTCTAGCGATAATAACTGCATTATATGGGTAATAATGCATATTATATTGATGATAATGAAAGTAATACGTATATTTGTTATAGTTCTAGCGATAATAACTGCATAATATGGGTAATAATGCATGTTATATTGAGAATAATATAAGTAATAAGTATAATTATTACAGTTCTGGCGATAATAACTGCATAATATGGGTAATAATGCATGTTATATTGAGAATAATATAAGTAATAAGTATAATTATTACAGTTCTAGCGATAATAACTGCATTATATGGGTAATAATGCACGTTATATTGCTAATAATATAAGTAATGAGTACAATTATTACAGTTCTAGCGATAATAACTGCATTATATGGGTAATAATGCACGTTATATTGCTAATAATATAAGTAATGAGTACAATTATTACAGTTCTAGCGATAATAACTGCATTATGTGGGTAATAATGCATGTTATATTGATAATAATATAAGTAATAAGAATAATTATTACAGTTCTAGCGATAATAACTGCATTATATGGGTAATAATGCATGTTATATTGATAATATCGGGAGTAATAAGTTTAATTATTATAGTTCTAGCGATAATAATAGTAAAATATGGCAAATAGTGCATGTTATATTGATAATAATAAAAGTAATAAGTATATTTATTACAGTTCTATCGATAATAACTGCATAATATGGGTAATAATGCATGTTATATTGATGATAATAAAAGTAATACGTATATTTATTATAGTTCTAGCGATAATAACTGCATAATATGGGTAATAATGCATGTTATATTGAGAATAATATAAGTAATAAGTATAATTATTACAGTTCTGGCGATAATAACTGCATTATATGGGTAATAATGCATGTTATATTGATTATATCGGGAGTAATAAGTATAATTATTATAGTACTAGCGATAATAATAGTAAAATATGGCAAATAGTGCATGTTATATTGATAATAATAAAAGTAATAAGTATATTTATTACAGTTCTATCGATAATAACTGCATAATATGGGTAATAATGCATGTTATATTGATGATAATAAAAGTAATACGTATATTTATTATAGTTCTAGCGATAATAACTGCATAATATGGGTAATAATGCATGTTATATTGATAATAATATAAGTAATAAGTATAATTATTACAGTTCTAGCGATAATAACTGCATTATATGGGTAATAATGCATGTTATATTGATAATATTGGGAGTAATAAGTATATTTATTATAGTTCTGGCGATCATAACTGCATAATAAGGGTAATAATGCATGTTATATTGATAATAATATAAGTAATAAGTATAATTATTACAGTTCTAGCAATAATACCTCCATTATATGGGTAATAATGCATGTTATATTGATGATAATGAAAGTAATACGTATATTTATTATAGTTCTTGCGATAATAACTGCATAATATGGGTAATAATGCATGTTATATTGAGAATAATATAAGTAATAAGTATAATTATTACAGTTCTAGCGATAATAACTGCATTATATGGGTAATAATGCACGTTATATTGCTAATAATATAAGTAATGAGTACAATTATTACAGTTCTAACGATAATAACTGCATTATATGGGTAATAATGCACGTTATATTGCTAATAATATAAGTAATAAGTATAATTATTACAGTTCTAGCGATAATAACTGCATAATATGGGTAATAATGCATGTTATATTGATAATAATCTAAGTAATAAGTACAATTATTACAGTTCTAGCGATAATAACTGCATTATATGGGTAATAATGCACGTTATATTGCTAACAATATAAGTAATAAGTATAATTATTACAGTTCTAGCGATAATAACTGCATTATATGGGTAATAATGCATGTTATATTGATGATAATGAAAGTAATACGTATATTTGTTATAGTTCTAGCGATAATAACTGCATAATATGGGTAATAATGCATGTTATATTGAGAATAATATAAGTAATAAGTATAATTATTACAGTTCTGGCGATAATAACTGCATTATATGGGTAATAATGCACGTTATATTGCTAATAGTATAAGTAATAAGTACAATTATTACAGTTCTAGCGATAATAACTGCATTATGTGGGTAATAATGCATGTTATATTGATAATAATATAAGTAATAAGAATAATTATTACAGTTCTAGCGATAATAACTGCATAATATGGGTAATAATGCATGTTATATTGATAATAATCTAAGTAATAAGTATAATTATTACAGTTCTAGCGATAATAACTGCATTATATGGGTAATAATGCTCGTTATATTGCTAACAATATAAGTAATAAGTATAATTATTACAGTTCTAGCGATAATAACTGCATTATATGGGTAATAATGCATGTTATATTGATGACAATGAAAGTAATACGTATATTTGTTATAGTTCTAGCGATAATAACTGCATAATATGGGTAATAATGCACGTTATATTGCTAATAATATAAGTAATGAGTACAATTATTACAGTTCTAGCGATAATAACTGCATTATGTGGGTAATAATGCATGTTACATTGATAATAATATAAGTAATAAGAATAATTATTACAGTTCTAGCGATAATAACTGCATTATATGGGTAATAATGCATGTTATATTGATAATATCGGGAGTAATAAGTATAATTATTATAGTTCTAGCGATAATAATAGTAAAATATGGCAAATAGTGCATGTTATATTGATAATAATAAAAGTAATAAGTATATTTATTACAGTTCTATCGATAATAACTGCATAATATGGGTAATAATGCATGTTATATTGATGATAATAAAAGTAATACGTACATTTATTATAGTTCTAGCGATAATAACTGCATAATATGGGTAATAATGCATGTTATATTGAGAATAATATAAGTAATAAGTATAATTATTACAGTTCTAGCGATAATAACTGCATTATATGGGTAATAATGCACGTTATATAGCTAATAATATAAGTAATGAGTACAATTATTACAGTTCTAGCGATAATAACTGCATTATATGGGTAATAATGCACGTTATATTGCTAATAATATAAGTAATAAGTATAATTATTACAGTTCTAGCGATAATAACTGCATTATATGGGTAATAATGCATGTTATATTGATAATATCGGGAGTAATAAGTATAATTATTATAGTTCTAGCGATAATAATAGTAAAATGTGGCAAATAGTGCATGTTATATTGATAATAATAAAAGTAATAAGTATATTTATTACAGTTCTATCGATAATAACTGCATAATATGGGTAATAATGCATGTTATATTGATGATAATAAAAGTAATACGTACATTTATTATAGTTCTAGCGATAATAACTGCATAATATGGGTAATAATGCATGTTATATTGAGAATAATATAAGTAATAAGTATAATTATTACAGTTCTAGCGATAATAACTGCATTATATGGGTAATAATGCACGTTATATTGCTAATAATATAAGTAATAAGTATAATTATTACAGTTCTAGCGATAATAACTGCATTATATGGGTAATAATGCATGTTATATTGATAATATCGGGAGTAATAAGTATAATTATTATAGTTCTAGCGATAATAATAGTAAAATGTGGCAAATAGTGCATGTTATATTGATAATAATAAAAGTAATAAATATATTTATTACAGTTCTATCAATAATAACTGCATAATATGGGTAATAATGCATGTTATATTGATGATAATAAAAGTAATACGTATATTTATTATAGTTCTAGCGATAATAACTGCATAATATGGGTAATAATGCATGTTATATTGATAATAATCTAAGTAATAAGTATAATTATTACAGTTCTAGCGATAATAACTGCATTATATGGGTAATAATGCACGTTATATTGCTAACAATATAAGTAATAAGTATAATTATTACAGTTCTAGCGATAATAACTGCATTATATGGGTAATAATGCATATTATATTGATGATAATGAAAGTAATACGTATATTTGTTATAGTTCTAGCGATAATAACTGCATAATATGGGTAATAATGCATGTTATATTGAGAATAATATAAGTAATAAGTATAATTATTACAGTTCTGGCGATAATAACTGCATAATATGGGTAATAATGCATGTTATATTGAGAATAATATAAGTAATAAGTATAATTATTACAGTTCTAGCGATAATAACTGCATTATATGGGTAATAATGCACGTTATATTGCTAATAATATAAGTAATGAGTACAATTATTACAGTTCTAGCGATAATAACTGCATTATATGGGTAATAATGCACGTTATATTGCTAATAATATAAGTAATGAGTACAATTATTACAGTTCTAGCGATAATAACTGCATTATGTGGGTAATAATGCATGTTATATTGATAATAATATAAGTAATAAGAATAATTATTACAGTTCTAGCGATAATAACTGCATTATATGGGTAATAATGCATGTTATATTGATAATATCGGGAGTAATAAGTATAATTATTATAGTTCTAGCGATAATAATAGTAAAATATGGCAAATAGTGCATGTTATATTGATAATAATAAAAGTAATAAGTATATTTATTACAGTTCTATCGATAATAACTGCATAATATGGGTAATAATGCATGTTATATTGATGATAATAAAAGTAATACGTATATTTATTATAGTTCTAGCGATAATAACTGCATAATATGGGTAATAATGCATGTTATATTGATAATAATATAAGTAATAAGTATAATTATTACAGTTCTAGCGATAATAACTGCATCATATGGGTAATAATGCATGTTACATTGATAATATTGGGAGTAATAAGTATATTTATTATAGTTCTGGCGATCATAACTGCATAATAAGGGTAATAATGCATGTTATATTGATAATAATATAAGTAATAAGTATAATTATTGCAGTTCTAGCGATAATAACTGCATTATATGGGTAATAATGCATGTTATATTGATAATAATAAAAGTAATAAGTATATTTATTACAGTTCTATCGATAATAACTGCATAATATGGGTAATAAAGCATGTTATATTGATGATAATGAAAGTAATACGTATATTTATTATAGTTCTTGCGATAATAACTGCATAATATGGGTAATAATGCATGTTATATTGAGAATAATATAAGTAATAAGTATAATTATTACAGTTCTAGCGATAATAACTGCATTATATGGGTAATAATGCACGTTATATTGCTAACAATATAAGTAATAAGTATAATTATTACAGTTCTAGCGATAATAACTGCATTATATGGGTAATAATGCATGTTATATTGATAATATCGGGAGTAATAAGTATAATTATTATAGTTCTAGCGATAATAATAGTAAAATGTGGCAAATAGTGCATGTTATATTGATAATAATAAAAGTAATAAATATATTTATTACAGTTCTATCGATAATAACTGCATAATATGGGTAATAATGCATGTTATATTGATGATAATAAAAGTAATACGTATATTTATTATAGTTCTAGCGATAATAACTGCATAATATGGGTAATAATGCATGTTATATTGATGATAATAAAAGTAATACGTATATTTATTATAGTTCTAGCGATAATAACTGCATAATATGGGTAATAATGCATGTTATATTGATAATAATATACGTAATAAGTATAATTATTACAGTTCTAGCGATAATAACTGCATTATATGGGTAATAATGCACGTTATATTGCTAATAATATAAGTAATGAGTACAATTATTACAGTTCCAGCGATAATAACTGCATTATATGGGTAATAATGCACGTTATATTGCTAATAATATAAGTAATAAGTATAATTATTACAGTTCTAGCGATAATAACTGCATTATATGGGTAATAATGCATGTTATATTGATAATATCGGGAGTAATAAGTATAATTATTATAGTTCTAGCGATAATAACTGCATAATATGGGTAATAATGCATGTTATATTGATGATAATAAAAGTAATACGTATATTTATTATAGTTCTAGCGATAATAACTGCATAATATGGGTAATAATGCATGTTGTATTGATAATAATCTAAGTAATAAGTATAATTATTACAGTTCTGGCGATAATAACTGCATTATATGGGTAATAATGCACGTTATATTGCTAATAGTATAAGTAATAAGTATAATTATTACAGTTCTAGCGATAATACCTCCATTATATGGGTAATAATGCATGTTATATTGATAATGATATAAGTAATAAGTATAATTATTACAGTTCTAGCGATAATAACTGCATTATATGGGTAATAATGCACGTTATATTGCTAATAATATAAGTAATGAGTACAATTATTACAGTTCTAGCGATAATAACTGCATTATATGGGTAATAATGCACGTTATATTGCTAATAATATAAGTAATAAGTATAATTATTACAGTTCTAGCGATAATAACTGCATTATATGGGTAATAATGCATGTTATATTGATAATATCGGGAGTAATAAGTATAATTATTATAGTTCTAGCGATAATAACTGCATAATATGGGTAATAATGCATGTTATATTGATGATAATAAAAGTAATACGTATATTTATTATAGTTCTAGCGATAATAACTGCATAATATGGGTAATAATGCATGTTATATTGATAATAATCTAAGTAATAAGTATAATTATTACAGTTCTAGCGATAATAACTGCATTATATGGGTAATAATGCACGTTATATTGCTAACAATATAAGTAATAAGTATAATTATTACAGTTCTAGCGATAATAACTGCATTATATGGGTAATAATGCATGTTATATTGATGATAATGAAAGTAATACGTATATTTGTTATAGTTCTAGCGATAATAACTGCATAATATGGGTAATAATGCATGTTATATTGAGAATAATATAAGTAATAAGTATAATTATTACAGTTCTGGCGATAATAACTGCATTATATGGGTAATAATGCACGTTATATTGCTAATAGTATAAGTAATAAGTATAATTATTACAGTTCTAGCGATAATACCTCCATTATATGGGTAATAATGCATGTTATATTGATAACGATATAAGTAATAAGTATAATTATTACAGTTCTAGCGATAATAACTGCATTATATGGGTAATAATGCACGTTATATTGCTAATAATATAAGTAATGAGTACAATTATTACAGTTCTAGCGATAATAACTGCATTATATGGGTAATAATGCACGTTATATTGCTAATAATATAAGTAATAAGTATAATTATTACAGTTCTAGCGATAATAACTGCATTATATGGGTAATAATGCATGTTATATTGATAATATCGGGAGTAATAAGTATAATTTTTATAGTTCTAGCGATAATAATAGTAAAATGTGGCAAATAGTGCATGTTATATTGATAATAATAAAAGTAATAAATATATTTATTACAGTTCTATCAATAATAACTGCATAATATGGGTAATAATGCATGTTATATTGATGATAATAAAAGTAATACGTATATTTATTATAGTTCTAGCGATAATAACTGCATAATATGGGTAATAATGCATGTTATATTGATAATAATCTAAGTAATAAGTATAATTATTACAGTTCTAGCGATAATAACTGCATTATATGGGTAATAATGCACGTTATATTGCTAACAATATAAGTAATAAGTATAATTATTACAGTTCTAGCGATAATAACTGCATTATATGGGTAATAATGCATGTTATATTGATGATAATGAAAGTAATACGTATACTTGTTATAGTTCTAGCGATAATACTGCATAATATGGGTAATAATGCATGTTATATTGATTATATCGGGAGTAATAAGTATAATTATTATAGTTCTAGCGATAATAATAGTAATATATGGCAAATAGTGCATGTTATATTGATAATAATAAAAGTAATAAGTATATTTATTACAGTTCTATCGATAATAACTGCATAATATGGGTAATAATGCATGTTATATTGATGATAATAAAAGTAATACGTATATTTATTATAGTTCTAGCGATAATAACTGCATAATATGGGTAATAATGCATGTTATATTGATAATAATATAAGTAATAAGTATAATTATTACAGTTCTAGCGATAATAACTGCATTATATGGGTAATAATGCATGTTATATTGATAATATTGGGAGTAATAAGTATATTTATTATAGTTCTGGCGATCATAACTGCATAATAAGGGTAATAATGCATGTTATATTGATAATAATATAAGTAATAAGTATAATTATTACAGTTCTAGCAATAATACCTCCACTATATGGGTAATAATGCATGTTATATTGATGATAATGAAAGTAATCCGTATATTTATTATAGTTCTTGCGATAATAACTGCATAATATGGGTAATAATGCATGTTATATTGAGAATAATATAAGTAATAAGTATAATTATTACAGTTCTGGCGATAATAACTGCATTATATGGGTAATAATGCACGTTATATTGCTAACAATATAAGTAATAAGTATAATTATTACAGTTCTAGCGATAATAACTGCATGATATGGGTAAAAATGCATGTTATATTGATAATATTGGGAGTAATAAGTATATTTATTATGGTTCTAGAGATAATAACTGCATAATATGGGTAATAATGCATGTTATATTGATAATAATATAAGTAATAAGTATAATTATTACAGTTCTAGCGATAATACCTCCATTATATGGGTAATAATGCATGTTATATTGATGATAATGAAAGTAATACGTATCTTTATTATAGTTCTAGCGGTAATAACTGCATTATATGGGTAATAATGCATGTTATATTGATAATATCGGGAGTAATAAGTATAATTATTATAGTTCTAGCGATAGTAATAGTAAAATATGGCTAATAGTGCATGTTATATTGATAATAATATAAGTAATAAGTATAATTATTACAGTTCTAGCGATAATAACTGCATTATATGGGTAATAATGCATGTTATATTGATGATAATGAAAGTAATACGTATATTTGTTATAGTTCTAGCGATAATAACTGCATAATATGGGTAATAATGCATGTTATATTGAGAATAATATAAGTAATAAGTATAATTATTACAGTTCTGGCGATAATAACTGCATTATATGGGTAATAATGCACGTTATATTGCTAATAGTATAAGTAATAAGTATAATTATTACAGTTCTAGCGATAATACCTCCATTATATGGGTAATAATGCATGTTATATTGATAATGATATAAGTAATAAGTATAATTATTACAGTTCTAGCGATAATAACTGCATAATATGGGTAATAATGCACGTTATATTGCTAATAGTATAAGTAATGAGTACAATTATTACAGTTCTAGCGATAATAACTGCATTATATGGGTAATAATGCATGTTATATTGATAATAATACAAGTAATAAGAATAATTATTACAGTTCTAGCGATAATAACTGCACTATATGGGTAATAATGCATGTTATATTGATGATAATAAAAGTAATACGTATATTTATTATAGTTCTAGCGATAATAACTGCATAATATGGGTAATAATGCATGTTATATTGATAATAACATAAGTAATAAGTATAATTATTACAGTTCTAGCGATAATAACTGCATTATATGGGTAATAATGCACGTTATATTGCTAACAATATAAGTAATAAGTATAATTATTACAGTTCTAGCGATAATAACTGCATTATATGGGTAATAATGCATGTTATATTGATAATATCGGGAGTAATAAGTATAATTATTACAGTTCTGGCGATAATAACTGCATTATATGGGTAATAATGGATGTTATATTCATAATATCGGAAGTAATAAGTATAATTATTACAGTTCTAGCGATAATACTAGTAAAATATGGCTAATACTGCATGTTATATTGATAATAATATAAGTAATAAGTATATTTATTACAGTTCTAACGATAATAACTGCATAATATCGGTAATAATGCATGTAATATTGATAATAATCTAAGTAATAAGTATAATTATTACAGTTCTAGCGATAATAACTGCATTATATGGGTAATAATACACGTTATATTGCTAACAATATAAGTAATAAGTATAATTATTACAGTTCTAGCGATAATAACTGCATTATATGGGTAATAATGCATGTTATATTGATGATAATGAAAGTAATACGTATATTTGTTATAGTTCTAGCGATAATAACTGCATAATATGGGTAATAATGCATGTTATATTGAGAATAATATAAGTAATAAGTATAATTATTACAGTTCTGGCGATAATAACTGCATTATATGGGTAATAATGCACGTTATATTGCTAATAGTATAAGTAATAAGTATAATTATTACAGTTCTAGCGATAATACCTCCATTATATGGGTAATAATGCATGTTATATTGATAATGATATAAGTAATAAGTATAATTATTACAGTTCTAGCGATAATAACTGCATTATATGGGTAATAATGCACGTTATATTGCTAATAATATAAGTAATGAGTACAATTATTACAGTTCTGGCGATAATAACTGCATTATATGGGTAATAATGCACGTTATATTGCTAATAATATAAGTAATAAGTATAATTATTACAGTTCTAGCGATAATAACTGCATTATATGGGTAATAATGCATGTTATATTGATAATATCGGGAGTAATAAGTATAATTTTTATAGTTCTAGCGATAATAATAGTAAAATGTGGCAAATAGTGCATGTTATATTGATAATAATAAAAGTAATAAATATATTTATTACAGTTCTATCAATAATAACTGCATAATATGGGTAATAATGCATGTTATATTGATGATAATAAAAGTAATACGTATATTTATTATAGTTCTAGCGATAATAACTGCATAATATGGGTAATAATGCATGTTATATTGATAATAATCTAAGTAATAAGTATAATTATTACAGTTCTAGCGATAATAACTGCATTATATGGGTAATAATGCACGTTATATTGCTAACAATATAAGTAATAAGTATAATTATTACAGTTCTAGCGATAATAACTGCATTATATGGGTAATAATGCATGTTATATTGATGATAATGAAAGTAATACGTATATTTGTTATAGTTCTAGCGATAATACTGCATAATATGGGTAATAATGCATGTTATATTGAGAATAATATAAGTAATAAGTATAATTATTACAGTTCTGGCGGTAATAACTGCATTATATGGGTAATAATGCACGTTATATTGCTAACAATATAAGTAATAAGTATAATTATTACAGTTCTAGTGATAATAACTGCATTATATGGGTAATAAAGCACGTTATATTGCTAACAATATAAGTAATAAGTATAATTATTACAGTTCTAGCGATAATAACTGCATTATATGGGTAGAAATGCATGTTATATTGATAATATTTTTGAGTAATAAGTATATTTATTATGGTTCTAGAGATAATAACTGCATAATATGGGTAATAATGCATGTTATATTGATGATAATGCAAGTAATACGTATATTTATTATAGTTCTAGCGATAATAACTGCATTATATGGGTAATAATGCACGTTATATTGCTAATAATATAAGTAATGAGTAAAATTATTACAGTTCTAGCGATAATAACTGCATTATATGGGTAATAATGCATGTTATATTGATAATATCGGGAGTAATAAGTATAATTATTATAGTTCTAGCGATAATAATAGTAAAATATGGCAAATAGTGCATGTTATATTGATAATAATAAAAGTAATAAGTATATTTATTACAGTTCTATCGATAATAACTGCATAATATGGGTAATAATGCATGTTATATTGATGATAATAAAAGTAATACGTATATTTATTACAGTTCTAGCGATAATAACTGCATTATATGGGTAACAATGAATGTTATATTGATAATAATATAAGTAATAAGTATAATTATTACAGTTGTAGCGATAATAACTGCATTATATGGGTAATAATGCACGTTATATTGCTAATAATATAAGTAATAAGTATAATTATTACAGTTCTAGCGATAATAACTGCATTATATGGGTAATAATGCATGTTATATTGATAATATTGGGCGTAATAAGTATATTTATTATAGTTCTAGCGATAATAATAGTGAAATATGGCAAATAGTGCATGTTATATTGATAATAATAAAAGTAATAAGTATATTTATTACAGTTCTATCGATAATAACTGCATAATATGGGTAATAATGCATGTTATATTGATGATAATAAAAGTAATACGTATATTTATTATAGTTCTAGCGATAATAACTGCATAATATGGGTAATAATGCATGTTATATTGATAATAATATAAGTAATAAGTATAATTATTACAGTTCTAGCGATAATAACTGCATTATATGGGTAATAATGCACGTTATATGGCCAGCAATATAAGTAATAAGTATAATTATTACAGTTCTAGCGATAATAACTGCATTATATGGGTAATAATGCATGTTATATTGATAATATCGGGAGTAATAAGTATAATTATTATAGTTCTAGCGATAATAACTGCATAATATGGGTAATAATGCATGTTATATTGATGATAATAAAAGTAATACGTATATTTATTATAGTTCTAGCGATAATAACTGCATAATATGGGTAATAATGCATGTTATATTGATAATAATCTAAGTAATAAGTATAATTATTACAGTTCTAGCGATAATAACTGCATTATATGGGTAATAATACACGTTATATTGCTAACAATATAAGTAATAAGTATAATTATTACAGTTCTAGCGATAATAACTGCATTATATGGGTAATAATGCATGTTATATTGATGATAATGAAAGTAATACGTATATTTGTTATAGTTCTAGCGATAATAACTGCATAATATGGGTAATAATGCATGTTATATTGAGAATAATATAAGTAATAAGTATAATTATTACAGTTCTGGCGATAATAACTGCATTATATGGGTAATAATGCACGTTATATTGCTAGTAGTATAAGTAATAAGTATAATTATTACAGTTCTAGCGATAATACCTCCATTATATGGGTAATAATGCATGTTATATTGATAATAATATAAGTAATAAGTATAATTATTACAGTTCTAGCGATAATAACTGCATTATATGGGTAATAATGCATGTTATATTGATAATATTGGGAGTAATAAGTATATTTATTATAGTTCTGGCGATCATAACTGCATAATAAGGGTAATAATGCATGTTATATTGATAATAATATAAGTAATAAGTATAATTATTACAGTTCTAGCAATAATACCTCCACTATATGGGTAATAATGCATGTTATATTGATGATAATGAAAGTAATCCGTATATTTATTATAGTTCTTGCGATAATAACTGCATAATATGGGTAATAATGCATGTTATATTGAGAATAATATAAGTAATAAGTATAATTATTACAGTTCTGGCGATAATAACTGCATTATATGGGTAATAATGCACGTTATATTGCTAACAATATAAGTAATAAGTATAATTATTACAGTTCTAGCGATAATAACTGCATGATATGGGTAAAAATGCATGTTATATTGATAATATTGGGAGTAATAAGTATATTTATTATGGTTCTAGAGATAATAACTGCATAATATGGGTAATAATGCATGTTATATTGATAATAATATAAGTAATAAGTATAATTATTACAGTTCTAGCGATAATACCTCCATTATATGGGTAATAATGCATGTTATATTGATGATAATGAAAGTAATACGTATCTTTATTATAGTTCTAGCGGTAATAACTGCATTATATGGGTAATAATGCATGTTATATTGATAATATCGGGAGTAATAAGTATAATTATTATAGTTCTAGCGATAGTAATAGTAAAATATGGCTAATAGTGCATGTTATATTGATAATAATATAAGTAATAAGTATAATTATTACAGTTCTAGCGATAATAACTGCATTATATGGGTAATAATGCATGTTATATTGATGATAATGAAAGTAATACGTATATTTGTTATAGTTCTAGCGATAATAACTGCATAATATGGGTAATAATGCATGTTATATTGAGAATAATATAAGTAATAAGTATAATTATTACAGTTCTGGCGATAATAACTGCATTATATGGGTAATAATGCACGTTATATTGCTAATAGTATAAGTAATAAGTATAATTATTACAGTTCTAGCGATAATACCTCCATTATATGGGTAATAATGCATGTTATATTGATAATGATATAAGTAATAAGTATAATTATTACAGTTCTAGCGATAATAACTGCATAATATGGGTAATAATGCACGTTATATTGCTAATAGTATAAGTAATGAGTACAATTATTACAGTTCTAGCGATAATAACTGCATTATATGGGTAATAATGCATGTTATATTGATAATAATATAAGTAATAAGAATAATTATTACAGTTCTAGCGATAATAACTGCACTATATGGGTAATAATGCATGTTATATTGATGATAATAAAAGTAATACGTATATTTATTATAGTTCTAGCGATAATAACTGCATAATATGGGTAATAATGCATGTTATATTGATAATAACATAAGTAATAAGTATAATTATTACAGTTCTAGCGATAATAACTGCATTATATGGGTAATAATGCACGTTATATTGCTAACTATATAAGTAATAAGTATAATTATTACAGTTCTAGCGATAATAACTGCATTATATGGGTAATAATGCATGTTATATTGATAATATCGGGAGTAATAAGTATAATTATTACAGTTCTGGCGATAATAACTGCATTATATGGGTAATAATGGATGTTATATTCATAATATCGGAAGTAATAAGTATAATTATTACAGTTCTAGCGATAATACTAGTAAAATATGGCTAATACTGCATGTTATATTGATAATAATATAAGTAATAAGTATATTTATTACAGTTCTAACGATAATAACTGCATAATATCGGTAATAATGCATGTAATATTGATAATAATCTAAGTAATAAGTATAATTATTACAGTTCTAGCGATAATAACTGCATTATATGGGTAATAATACACGTTATATTGCTAACAATATAAGTAATAAGTATAATTATTACAGTTCTAGCGATAATAACTGCATTATATGGGTAATAATGCATGTTATATTGATGATAATGAAAGTAATACGTATATTTGTTATAGTTCTAGCGATAATAACTGCATAATATGGGTAATAATGCATGTTATATTGAGAATAATATAAGTAATAAGTATAATTATTACAGTTCTGGCGATAATAACTGCATTATATGGGTAATAATGCACGTTATATTGCTAATAGTATAAGTAATAAGTATAATTATTACAGTTCTAGCGATAATACCTCCATTATATGGGTAATAATGCATGTTATATTGATAATGATATAAGTAATAAGTATAATTATTACAGTTCTAGCGATAATAACTGCATTATATGGGTAATAATGCACGTTATATTGCTAATAATATAAGTAATGAGTACAATTATTACAGTTCTGGCGATAATAACTGCATTATATGGGTAATAATGCACGTTATATTGCTAATAATATAAGTAATAAGTATAATTATTACAGTTCTAGCGATAATAACTGCATTATATGGGTAATAATGCATGTTATATTGATAATATCGGGAGTAATAAGTATAATTTTTATAGTTCTAGCGATAATAATAGTAAAATGTGGCAAATAGTGCATGTTATATTGATAATAATAAAAGTAATAAATATATTTATTACAGTTCTATCAATAATAACTGCATAATATGGGTAATAATGCATGTTATATTGATGATAATAAAAGTAATACGTATATTTATTATAGTTCTAGCGATAATAACTGCATAATATGGGTAATAATGCATGTTATATTGATAATAATCTAAGTAATAAGTATAATTATTACAGTTCTAGCGATAATAACTGCATTATATGGGTAATAATGCACGTTATATTGCTAACAATATAAGTAATAAGTATAATTATTACAGTTCTAGCGATAATAACTGCATTATATGGGTAATAATGCATGTTATATTGATGATAATGAAAGTAATACGTATATTTGTTATAGTTCTAGCGATAATACTGCATAATATGGGTAATAATGCATGTTATATTGAGAATAATATAAGTAATAAGTATAATTATTACAGTTCTGGCGGTAATAACTGCATTATATGGGTAATAATGCACGTTATATTGCTAACAATATAAGTAATAAGTATAATTATTACAGTTCTAGTGATAATAACTGCATTATATGGGTAATAAAGCACGTTATATTGCTAACAATATAAGTAATAAGTATAATTATTACAGTTCTAGCGATAATAACTGCATTATATGGGTAGAAATGCATGTTATATTGATAATATTTTTGAGTAATAAGTATATTTATTATGGTTCTAGAGATAATAACTGCATAATATGGGTAATAATGCATGTTATATTGATGATAATGCAAGTAATACGTATATTTATTATAGTTCTAGCGATAATAACTGCATTATATGGGTAATAATGCACGTTATATTGCTAATAATATAAGTAATGAGTAAAATTATTACAGTTCTAGCGATAATAACTGCATTATATGGGTAATAATGCATGTTATATTGATAATATCGGGAGTAATAAGTATAATTATTATAGTTCTAGCGATAATAATAGTAAAATATGGCAAATAGTGCATGTTATATTGATAATAATAAAAGTAATAAGTATATTTATTACAGTTCTATCGATAATAACTGCATAATATGGGTAATAATGCATGTTATATTGATGATAATAAAAGTAATACGTATATTTATTATAGTTCTAGCGATAATAACTGCATAATATGGGTAATAATGCATGTTATATTGATAATAATATAAGTAATAAGTATAATTATTACAGTTCTAGCGATAATAACTGCATTATATGGGTAACAATGAATGTTATATTGATAATAATATAAGTAATAAGTATAATTATTACAGTTGTAGCGATAATAACTGCATTATATGGGTAATAATGCACGTTATATTGCTAATAATATAAGTAATAAGTATAATTATTACAGTTCTAGCGATAATAACTGCATTATATGGGTAATAATGCATGTTATATTGATAATATTGGGCGTAATAAGTATATTTATTATAGTTCTAGCGATAATAATAGTGAAATATGGCAAATAGTGCATGTTATATTGATAATAATAAAAGTAATAAGTATATTTATTACAGTTCTATCGATAATAACTGCATAATATGGGTAATAATGCATGTTATATTGATGATAATAAAAGTAATACGTATATTTATTATAGTTCTAGCGATAATAACTGCATAATATGGGTAATAATGCATGTTATATTGATAATAATATAAGTAATAAGTATAATTATTACAGTTCTAGCGATAATAACTGCATTATATGGGTAATAATACACGTTATATTGCTAACAATATAAGTAATAAGTATAATTATTACAGTTCTAGCGATAATAACTGCATTATATGGGTAATAATGCATGTTATATTGATGATAATGAAAGTAATACGTATATTTGTTATAGTTCTAGCGATAATAACTGCATAATATGGGTAATAATGCATGTTATATTGAGAATAATATAAGTAATAAGTATAATTATTACAGTTCTGGCGATAATAACTGCATTATATGGGTAATAATGCACGTTATATTGCTAGTAGTATAAGTAATAAGTATAATTATTACAGTTCTAGCGATAATACCTCCATTATATGGGTAATAATGCATGTTATATTGATAATGATATAAGTAATAAGTATAATTATTACAGTTCTAGCGATAATAACTGCATTATATGGGTAATAATGCACGTTATATTGCTAATAATATAAGTAATGAGTACAATTATTACAGTTCTAGCGATAATAACTGCATTATATGGGTAATAATGCACGTTATATTGCTAATAATATAAGTAATAAGTATAATTATTACAGTTCTAGCGATAATAACTGCATTATATGGGTAATAATGCATGTTATATTGATAATATCGGGAGTAATAAGTATAATTTTTATAGTTCTAGCGATAATAATAGTAAAATGTGGCAAATAGTGCATGTTATATTGATAATAATAAAAGTAATAAATATATTTAATACAGTTCTATCAATAATAACTGCATAATATGGGTAATAATGCATGTTATATTGATGATAATAAAAGTAATACGTATATTTATTATAGTTCTAGCGATAATAACTGCATAATATGGGTAATAATGCATGTTATATTGATAATAATCTAAGTAATAAGTATAATTATTACAGTTCTAGCGATAATAACTGCATTATATGGGTAATAATGCACGTTATATTGCTAACAATATAAGTAATAAGTATAATTATTACAGTTCTAGCGATAATAACTGCATTATATGGGTAATAATGCATGTTATATTGATGATAATGAAAGTAATACGTATATTTGTTATAGTTCTAGCGATAATACTGCATAATATGGGTAATAATGCATGTTATATTGAGAATAATATAAGTAATAAGTATAATTATTACAGTTCTGGCGGTAATAACTGCATTATATGGGTAATAATGCACGTTATATTGCTAACAATATAAGTAATAAGTATAATTATTACAGTTCTAGTGATAATAACTGCATTATATGGGTAATAAAGCACGTTATATTGCTAACAATATAAGTAATAAGTATAATTATTACAGTTCTAGCGATAATAACTGCATTATATGGGTAGAAATGCATGTTATATTGATAATATTTTTGAGTAATAAGTATATTTATTATGGTTCTAGAGATAATAACTGCATAATATGGGTAATAATGCATGTTATATTGATGATAATGCAAGTAATACGTATATTTATTATAGTTCTAGCGATAATAACTGCATTATATGGGTAATAATGCACGTTATATTGCTAATAATATAAGTAATGAGTAAAATTATTACAGTTCTAGCGATAATAACTGCATTATATGGGTAATAATGCATGTTATATTGATAATATCGGGAGTAATACGTATAATTATTATAGTTCTAGCGATAATAATAGTAAAATATGGCAAATAGTGCATGTTATATTGATAATAATAAAAGTAATAAGTATATTTATTACAGTTCTATTGATAATAACTGCATAATATGGCTAATAATGCATGTTATATTGATGATAATAAAAGTAATACGTATATTTATTATAGTTCTAGCGATAATAACTGCATAATATGGGTAATAATGCATGTTATATTGATAATAATATAAGTAATAAGTATAATTATTACAGTTCTAGCGATAATAACTGCATTATATGGGTAACAATGAATGTTATATTGATAATAATATAAGTAATAAGTATAATTATTACAGTTGTAGCGATAATAACTGCATTATATGGGTAATAATGCACGTTATATTGCTAATAATATAAGTAATAAGTATAATTATTACTGTTCTAGCGATAATAACTGCATTATATGGGTAATAATGCATGTTATATTGATAATATTGGGCGTAATAAGTATATTTATTATAGTTCTAGCGATAATAATAGTAAAATATGGCAAATAGTGCATGTTATATTGATAATAATAAAAGTAATAAGTATATTTATTACAGTTCTATCGATAATAACTGCATAATATGGGTAATAATGCATGTTATATTGATGATAATGAAAGTAATACGTATATTTATTATAGTTCTAGCGATAATAACTGCACAATATGGGTAATAATGCACGTTATATTGCTAATAATATAAGTAATAAGTATAATTATTACAGTTCTAGCGATAATAACTGCATTATATGGGTAATAATGCATGTTATATTGATAATATTGGGCGTAATAAGTATATTTATTATAGTTCTAGCGATAATAATAGTAAAATATGGCAAATAGTGCATGTTATATTGATAATAATAAAAGTAATAAGTATATTTATTACAGTTCTATCGATAATAACTGCATAATATGGGTAATAATGCATGTTATATTGATGATAATGAAAGTAATACGTATATTTATTATAGTTCTAGCGATAATAACTGCACAATATGGGTAATAATGCATGCTATATTGATAATAATCTAAGTAATAAGTATAATTATTATAGGTCTAGCGATAATAATAGTAAAATATGGCTAATAGTGCATGATATATTGATAATAGTAAAAGTAATAAGTAAATTTATTACAGTTCTATCGATAATAACTGCATAATATGGGTAATAATGCATGTTATATTGATGATAATGAAAGTAATACGTATATTTATTATAGTTCTAGCGATAATAACTGCATAATATGGGTAATAATGCGTGTTATATTGAGAATAATATAAGTAATAAGTATAATTATTACAGTTCTGGCGATAATAACTGCATTATATGGGTAATAATGCACGTTATATTGCTAATAGTATAAGTAATATGTATAATTATTACAGTTCTAGCGATAATACCTCCATTATATGGGTAATAATGCATGTTATATTGATAATAATATAAGTAATAAGTATAATTATTACAGTTCTAGCGATAATAACTGCATTATATGGGTAATAATGTACGTTATATTGCTAATAATATAAGTAATAAGTATAATTATTACAGTTCTAGCGATAATAACTGCATAATATGCGTAATAATGCATGTTATATTGATAATATCGGGAGTAATAAGTATATTTATTACAGTTCTATCGATAATAACTGCATAACATCGGTAATAATGCATGTAATATTGATAATAATATAAGTAATAAGTATAATTATTACAGTTCTAGCGATAATAACTGCATTATATGGGTAATAATGCACGTTATATTGCTAATAATATAAGTAATAAGTATAATTATTACAGTTCTAGCGATAATAACTGCATTATATGGGTAATAATGCATGTTATATTGATAATATCGGGAGTAATAAGTATAATTATTATAGTTCTAGCGATAATAATAGTAAAATATGGCTAATAGTGATTGTTATATTGATAATAATAAAAGTAATAAGTATATTTATTATACTTCTGTCGATAATAACTGCATTATATGGGTAATCATGCATGTTATATTGATAATAATATAAGTAATAAGTATAATTATTACAGTTCTAGCGATAATAACTCTATTATATGGGTAACAATGAATGTTATATTGATAATAATATAAGTAATAAGTATAATTATTACAGTTGTAGCGATAATAACTGCATTATATGGGTAATAATGCACGTTATATTGCTAATAATATAAGTAATAAGTATAATTATTACAGTTCTAGCGATAATAACTGCATTGTATGGGTAATAATGCATGTTATATTGATAATGATATAAGTAATAAGTATAATTATTACAGTTCTAGCGATAATAACTGCATAATATGGGTAATAATGCACGTTATATTGCTAATAATATAAGTAATGAGTACAATTATTACAGTTCTAGCGATAATAACTGCATTATATGGGTAATAATGCACGTTATATTGCTAACAATATAAGTAATAAGTATAATTATTACAGTTCTAGTGATAATAACTGCATTATATGGGTAATAAAGCACGTTATATTGCTAACAATATAAGTAATAAGTATAATTATTACAGTTCTAGCGATAATAACTGCATTATATGGGTAGAAATGCATGTTATATTGATAATATTTTTGAGTAATAAGTATATTTATTATGGTTCTAGAGATAATAACTGCATAATATGGGTAATAATGCATGTTATATTGATGATAATGCAAGTAATACGTATATTTATTATAGTTCTAGCGATAATAACTGCATTATATGGGTAATAATGCACGTTATATTGCTAATAATATAAGTAATGAGTAAAATTATTACAGTTCTAGCGATAATAACTGCATTATATGGGTAATAATGCATGTTATATTGATAATATCGGGAGTAATAAGTATAATTATTATAGTTCTAGCGATAATAATAGTAAAATATGGCAAATAGTGCATGTTATATTGATAATAATAAAAGTAATAAGTATATTTATTACAGTTCTATCGATAATAACTGCATAATATGGGTAATAATGCATGTTATATTGATGATAATAAAAGTAATACGTATATTTATTATAGTTCTAGCGATAATAACTGCATAATATGGGTAATAATGCATGTTATATTGATAATAATATAAGTAATAAGTATAATTATTACAGTTCTAGCGATAATAACTGCATTATATGGGTAACAATGAATGTTATATTGATAATAATATAAGTAATAAGTATAATTATTACAGTTGTAGCGATAATAACTGCATTATATGGGTAATAATGCACGTTATATTGCTAATAATATAAGTAATAAGTATAATTATTACAGTTCTAGCGATAATAACTGCATTATATGGGTAATAATGCATGTTATATTGATAATATTGGGCGTAATAAGTATATTTATTATAGTTCTAGCGATAATAATAGTGAAATATGGCAAATAGTGCATGTTATATTGATAATAATAAAAGTAATAAGTATATTTATTACAGTTCTATCGATAATAACTGCATAATATGGGTAATAATGCATGTTATATTGATGATAATAAAAGTAATACGTATATTTATTATAGTTCTAGCGATAATAACTGCATAATATGGGTAATAATGCATGTTATATTGATAATAATATAAGTAATAAGTATAATTATTACAGTTCTAGCGATAATAACTGCATTATATGGGTAATAATGCACGTTATATGGCCAGCAATATAAGTAATAAGTATAATTATTACAGTTCTAGCGATAATAACTGCATTATATGGGTAATAATGCATGTTATATTGATAATATCGGGAGTAATAAGTATAATTATTATAGTTCTAGCGATAATAACTGCATAATATGGGTAATAATGCATGTTATATTGATGATAATAAAAGTAATACGTATATTTATTATAGTTCTAGCGATAATAACTGCATAATATGGGTAATAATGCATGTTATATTGATAATAATCTAAGTAATAAGTATAATTATTACAGTTCTAGCGATAATAACTGCATTATATGGGTAATAATACACGTTATATTGCTAACAATATAAGTAATAAGTATAATTATTACAGTTCTAGCGATAATAACTGCATTATATGGGTAATAATGCATGTTATATTGATGATAATGAAAGTAATACGTATATTTGTTATAGTTCTAGCGATAATAACTGCATAATATGGGTAATAATGCATGTTATATTGAGAATAATATAAGTAATAAGTATAATTATTACAGTTCTGGCGATAATAACTGCATTATATGGGTAATAATGCACGTTATATTGCTAGTAGTATAAGTAATAAGTATAATTATTACAGTTCTAGCGATAATACCTCCATTATATGGGTAATAATGCATGTTATATTGATAATGATATAAGTAATAAGTATAATTATTACAGTTCTAGCGATAATAACTGCATTATATGGGTAATAATGCACGTTATATTGCTAATAATATAAGTAATGAGTACAATTATTACAGTTCTAGCGATAATAACTGCATTATATGGGTAATAATGCACGTTATATTGCTAATAATATAAGTAATAAGTATAATTATTACAGTTCTAGCGATAATAACTGCATTATATGGGTAATAATGCATGTTATATTGATAATATCGGGAGTAATAAGTATAATTTTTATAGTTCTAGCGATAATAATAGTAAAATGTGGCAAATAGTGCATGTTATATTGATAATAATAAAAGTAATAAATATATTTAATACAGTTCTATCAATAATAACTGCATAATATGGGTAATAATGCATGTTATATTGATGATAATAAAAGTAATACGTATATTTATTATAGTTCTAGCGATAATAACTGCATAATATGGGTAATAATGCATGTTATATTGATAATAATCTAAGTAATAAGTATAATTATTACAGTTCTAGCGATAATAACTGCATTATATGGGTAATAATGCACGTTATATTGCTAACAATATAAGTAATAAGTATAATTATTACAGTTCTAGCGATAATAACTGCATTATATGGGTAATAATGCATGTTATATTGATGATAATGAAAGTAATACGTATATTTGTTATAGTTCTAGCGATAATACTGCATAATATGGGTAATAATGCATGTTATATTGAGAATAATATAAGTAATAAGTATAATTATTACAGTTCTGGCGGTAATAACTGCATTATATGGGTAATAATGCACGTTATATTGCTAACAATATAAGTAATAAGTATAATTATTACAGTTCTAGTGATAATAACTGCATTATATGGGTAATAAAGCACGTTATATTGCTAACAATATAAGTAATAAGTATAATTATTACAGTTCTAGCGATAATAACTGCATTATATGGGTAGAAATGCATGTTATATTGATAATATTTTTGAGTAATAAGTATATTTATTATGGTTCTAGAGATAATAACTGCATAATATGGGTAATAATGCATGTTATATTGATGATAATGCAAGTAATACGTATATTTATTATAGTTCTAGCGATAATAACTGCATTATATGGGTAATAATGCACGTTATATTGCTAATAATATAAGTAATGAGTAAAATTATTACAGTTCTAGCGATAATAACTGCATTATATGGGTAATAATGCATGTTATATTGATAATATCGGGAGTAATACGTATAATTATTATAGTTCTAGCGATAATAATAGTAAAATATGGCAAATAGTGCATGTTATATTGATAATAATAAAAGTAATAAGTATATTTATTACAGTTCTATCGATAATAACTGCATAATATGGCTAATAATGCATGTTATATTGATGATAATAAAAGTAATACGTATATTTATTATAGTTCTAGCGATAATAACTGCATAATATGGGTAATAATGCATGTTATATTGATAATAATATAAGTAATAAGTATAATTATTACAGTTCTAGCGATAATAACTGCATTATATGGGTAACAATGAATGTTATATTGATAATAATATAAGTAATAAGTATAATTATTACAGTTGTAGCGATAATAACTGCATTATATGGGTAATAATGCACGTTATATTGCTAATAATATAAGTAATAAGTATAATTATTACAGTTCTAGCGATAATAACTGCATTATATGGGTAATAATGCATGTTATATTGATAATAGTAAAAGTAATAAGTATATTTATTACAGTTCTATCGATAAGAACTGCATAATATGGGTAATAATGCATGTTATATTGATGATAATGAAAGTAATACGTATATTTATTATAGTTCTAGCGATAATAATAGTAAAATATGGCAAATAGTGCATGTTATATTGATAATAATAAAAGTAATAAGTATATTTATTACAGTTCTATCGATAATAACTGCATAATATGGGTAATAATGCATGTTATATTGATGATAATGAAAGTAATACGTATATTTATTATAGTTCTAGCGATAATAACTGCACAATATGGGTAATAATGCACGTTATATTGCTAATAATATAAGTAATAAGTATAATTATTACAGTTCTAGCGATAATAACTGCATTATATGGGTAATAATGCATGTTATATTGATAATATTGGGCGTAATAAGTATATTTATTATAGTTCTAGCGATAATAATAGTAAAATATGGCAAATAGTGCATGTTATATTGATAATAATAAAAGTAATAAGTATATTTATTACAGTTCTATCAATAATAACTGCATTATATGGGTAATAATGCATGTTATATTGATGATAATGAAAGTAATACGTATATTTATTATAGTTCTAGCGATAATAACTGCACAATATGGGTAATAATGCATGCTATATTGATAATAATCTAAGTAATAAGTATAATTATTATAGGTCTAGCGATAATAATAGTAAAATATGGCTAATAGTGCATGATATATTGATAATAGTAAAAGTAATAAGTATATTTATTACAGTTCTATCGATAAGAACTGCATAATATGGGTAATAATGCATGTTATATTGATGATAATGAAAGTAATACGTATATTTATTATAGTTCTAGGGATAATAACTGCATAATATGGCTAATAATGCATGTTATATTGAGAATAATATAAGTAATAAGTATAATTATTACAGTTCTGGCGATAATAACTGCATTATATGGGTAATAATGCACGTTATATTGCTAGTAGTATAAGTAATAAGTATAATTATTACAGTTCTTGCGATAATACCTCCATTATATGGGTAATAATGCATGTTATATTGATAATAATATAAGTAATAAGTATAATTATTACAGTTCTAGCGATAATAACTGCATAATATGGGTAATAATGCACGTTATATTGCTAATAATATAAGTAATGAGTACAATTATTACAGTTCTAGCGATAATAACTGCATTATATGGGTAATAATGCATGTTATATTGATAATATTGGGAGTAATAAGTATATTTATTATGGTTCTAGAGATAATAATAGTAAAATATGGCAAATAGTGCATGTTATATTGATAATAATAAAAGTAATAAATATATTTATTACAGTTCTATCGATAATAACTGCATAATATGGGTAATAATGCATGTTATATTGATGATAATAAAAGTAATACGTATATTTATTATAGTTCTAGCGATAATAACTGCACAATATGGGTAATAATGCATGCTATATTGATAATAATCTAAGTAATAAGTATAATTATTACAGTTCTAGCCATAATAACTGCATTATATGGGTAATAATGCACGTTATATTGCTAACAATATAAGTAATAAGTATAATTGTTACAGTTCTAGCGATAATAACTGCATTATATGGGTAATAATGCATGTTATATTGATGATAATGAAAGTAATACGTATATTTATTATAGTTCTAGCGATAATAACTGCATAATATGGGTAATAATGCATGTTATATTGAGAATAATATAAGTAATAAGTATAATTATTACAGTTCTAGCGATAATAACTGCATAATATGGGTAATAATGCACGTTATATTGCTAATAATATAAGTAATGAGTACAATTATTACAGTTCTAGCGATAATAACTGCATTATATGGGTATTAATGCATGTTATATTGATAATAATATAAGTAATAAGTATAATTATTACAGTTCTATCGATAATAACTGCATAATATGGGTAATAATGCATGTTATATTGATGATAATAAAAGTAATACGTATATTTATTATAGTTCCAGCGATAATAACTGCATAATATGGGTAATAATGCATGTTATATTGATAATAATATAAGTAATAAGTATAATTATTACAGTTCTAGCGATAATAACTGCATTATATGGGTAATAATGCACGTTATATTGCTAACAATATAAGTAATAAGTATAATTATTACAGTTCTAGCGGTAATAACTGCATTATATGGGTAAAAATGCATGTAATATTGATAATATTGGGAGTAATAAGTATATTTATTATGGTTCTAGAGATAATAATAGTAAAATATGGCAAACAGTGCATGTTATATTGATAATAATAAAAGTAATATGTATATTTATTACAGTTCTATCGATAATAACTGCATAATATGGCTAATAATGCATGTTATATTGATGATAATAAAAGTAATACGTATATTTATTATAGTTCTAGCGATAATAACTGCATAATATGGGTAATAATGCATGTTATATTGATAATAATATAAGTAATAAGTATAATTATTACAGTTCTAGCGATAATAACTGCATTATATGGGTAATAATGCATGTTATATTGATAATAATATAAGTATTAAGTATAATTATTACAGTTCTGGCGATAATAACTGCATTATATGGGTAATAATGCACGTTATATTGCTAATAGTATAAGTAATAAGTATAATTATTACAGTTCTGGCGATAATACCTCCACTATATGGGTAATAATGCATGTTATATTGATAATGATATAAGTAATAAGTATAATTATTACAGTTCTAGCGATAATAACTGCATAATATGGGTAATAATGCACGTTATATTGCTAATAATATAAGTAATGAGTACAATTATTACAGTTCTAGCGATAATAACTGCGTTATATGGGTAATAATGCATGTTATATTGATGATAATGAAAGTAGTAAGTATATTTATTATAGTTCTACCGATAATAACTGCATTATATGCGTAATAAGGCATGTTATATTGATAATATCGGGAGTAATAAGTATAATTATTATAGGTCTAGCGATAATAATAGTAAAATATGGCTAATAGTGCATGATATATTGATAATAGTAAAAGTAATAAGTATATTTATTACAGTTCTATCGATAAGAACTGCATAATATGGGTAATAATGCATGTTATATTGATGATAATGAAAGTAATACGTATATTTATTATAGTTCTAGGGATAATAACTGCATAATATGGCTAATAGTGCATGTTATATTGAGAATAATATAAGTAATAAGTATAATTATTACAGTTCTGGCGATAATAACTGCATTATATGGGTAATAATGCACGTTATATTGCTAGTAGTATAAGTAATAAGTATAATTATTACAGTTCTTGCGATAATACCTCCATTATATGGGTAATAATGCATGTTATATTGATAATAATATAAGTAATAAGTATAATTATTACAGTTCTAGCGATAATAACTGCATAATATGGGTAATAATGCACGTTATATTGCTAATAATATAAGTAATGAGTACAATTATTACAGTTCTAGCGATAATAACTGCATTATATGGGTAATAATGCATGTTATATTGATAATATTGGGAGTAATAAGTATATTTATTATGGTTCTAGAGATAATAATAGTAAAATATGGCAAATAGTGCATGTTATATTGATAATAATAAAAGTAATAAATATATTTATTACAGTTCTATCGATAATAACTGCATAATATGGGTAATAATGCATGTTATATTGATGATAATAAAAGTAATACGTATATTTATTATAGTTCTAGCGATAATAACTGCACAATATGGGTAATAATGCATGCTATATTGATAATAATCTAAGTAATAAGTATAATTATTACAGTTCTAGCCATAATAACTGCATTATATGGGTAATAATGCACGTTATATTGCTAACAATATAAGTAATAAGTATAATTGTTACAGTTCTAGCTATAATAACTGCATTATATGGGTAATAATGCATGTTATATTGATGATAATGAAAGTAATACGTATATTTATTATAGTTCTAGCGATAATAACTGCATAATATGAGTAATAATGCATGTTATATTGAGAATAATATAAGTAATAAGTATAATTATTACAGTTCTAGCGATAATAACTGCATAATATGGGTAATAATGCACGTTATATTGCTAATAATATAAGTAATGAGTACAATTATTACAGTTCTAGCGATAATAACTGCATTATATGGGTATTAATGCATGTTATATTGATAATAATATAAGTAATAAGTATAATTATTACAGTTCTATCGATAATAACTGCATAATATGGGTAATAATGCATGTTATATTGATGATAATAAAAGTAATACGTATATTTATTATAGTTCCAGCGATAATAACTGCATAATATGGGTAATAATGCATGTTATATTGATAATAATATAAGTAATAAGTATAATTATTACAGTTCTAGTGATAGTAACTGCATTATATGGGTAATAATGCACGTTATATTGCTAACAATATAAGTAATAAGTATAATTATTACAGTTCTAGCGGTAATAACTGCATTATATGGGTAAAAATGCATGTTATATTGATAATATTGGGAGTAATAAGTATATTTATTATGGTTCTAGAGATAATAATAGTAAAATATGGCAAACAGTGCATGTTATATTGATAATAATAAAAGTAATATGTATATTTATTACAGTTCTATCGATAATAACTGCATAATATGGCTAATAATGCATGTTATATTCATGATAATAAAAGTTATACGTATATTTATTATAGTGCTAGCGATAATAACTGCATAATATGGGTAATAATGCATGTTATATTGATAATAATATAAGTAATAAGTATAATTATTACAGTTCTAGCGATAATAACTGCATAATATGGGTAATAATGCATGTTATATTGATAATAATATAAGTAATAAGTATAATTATTACAGTTCTAGCGATAATAACTGCATTATATGGGTAATAATGCATGTTATATTGATAATAATATAAGTATTAAGTATAATTATTACAGTTCTGGCGATAATAACTGCATTATATGGGTAATAATGCACGTTATATTGCTAATAGTATAAGTAATAAGTATAATTATTACAGTTCTGGCGATAATACCTCCACTATATGGGTAATAATGCATGTTATATTGATAATGATATAAGTAATAAGTATAATTATTACAGTTCTAGCGATAATAACTGCATAATATGGGTAATAATGCACGTTATATTGCTAATAATATAAGTAATGAGTACAATTATTACAGTTCTAGCGATAATAACTGCGTTATATGGGTAATAATGCATGTTATATTGATAATAATATAAGTAATAAGTATAATTATTACAGTTCTAGCGATAATAACTGCATTATATGGGTAATAATGCACGTTATATTGCTAATAATATAAGTAAGAAGTATAATTATTACAGTTCGAGCGATAATAACTGCATTATATGGGTAATAATGCATGTTATATTGATAATAATATAAGTAATAAGTATATTTATTACAGTTCTATCGATAACAACTTCTTAATATGGGTAATAATGCATGTTATATTGATGATAATGAAAGTAGTAAGTATATTTATTATAGTTCTACCGATAATAACTGCATTATATGCGTAATAAGGCATGTTATATTGATAATATCGGGAGTAATAAGTATAATTATTATAGGTCTAGCGATAATAATAGTAAAATATGGCTAATAGTGCATGATATATTGATAATAGTAAAAGTAATAAGTATATTTATTACAGTTCTATCGATAAGAACTGCATAATATGGGTAATAATGCATGTTATATTGATGATAATGAAAGTAATACGTATATTTATTATAGTTCTAGGGATAATAACTGCATAATATGGCTAATAATGCATGTTATATTGAGAATAATATAAGTAATAAGTATAATTATTACAGTTCTGGCGATAATAACTGCATTATATGGGTAATAATGCACGTTATATTGCTAGTAGTATAAGTAATAAGTATAATTATTACAGTTCTTGCGATAATACCTCCATTATATGGGTAATAATGCATGTTATATTGATAGTAATATAAGTAATAAGTATAATTATTACAGTTCTAGCGATAATAACTGCATAATATGGGTAATAATGCACGTTATATTGCTAATAATATAAGTAATGAGTACAATTATTACAGTTCTAGCGATAATAACTGCATTATATGGGTAATAATGCATGTTATATTGATAATATTGGGAGTAATAAGTATATTTATTATGGTTCTAGAGATAATAATAGTAAAATATGGCAAATAGTGCATGTTATATTGATAATAATAAAAGTAATAAATATATTTATTACAGTTCTATCGATAATAACTGCATAATATGGGTAATAATGCATGTTATATTGATGATAATAAAAGTAATACGTATATTTATTATAGTTCTAGCGATAATAACTGCACAATATGGGTCATAATGCATGCTATATTGATAATAATCTAAGTAATAAGTATAATTATTACAGTTCTAGCCATAATAACTGCATTATATGGGTAATAATGCACGCTATATTGCTAACAATATAAGTAATAAGTATAATTGTTACAGTTCTAGCGATAATAACTGCATTATATGGGTAATAATGCATGTTATATTGATGATAATGAAAGTAATACGTATATTTATTATAGTTCTAGCGATAATAACTGCATAATATGGGTAATAATGCATGTTATATTGATAATAATCTAAGTAATAAGTATAATTATTACAGTTCTAGCGATAATAACTGCATTATATGGGTAATAATGCACGTTATATTGCTAACAATATAAGTAATAAGTATAATTATTACAGTTCTAGCGGTAATAACTGCATTATATGGGTAAAAATGCATGTTATATTGATAATATTGGGAGTAATAAGTATATTTATTATGGTTCTAGAGATAATAATAGTAAAATATGGCAAACAGTGCATGTTATATTGATAATAATAAAAGTAATATGTATATTTATTACAGTTCTATCGATAATAACTGCATAATATGGCTAATAATGCATGTTATATTGATGATAATAAAAGTAATACGTATATTTATTATAGTTCTAGCGATAATAACTGCATAATATGGGTAATAATGCATGTTATATTGATAATAATATAAGTAATAAGTATAATTATTACAGTTCTAGCGATAATAACTGCATTATATGGGTAATAATGCATGTTATATTGATAATAATATAAGTATTAAGTATAATTATTACAGTTCTGGCGATAATAACTGCATTATATGGGTAATAATGCTCGTTATATTGCTAATAGTATAAGTAATAAGTATAATTATTACAGTTCTGGCGATAATACCTCCACTATATGGGTAATAATGCATGTTATATTGATAATGATATAAGTAATAAGTATAATTATTACAGTTCTAGCGATAATAACTGCATAATATGGGTAATAATGCACGTTATATTGCTAATAATATAAGTAATGAGTACAATTATTACAGTTCTAGCGATAATAACTGCGTTATATGGGTAATAATGCATGTTATATTGATAATAATATAAGTAATAAGTATAATTATTACAGTTCTAGCGATAATAACTGCATTATATGGGTAATAATGCACGTTATATTGCTAATAATATAAGTAAGAAGTATAATTATTACAGTTCGAGCGATAATAACTGCATTATATGGGTAATAATGCATGTTATATTGATAATAATATAAGTAATAAGTATATTTATTACAGTTCTATCGATAACAACTTCTTAATATGGGTAATAATGCATGTTATATTGATGATAATGAAAGTAGTAAGTATATTTATTATAGTTCTACCGATAATAACTGCATTATATGCGTAATAAGGCATGTTATATTGATAATATCGGGAGTAATAAGTATAACTATTATAGGTCTAGCGATAATAATAGTAAAATATGGCTAATAGTGCATGATATATTGATAATAGTAAAAGTAATAAGTATATTTATTACAGTTCTATCGATAAGAACTGCATAATATGGGTAATAATGCATGTTATATTGATGATAATGAAAGTAATACGTATATTTATTATAGTTCTAGGGATAATAACTGCATAATATGGCTAATAATGCATGTTATATTGAGAATAATATAAGTAATAAGTATAATTATTACAGTTCTGGCGATAATAACTGCATTATATGGGTAATAATGCACGTTATATTGCTAGTAGTATAAGTAATAAGTATAATTATTACAGTTCTTGCGATAATACCTCCATTATATGGGTAATAATGCATGTTATATTGATAATAATATAAGTAATAAGTATAATTATTACAGTTCTAGCGATAATAACTGCATAATATGGGTAATAATGCACGTTATATTGCTAATAATATAAGTAATGAGTACAATTATTACAGTTCTAGCGATAATAACTGCATTATATGGGTAATAATGCATGTTATATTGATAATATTGGGAGTAATAAGTATATTTATTATGGTTCTAGAGATAATAATAGTAAAATATGGCAAATAGTGCATGTTATATTGATAATAATAAAAGTAATAAATATATTTATTACAGTTCTATCGATAATAACTGCATAATATGGGTAATAATGCATGTTATATTGATGATAATAAAAGTAATACGTATATTTATTATAGTTCTAGCGATAATAACTGCACAATATGGGTAATAATGCATGCTATATTGATAATAATCTAAGTAATAAGTATAATTATTACAGTTCTAGCCATAATAACTGCATTATATGGGTAATAATGCACGCTATATTGCTAACAATATAAGTAATAAGTATAATTGTTACAGTTCTAGCGATAATAACTGCATTATATGGGTAATAATGCATGTTATATTGATGATAATGAAAGTAATACGTATATTTATTATAGTTCTAGCGATAATAACTGCATAATATGGGTAATAATGCATGTTATATTGAGAATAATATAAGTAATAAGTATAATTATTACAGTTCTAGCGATAATAACTGCATAATATGGGTAATAATGCACGTTATATTGCTAATAATATAAGTAATGAGTACAATTATTACAGTTCTAACGATAATAACTGCATTATATGGGTAATAATGCATGTTATATTGATGATAATGAAAGTAATACGTATATTTGTTATAGTTCTAGCGATAATAACTGCATAATATGGGTAATAATGCATGTTATATTGAGAATAATATAAGTAATAAGTATAATTATTACAGTTCTGGCGATAATAACTGCATTATATGGGTAATAATGCACGTTATATTGCTAATAGTATAAGTAATAAGTATAATTATTACAGTTCTAGCGATAATACCTCCATTATATGGGTAATAATGCATGCTTTATTGATAATGATATAAGTAATAAGTATAATTATTACAGTTCTAGCGATAATAACTGCATAATATGGGTAATAATGCACGTTATATTGCTAATAATATAAGTAATGAGTACAATTATTACAGTTCTAGCGATAATAACTGCATTATGTGGGTAATAATGCATGTTATATTGATAATAATATAAGTAATAAGAATAATTATTACAGTTCTAGCGATAATAACTGCATAATATGGGTAATAATGCATGTTATATTGATAATAATCTAAGTAATAAGTATAATTATTACAGTTCTAGCGATAATAACTGCATTATATGGGTAATAATGCTCGTTATATTGCTAACAATATAAGTAATAAGTATAATTATTACAGTTCTAGCGATAATAACTGCATTATATGGGTAATAATGCATGTTATATTGATGATAATGAAAGTAATACGTATATTTGTTATAGTTCTAGCGATAATAACTGCATAATATGGGTAATAATGCATGTTATATTGAGAATAATATAAGTAATAAGTATAATTATTACAGTTCTGGCGATAATAACTGCATTATATGGGTAATAATGCACGTTATATTGCTAATAGTATAAGTAATAAGTATAATTATTACAGTTCTAGCGATAATACCTCCATTATATGGGTAATAATGCATGCTTTATTGATAATGATATAAGTAATAAGTATAATTATTACAGTTCTAGCGATAATAACTGCATAATATGGGTAATAATGCACGTTATATTGCTAATAATATAAGTAATGAGTACAATTATTACAGTTCTAGCGATAATAACTGCATTATGTGGGTAATAATGCATGTTACATTGATAATAATATAAGTAATAAGAATAATTATTACAGTTCTAGCGATAATAACTGCATTATATGGGTAATAATGCATGTTATATTGATAATATCGGGAGTAATAAGTATAATTATTATAGTTCTAGCGATAATAATAGTAAAATATGGCAAATAGTGCATGTTATATTGATAATAATAAAAGTAATAAGTATATTTATTACAGTTCTATCGATAATAACTGCATAATATGGGTAATAATGCATGTTATATTGATGATAATAAAAGTAATACGTATATTTATTATAGTTCTAGCGATAATAACTGCATAATATGGGTAATAATGCATGTTATATTGAGAATAATATAAGTAATAAGTATAATTATTACAGTTCTAGCGATAATAACTGCATTATATGGGTAATAATGCACGTTATATAGCTAATAATATAAGTAATGAGTACAATTATTACAGTTCTAGCGATAATAACTGCATTATATGGGTAATAATGCACGTTATATTGCTAATAATATAAGTAATAAGTATAATTATTACAGTTCTAGCGATAATAACTGCATTATATGGGTAATAATGCATATTATATTGATAATATCGGGAGTAATAAGTATAATTATTATAGTTCTAGCGATAATAATAGTAAAATGTGGCAAATAGTGCATGTTATATTGATAATAATAAAAGTAATAAGTATATTTATTACAGTTCTATCGATAATAACTGCATAATATGGGTAATAATGCATGTTATATTGATGATAATAAAAGTAATACGTATATTTATTATAGTTCTAGCGATAATAACTGCATAATATGGGTAATAATGCATGTTATATTGAGAATAATATAAGTAATAAGTATAATTATTACAGTTCTAGCGATAATAACTGCATTATATGGGTAATAATGCACGTTATATTGCTAATAATATAAGTAATAAGTATATTTATTACAGTTCTATCGATAAGAACTGCATAATATGGGTAATAATGCATGTTATATTGATGATAATGAAAGTAATACGTATATTTATTATAGTTCTAGGGATAATAACTGCATAATATGGCTAATAATGCATGTTATATTGAGAATAATATAAGTAATAAGTATAATTATTACAGTTCTGGCGATAATAACTGCATTATATGGGTAATAATGCACGTTATATTGCTAGTAGTATAAGTAATAAGTATAATTATTACAGTTCTTGCGATAATACCTCCATTATATGGGTAATAATGCATGTTATATTGATAATAATATAAGTAATAAGTATAATTATTACAGTTCTAGCGATAATAACTGCATAATATGGGTAATAATGCACGTTATATTGCTAATAATATAAGTAATGAGTACAATTATTACAGTTCTAGCGATAATAACTGCATTATATGGGTAATAATGCATGTTATATTGATAATATTGGGAGTAATAAGTATATTTATTATGGTTCTAGAGATAATAATAGTAAAATATGGCAAATAGTGCATGTTATATTGATAATAATAAAAGTAATAAATATATTTATTACAGTTCTATCGATAATAACTGCATAATATGGGTAATAATGCATGTTATATTGATGATAATAAAAGTAATACGTATATTTATTATAGTTCTAGCGATAATAACTGCACAATATGGGTAATAATGCATGCTATATTGATAATAATCTAAGTAATAAGTATAATTATTACAGTTCTAGCCATAATAACTGCATTATATGGGTAATAATGCACGCTATATTGCTAACAATATAAGTAATAAGTATAATTGTTACAGTTCTAGCGATAATAACTGCATTATATGGGTAATAATGCATGTTATATTGATGATAATGAAAGTAATACGTATATTTATTATAGTTCTAGCGATAATAACTGCATAATATGGGTAATAATGCATGTTATATTGAGAATAATATAAGTAATAAGTATAATTATTACAGTTCTAGCGATAATAACTGCATAATATGGGTAATAATGCACGTTATATTGCTAATAATATAAGTAATGAGTACAATTATTACAGTTCTAACGATAATAACTGCATTATATGGGTAATAATGCATGTTATATTGATGATAATGAAAGTAATACGTATATTTGTTATAGTTCTAGCGATAATAACTGCATAATATGGGTAATAATGCATGTTATATTGAGAATAATATAAGTAATAAGTATAATTATTACAGTTCTGGCGATAATAACTGCATTATATGGGTAATAATGCACGTTATATTGCTAATAGTATAAGTAATAAGTATAATTATTACAGTTCTAGCGATAATACCTCCATTATATGGGTAATAATGCATGCTTTATTGATAATGATATAAGTAATAAGTATAATTATTACAGTTCTAGCGATAATAACTGCATAATATGGGTAATAATGCACGTTATATTGCTAATAATATAAGTAATGAGTACAATTATTACAGTTCTAGCGATAATAACTGCATTATGTGGGTAATAATGCATGTTATATTGATAATAATATAAGTAATAAGAATAATTATTACAGTTCTAGCGATAATAACTGCATAATATGGGTAATAATGCATGTTATATTGATAATAATCTAAGTAATAAGTATAATTATTACAGTTCTAGCGATAATAACTGCATTATATGGGTAATAATGCTCGTTATATTGCTAACAATATAAGTAATAAGTATAATTATTACAGTTCTAGCGATAATAACTGCATTATATGGGTAATAATGCATGTTATATTGATGATAATGAAAGTAATACGTATATTTGTTATAGTTCTAGCGATAATAACTGCATAATATGGGTAATAATGCATGTTATATTGAGAATAATATAAGTAATAAGTATAATTATTACAGTTCTGGCGATAATAACTGCATTATATGGGTAATAATGCACGTTATATTGCTAATAGTATAAGTAATAAGTATAATTATTACAGTTCTAGCGATAATACCTCCATTATATGGGTAATAATGCATGCTTTATTGATAATGATATAAGTAATAAGTATAATTATTACAGTTCTAGCGATAATAACTGCATAATATGGGTAATAATGCACGTTATATTGCTAATAATATAAGTAATGAGTACAATTATTACAGTTCTAGCGATAATAACTGCATTATGTGGGTAATAATGCATGTTACATTGATAATAATATAAGTAATAAGAATAATTATTACAGTTCTAGCGATAATAACTGCATTATATGGGTAATAATGCATGTTATATTGATAATATCGGGAGTAATAAGTATAATTATTATAGTTCTAGCGATAATAATAGTAAAATATGGCAAATAGTGCATGTTATATTGATAATAATAAAAGTAATAAGTATATTTATTACAGTTCTATCGATAATAACTGCATAATATGGGTAATAATGCATGTTATATTGATGATAATAAAAGTAATACGTATATTTATTATAGTTCTAGCGATAATAACTGCATAATATGGGTAATAATGCATGTTATATTGAGAATAATATAAGTAATAAGTATAATTATTACAGTTCTAGCGATAATAACTGCATTATATGGGTAATAATGCACGTTATATAGCTAATAATATAAGTAATGAGTACAATTATTACAGTTCTAGCGATAATAACTGCATTATATGGGTAATAATGCACGTTATATTGCTAATAATATAAGTAATAAGTATAATTATTACAGTTCTAGCGATAATAACTGCATTATATGGGTAATAATGCATATTATATTGATAATATCGGGAGTAATAAGTATAATTATTATAGTTCTAGCGATAATAATAGTAAAATGTGGCAAATAGTGCATGTTATATTGATAATAATAAAAGTAATAAGTATATTTATTACAGTTCTATCGATAATAACTGCATAATATGGGTAATAATGCATGTTATATTGATGATAATAAAAGTAATACGTATATTTATTATAGTTCTAGCGATAATAACTGCATAATATGGGTAATAATGCATGTTATATTGAGAATAATATAAGTAATAAGTATAATTATTACAGTTCTAGCGATAATAACTGCATTATATGGGTAATAATGCACGTTATATTGCTAATAATATAAGTAATAAGTATAATTATTACAGTTCTAGCGATAATAACTGCATTATATGGGTAATAATGCATGTTATATTGATAATATCGGGAGTAATAAGTATAATTATTATAGTTCTAGCAAAAATAATAGTAAAATGTGGCAAATAGTGCATGTTATATTGATAATAATAAAAGTAATAAATATATTTATTACAGTTCTATCAATAATAACTGCATAATATGGGTAATAATGCATGTTATATTGATGATAATAAAAGTAATACGTATATTTATTATAGTTCTAGCGATAATAACTGCATAATATGGGTAATAATGCATGTTATATTGATAATAATCTAAGTAATAAGTATAATTATTACAGTTCTAGCGATAATAACTGCATTATATGGGTAATAATGCACGTTATATTGCTAACAATATAAGTAATAAGTATAATTATTACAGTTCTAGCGATAATAACTGCATTATATGGGTAATAATGCATATTATATTGATGATAATAAAAGTAATACGTATATTTGTTATAGTTCTAGCGATAATAACTGCATAATATGGGTAATAATGCATGTTATATTGAGAATAATATAAGTAATAAGTATAATTATTACAGTTCTGGCGATAATAACTGCATTATATGGGTAATAATGCACGTTATATTGCTAATAGTATAAGTAATAAGTATAATTATTACAGTTCTAGCGATAATACCTCCATTATATGGGTAATAATGCATGCTTTATTGATAATGATATAAGTAATAAGTATAATTATTACAGTTCTAGCGATAATAACTGCATAATATGGGTAATAATGCACGTTATATTGCTAATAATATAAGTAATGAGTACAATTATTACAGTTCTAGCGATAATAACTGCATTATGTGGGTAATAATGCATGTTATATTGATAATAATATAAGTAATAAGAATAATTATTACAGTTCTAGCGATAATAACTGCATAATATGGGTAATAATGCATGTTATATTGATAATAATCTAAGTAATAAGTATAATTATTACAGTTCTAGCGATAATAACTGCATTATATTGGTAATAATGCTCGTTATATTGCTAACAATATAAGTAATAAGTATAATTATTACAGTTCTAGCGATAATAACTGCATTATATGGGTAATAATGCATGTTATATTGATGATAATGAAAGTAATACGTATATTTGTTATAGTTCTAGCGATAATAACTGCATAATATGGGTAATAATGCATGTCATATTGAGAATAATATAAGTAATAAGTATAATTATTACAGTTCTGGCGATAATAACTGCATTATATGGGTAATAATGCACGTTATATTGAGAATAATATAAGTAATAAGTATAATTATTACAGTTCTAGCGATAATAACTGCATTATATGGGTAATAATGCACGTTATATTGCTAACAATATAAGTAATAAGTATAATTATTACAGTTCTAGCGATAATAACTGCATTATATGGGTAATAATGCATGTTATATTGATGATAATGAAAGTAATACGTATATTTGTTATAGTTCTAGCGATAATAACTGCATAATATGGGTAATAATGCATGTTATATTGAGAATAATATAAGTAATAAGTATAATTATTACAGTTCTGGCGATAATAACTGCATTATATGGGTAATAATGCACGTTATATTGCTAATAGTATAAGTAATAAGTATAATTATTACAGTTCTAGCGATAATACCTCCATTATATGGGTAATAATGCATGCTTTATTGATAATGATATAAGTAATAAGTATAATTATTACAGTTCTAGCGATAATAACTGCATAATATGGGTAATAATGCACGTTATATTGCTAATAATATAAGTAATGAGTACAATTATTACAGTTCTAGCGATAATAACTGCATTATGTGGGTAATAATGCATGTTACATTGATAATAATATAAGTAATAAGAATAATTATTACAGTTCTAGCGATAATAACTGCATTATATGGGTAATAATGCATGTTATATTGATAATATCGGGAGTAATAAGTATAATTATTATAGTTCTAGCGATAATAATAGTAAAATATGGCAAATAGTGCATGTTATATTGATAATAATAAAAGTAATAAGTATATTTATTACAGTTCTATCGATAATAACTGCATAATATGGGTAATAATGCATGTTATATTGATGATAATAAAAGTAATACGTACATTTATTATAGTTCTAGCGATAATAACTGCATAATATGGGTAATAATGCATGTTATATTGAGAATAATATAAGTAATAAGTATAATTATTACAGTTCTAGCGATAATAACTGCATTATATGGGTAATAATGCACGTTATATAGCTAATAATATAAGTAATGAGTACAATTATTACAGTTCTAGCGATAATAACTGCATTATATGGGTAATAATGCACGTTATATTGCTAATAATATAAGTAATAAGTATAATTATTACAGTTCTAGCGATAATAACTGCATTATATGGGTAATAATGCATGTTATATTGATAATATCGGGAGTAATAAGTATAATTATTATAGTTCTAGCGATAATAATAGTAAAATGTGGCAAATAGTGCATGTTATATTGATAATAATAAAAGTAATAAGTATATTTATTACAGTTCTATCGATAATAACTGCATAATATGGGTAATAATGCATGTTATATTGATGATAATAAAAGTAATACGTATATTTATTATAGTTCTAGCGATAATAACTGCATAATATGGGTAATAATGCATGTTATATTGAGAATAATATAAGTAATAAGTATAATTATTACAGTTCTAGCGATAATAACTGCATTATATGGGTAATAATGCACGTTATATTGCTAATAATATAAGTAATAAGTATAATTATTACAGTTCTAGCGATAATAACTGCATTATATGGGTAATAATGCATGTTATATTGATAATATCGGGAGTAATAAGTATAATTATTATAGTTCTAGCGATAATAATAGTAAAATGTGGCAAATAGTGCATGTTATATTGATAATAATAAAAGTAATAAATATATTTATTACAGTTCTATCAATAATAACTGCATAATATGGGTAATAATGCATGTTATATTGATGATAATAAAAGTAATACGTATATTTATTATAGTTCTAGCGATAATAACTGCATAATATGGGTAATAATGCATGTTATATTGATAATAATCTAAGTAATAAGTATAATTATTACAGTTCTAGCGATAATAACTGCATTATATGGGTAATAATGCACGTTATATTGCTAACAATATAAGTAATAAGTATAATTATTACAGTTCTAGCGATAATAACTGCATTATATGGGTAATAATGCATATTATATTGATGATAATGAAAGTAATACGTATATTTGTTATAGTTCTAGCGATAATAACTGCATAATATGGGTAATAATGCATGTTATATTGAGAATAATATAAGTAATAAGTATAATTATTACAGTTCTGGCGATAATAACTGCATAATATGGGTAATAATGCATGTTATATTGAGAATAATATAAGTAATAAGTATAATTATTACAGTTCTAGCGATAATAACTGCATTATATGGGTAATAATGCACGTTATATTGCTAATAATATAAGTAATGAGTACAATTATTACAGTTCTAGCGATAATAACTGCATTATATGGGTAATAATGCACGTTATATTGCTAATAATATAAGTAATGAGTACAATTATTACAGTTCTAGCGATAATAACTGCATTATGTGGGTAATAATGCATGTTATATTGATAATAATATAAGTAATAAGAATAATTATTACAGTTCTAGCGATAATAACTGCATTATATGGGTAATAATGCATGTTATATTGATAATATCGGGAGTAATAAGTATAATTATTATAGTTCTAGCGATAATAATAGTAAAATATGGCAAATAGTGCATGTTATATTGATAATAATAAAAGTAATAAGTATATTTATTACAGTTCTATCGATAATAACTGCATAATATGGGTAATAATGCATGTTATATTGATGATAATAAAAGTAATACGTATATTTATTATAGTTCTAGCGATAATAACTGCATAATATGGGTAATAATGCATGTTATATTGAGAATAATATAAGTAATAAGTATAATTATTACAGTTCTAGCGATAATAACTGCATTATATGGGTAATAATGCACGTTATATTGCTAATAATATAAGTAATGAGTACAATTATTACAGTTCTAGCGATAATAACTGCATTATATGGGTAATAATGCACGTTATATTGCTAATAATATAAGTAATAAGTATAATTATTACAGTTCTAGCGATAATAACTGCATTATATGGGTAATAATGCATGTTATATTGATAATATCGGGAGTAATAAGTATAATTATTATAGTTCTAGCGATAATAATAGTAAAATGTGGCAAATAGTGTATGTTATATTGATAATAATAAAAGTAATAAATATATTTATTACAGTTCTATCGATAATAACTGCATAATATGGGTAATAATGCATGTTATATTGATGATAATAAAAGTAATATGTATATTTATTATAGTTCTAGCGATAATAACTGCATAATATGGGTAATAATGCATGTTATATTGATAATAATCTAAGTAATAAGTATAATTATTACAGTTCTAGCGATAATAACTGCATTATATGGGTAATAATGCACGTTATATTGCTAACAATATAAGTAATAAGTATAATTATTACAGTTCTAGCGATAATAACTGCATTATATGGGTAATAATGCATGTTATATTGATGATAATGAAAGTAATACGTATATTTGTTATAGTTCTAGCGATAATAACTGCATAATATGGGTAATAATGCATGTTATATTGAGAATAATATAAGTAATAAGTATAATTATTACAGTTCTGGCGATAATAACTGCATTATATGGGTAATAATGCACGTTATATTGCTAATAGTATAAGTAATAAGTATAATTATTACAGTTCTAGCGATAATACCTCCATTATATGGGTAATAATGCATGCTTTATTGATAATGATATAAGTAATAAGTATAATTATTACAGTTCTAGCGATAATAACTGCATAATATGGGTAATAATGCACGTTATATTGCTAATAATATAAGTAATAAGTATAATTATTACAGTTCTAGCGATAATAACTGCATTATATGGGTAATAATGCATATTATATTGATAATATCGGGAGTAATAAGTATAATTATTATAGTTCTAGCGATAATAATAGTAAAATGTGGCAAATAGTGCATGTTATATTGATAATAATAAAAGTAATAAGTATATTTATTACAGTTCTATCGATAATAACTGCATAATATGGGTAATAATGCATGTTATATTGATGATAATAAAAGTAATACGTATATTTATTATAGTTCTAGCGATAATAACTGCATAATATGGGTAATAATGCATGTTATATTGAGAATAATATAAGTAATAAGTATAATTATTACAGTTCTAGCGATAATAACTGCATTATATGGGTAATAATGCACGTTATATTGCTAATAATATAAGTAATAAGTATAATTATTACAGTTCTAGCGATAATAACTGCATTATATGGGTAATAATGCATGTTATATTGATAATATCGGGAGTAATAAGTATAATTATTATAGTTCTAGCAAAAATAATAGTAAAATGTGGCAAATAGTGCATGTTATATTGATAATAATAAAAGTAATAAATATATTTATTACAGTTCTATCAATAATAACTGCATAATATGGGTAATAATGCATGTTATATTGATGATAATAAAAGTAATACGTATATTTATTATAGTTCTAGCGATAATAACTGCATAATATGGGTAATAATGCATGTTATATTGATAATAATCTAAGTAATAAGTATAATTATTACAGTTCTAGCGATAATAACTGCATTATATGGGTAATAATGCACGTTATATTGCTAACAATATAAGTAATAAGTATAATTATTACAGTTCTAGCGATAATAACTGCATTATATGGGTAATAATGCATATTATATTGATGATAATAAAAGTAATACGTATATTTGTTATAGTTCTAGCGATAATAACTGCATAATATGGGTAATAATGCATGTTATATTGAGAATAATATAAGTAATAAGTATAATTATTACAGTTCTGGCGATAATAACTGCATTATATGGGTAATAATGCACGTTATATTGCTAATAGTATAAGTAATAAGTATAATTATTACAGTTCTAGCGATAATACCTCCATTATATGGGTAATAATGCATGCTTTATTGATAATGATATAAGTAATAAGTATAATTATTACAGTTCTAGCGATAATAACTGCATAATATGGGTAATAATGCACGTTATATTGCTAATAATATAAGTAATGAGTACAATTATTACAGTTCTAGCGATAATAACTGCATTATGTGGGTAATAATGCATGTTATATTGATAATAATATAAGTAATAAGAATAATTATTACAGTTCTAGCGATAATAACTGCATAATATGGGTAATAATGCATGTTATATTGATAATAATCTAAGTAATAAGTATAATTATTACAGTTCTAGCGATAATAACTGCATTATATTGGTAATAATGCTCGTTATATTGCTAACAATATAAGTAATAAGTATAATTATTACAGTTCTAGCGATAATAACTGCATTATATGGGTAATAATGCATGTTATATTGATGATAATGAAAGTAATACGTATATTTGTTATAGTTCTAGCGATAATAACTGCATAATATGGGTAATAATGCATGTCATATTGAGAATAATATAAGTAATAAGTATAATTATTACAGTTCTGGCGATAATAACTGCATTATATGGGTAATAATGCACGTTATATTGAGAATAATATAAGTAATAAGTATAATTATTACAGTTCTAGCGATAATAACTGCATTATATGGGTAATAATGCACGTTATATTGCTAATAATATAAGTAATAAGTATAATTATTACAGTTCTAGCGATAATAACTGCATTATATGGGTAATAATGCATGTTATATTGATAATATCGGGAGTAATAAGTATAATTATTATAGTTCTAGCAAAAATAATAGTAAAATGTGGCAAATAGTGCATGTTATATTGATAATAATAAAAGTAATAAATATATTTATTACAGTTCTATCAATAATAACTGCATAATATGGGTAATAATGCATGTTATATTGATGATAATAAAAGTAATACGTATATTTATTATAGTTCTAGCGATAATAACTGCATAATATGGGTAATAATGCATGTTATATTGATAATAATCTAAGTAATAAGTATAATTATTACAGTTCTAGCGATAATAACTGCATTATATGGGTAATAATGCACGTTATATTGCTAACAATATAAGTAATAAGTATAATTATTACAGTTCTAGCGATAATAACTGCATTATATGGGTAATAATGCATATTATATTGATGATAATAAAAGTAATACGTATATTTGTTATAGTTCTAGCGATAATAACTGCATAATATGGGTAATAATGCATGTTATATTGAGAATAATATAAGTAATAAGTATAATTATTACAGTTCTGGCGATAATAACTGCATTATATGGGTAATAATGCACGTTATATTGCTAATAGTATAAGTAATAAGTATAATTATTACAGTTCTAGCGATAATACCTCCATTATATGGGTAATAATGCATGCTTTATTGATAATGATATAAGTAATAAGTATAATTATTACAGTTCTAGCGATAATAACTGCATAATATGGGTAATAATGCACGTTATATTGCTAATAATATAAGTAATGAGTACAATTATTACAGTTCTAGCGATAATAACTGCATTATGTGGGTAATAATGCATGTTATATTGATAATAATATAAGTAATAAGAATAATTATTACAGTTCTAGCGATAATAACTGCATAATATGGGTAATAATGCATGTTATATTGATAATAATCTAAGTAATAAGTATAATTATTACAGTTCTAGCGATAATAACTGCATTATATTGGTAATAATGCTCGTTATATTGCTAACAATATAAGTAATAAGTATAATTATTACAGTTCTAGCGATAATAACTGCATTATATGGGTAATAATGCATGTTATATTGATGATAATGAAAGTAATACGTATATTTGTTATAGTTCTAGCGATAATAACTGCATAATATGGGTAATAATGCATGTCATATTGAGAATAATATAAGTAATAAGTATAATTATTACAGTTCTGGCGATAATAACTGCATTATATGGGTAATAATGCACGTTATATTGAGAATAATATAAGTAATAAGTATAATTATTACAGTTCTAGCGATAATAACTGCATTATATGGGTAATAATGCACGTTATATTGCTAACAATATAAGTAATAAGTATAATTATTACAGTTCTAGCGATAATAACTGCATTATATGGGTAATAATGCATGTTATATTGATGATAATGAAAGTAATACGTATATTTGTTATAGTTCTAGCGATAATAACTGCATAATATGGGTAATAATGCATGTTATATTGAGAATAATATAAGTAATAAGTATAATTATTACAGTTCTGGCGATAATAACTGCATTATATGGGTAATAATGCACGTTATATTGCTAATAGTATAAGTAATAAGTATAATTATTACAGTTCTAGCGATAATACCTCCATTATATGGGTAATAATGCATGCTTTATTGATAATGATATAAGTAATAAGTATAATTATTACAGTTCTAGCGATAATAACTGCATAATATGGGTAATAATGCACGTTATATTGCTAATAATATAAGTAATGAGTACAATTATTACAGTTCTAGCGATAATAACTGCATTATGTGGGTAATAATGCATGTTACATTGATAATAATATAAGTAATAAGAATAATTATTACAGTTCTAGCGATAATAACTGCATTATATGGGTAATAATGCATGTTATATTGATAATATCGGGAGTAATAAGTATAATTATTATAGTTCTAGCGATAATAATAGTAAAATATGGCAAATAGTGCATGTTATATTGATAATAATAAAAGTAATAAGTATATTTATTACAGTTCTATCGATAATAACTGCATAATATGGGTAATAATGCATGTTATATTGATGATAATAAAAGTAATACGTACATTTATTATAGTTCTAGCGATAATAACTGCATAATATGGGTAATAATGCATGTTATATTGAGAATAATATAAGTAATAAGTATAATTATTACAGTTCTAGCGATAATAACTGCATTATATGGGTAATAATGCACGTTATATAGCTAATAATATAAGTAATGAGTACAATTATTACAGTTCTAGCGATAATAACTGCATTATATGGGTAATAATGCACGTTATATTGCTAATAATATAAGTAATAAGTATAATTATTACAGTTCTAGCGATAATAACTGCATTATATGGGTAATAATGCATGTTATATTGATAATATCGGGAGTAATAAGTATAATTATTATAGTTCTAGCGATAATAATAGTAAAATGTGGCAAATAGTGCATGTTATATTGATAATAATAAAAGTAATAAATATATTTATTACAGTTCTATCAATAATAACTGCATAATATGGGTAATAATGCATGTTATATTGATGATAATAAAAGTAATACGTATATTTATTATAGTTCTAGCGATAATAACTGCATAATATGGGTAATAATGCATGTTATATTGATAATAATCTAAGTAATAAGTATAATTATTACAGTTCTAGCGATAATAACTGCATTATATGGGTAATAATGCACGTTATATTGCTAATAATATAAGTAATAAGTATAATTATTACAGTTCTAGCGATAATAACTGCATTATATGGGTAATAATGCATGTTATATTGATAATATCGGGAGTAATAAGTATAATTATTATAGTTCTAGCGATAATAATAGTAAAATGTGGCAAATAGTGCATGTTATATTGATAATAATAAAAGTAATAAATATATTTATTACAGTTCTATCAATAATAACTGCATAATATGGGTAATAATGCATGTTATATTGATGATAATAAAAGTAATACGTATATTTATTATAGTTCTAGCGATAATAACTGCATAATATGGGTAATAATGCATGTTATATTGATAATAATCTAAGTAATAAGTATAATTATTACAGTTCTAGCGATAATAACTGCATTATATGGGTAATAATGCACGTTATAATGCTAACAATATAAGTAATAAGTATAATTATTACAGTTCTAGCGATAATAACTGCATTATATGGGTAATAATGCATATTATATTGATGATAATGAAAGTAATACGTATATTTGTTATAGTTCTAGCGATAATAACTGCATAATATGGGTAATAATGCATGTTATATTGAGAATAATATAAGTAATAAGTATAATTATTACAGTTCTGGCGATAATAACTGCATAATATGGGTAATAATGCATGTTATATTGAGAATAATATAAGTAATAAGTATAATTATTACAGTTCTAGCGATAATAACTGCATTATATGGGTAATAATGCACGTTATATTGCTAATAATATAAGTAATGAGTACAATTATTACAGTTCTAGCGATAATAACTGCATTATATGGGTAATAATGCACGTTATATTGCTAATAATATAAGTAATGAGTACAATTATTACAGTTCTAGCGATAATAACTGCATTATGTGGGTAATAATGCATGTTATATTGATAATAATATAAGTAATAAGAATAATTATTACAGTTCTAGCGATAATAACTGCATTATATGGGTAATAATGCATGTTATATTGATAATATCGGGAGTAATAAGTATAATTATTATAGTTCTAGCGATAATAATAGTAAAATATGGCAAATAGTGCATGTTATATTGATAATAATAAAAGTAATAAGTATATTTATTACAGTTCTATCGATAATAACTGCATAATATGGGTAATAATGCATGTTATATTGATGATAATAAAAGTAATACGTATATTTATTATAGTTCTAGCGATAATAACTGCATAATATGGGTAATAATGCATGTTATATTGAGAATAATATAAGTAATAAGTATAATTATTACAGTTCTAGCGATAATAACTGCATTATATGGGTAATAATGCACGTTATATTGCTAATAATATAAGTAATGAGTACAATTATTACAGTTCTAGCGATAATAACTGCATTATATGGGTAATAATGCACGTTATATTGCTAATAATATAAGTAATAAGTATAATTATTACAGTTCTAGCGATAATAACTGCATTATATGGGTAATAATGCATGTTATATTGATAATATCGGGAGTAATAAGTATAATTATTATAGTTCTAGCGATAATAATAGTAAAATGTGGCAAATAGTGTATGTTATATTGATAATAATAAAAGTAATAAATATATTTATTACAGTTCTATCGATAATAACTGCATAATATGGGTAATAATGCATGTTATATTGATGATAATAAAAGTAATATGTATATTTATTATAGTTCTAGCGATAATAACTGCATAATATGGGTAATAATGCATGTTATATTGATAATAATCTAAGTAATAAGTATAATTATTACAGTTCTAGCGATAATAACTGCATTATATGGGTAATAATGCACGTTATATTGCTAACAATATAAGTAATAAGTATAATTATTACAGTTCTAGCGATAATAACTGCATTATATGGGTAATAATGCATGTTATATTGATGATAATGAAAGTAATACGTATATTTGTTATAGTTCTAGCGATAATAACTGCATAATATGGGTAATAATGCATGTTATATTGAGAATAATATAAGTAATAAGTATAATTATTACAGTTCTGGCGATAATAACTGCATTATATGGGTAATAATGCACGTTATATTGCTAATAGTATAAGTAATAAGTATAATTATTACAGTTCTAGCGATAATACCTCCATTATATGGGTAATAATGCATGCTTTATTGATAATGATATAAGTAATAAGTATAATTATTACAGTTCTAGCGATAATAACTGCATAATATGGGTAATAATGCACGTTATATTGCTAATAATATAAGTAATGAGTACAATTATTACAGTTCTAGCGATAATAACTGCATTATGTGGGTAATAATGCATGTTATATTGATAATAATATAAGTAATAAGAATAATTATTACAGTTCTAGCGATAATAACTGCATTATATGGGTAATAATGCATGTTATATTGATAATATCGGGAGTAATAAGTATAATTATTATAGTTCTAGCGATAATAATAGTAAAATATGGCAAATAGTGCATGTTATATTGATAATAATAAAAGTAATAAGTATATTTATTACAGTTCTATCGATAATAACTGCATAATATGGGTAATAATGCATGTTATATTGATGATAATAAAAGTAATACGTATATTTATTATAGTTCTAGCGATAATAACTGCATAATATGGGTAATAATGCATGTTATATTGATAATAATATAAGTAATAAGTATAATTATTACAGTTCTAGCGATAATAACTGCATCATATGGGTAATAATGCATGTTACATTGATAATATTGGGAGTAATAAGTATATTTATTATAGTTCTGGCGATCATAACTGCATAATAAGGGTAATAATGCATGTTATATTGATAATAATATAAGTAATAAGTATAATTATTGCAGTTCTAGCGATAATAACTGCATTATATGGGTAATAATGCATGTTATATTGATAATAATAAAAGTAATAAGTATATTTATTACAGTTCTATCGATAATAACTGCATAATATGGGTAATAATGCATGTTATATTGATGATAATGAAAGTAATACGTATATTTATTATAGTTCTTGCGATAATAACTGCATAATATGGGTAATAATGCATGTTATATTGAGAATAATATAAGTAATAAGTATAATTATTACAGTTCTAGCGATAATAACTGCATTATATGGGTAATAATGCACGTTATATTGCTAACAATATAAGTAATAAGTATAATTATTACAGTTCTAGCGATAATAACTGCATGATATGGGTAAAAATGCATGTTATATTGATAATATTGGGAGTAATAAGTATATTTATTATGGTTTTAGAGATAATAACTGCATAATATGGGTAATAATGCATGTCATATTGATAATAATATAAGTAATAAGTATAATTATTACAGTTCTAGCGATAATACCTCCATTATATGGGTAATAATGCACGTTATATTGCTAATAATATAAGTAATGAGTACAATTATTACAGTTCTAGCGATAATAACTGCATTATATGGGTAATAATGCATGTTATATTGATAATATCGGGAGTAATAAGTATAATTATTATAGTTCTAGCGATAATAATAGTAAAATGTGGCAAATAGTGCATGTTATATTGATAATAATAAAAGTAATAAATATATTTATTACAGTTCTATCGATAATAACTGCATAATATGGGTAATAATGCATGTTATATTGATGATAATAAAAGTAATACGTATATTTATTATAGTTCTAGCGATAATAACTGCATAATATGGGTAATAATGCATGTTATATTGATGATAATAAAAGTAATACGTATATTTATTATAGTTCTAGCGATAATAACTGCATAATATGGGTAATAATGCATGTTATATTGATAATAATATACGTAATAAGTATAATTATTACAGTTCTAGCGATAATAACTGCATTATATGGGTAATAATGCACGTTATATTGCTAATAATATAAGTAATGAGTACAATTATTACAGTTCCAGCGATAATACCTGCATTATATGGGTAATAATGCACGTTATATTGCTAATAATATAAGTAATAAGTATAATTATTACAGTTCTAGCGATAATAACTGCATTATATGGGTAATAATGCATGTTATATTGATAATATCGGGAGTAATAAGTATAATTATTATAGTTCTAGCGATAATAACTGCATAATATGGGTAATAATGCATGTTATATTGATGATAATAAAAGTAATACGTATATTTATTATAGTTCTAGCGATAATAACTGCATAATATGGGTAATTATGCATGTTGTATTGATAATAATCTAAGTAATAAGTATAATTATTACAGTTCTAGCGATAGTAACTGCATTATATGGGTAATAATGCACGTTATATTGCTAACAATATAAGTAATAAGTATAATTATTACAGTTCTAGCGATAATAACTGCTTTATATGGGTAATAATGCATGTTATATTGATGATAATGAAAGTAATACGTATATTTGTTATAGTTCTAGCGATAATAACTACATAATATGGGTAATAATGCATGTTATATTGAGAATAATATAAGTAATAAGTATAATTATTACAGTTCTGGCGATAATAACTGCATTATATGGGTAATAATGCACGTTATATTGCTAATAGTATAAGTAATAAGTATAATTATTACAGTTCTAGCGATAATACCTCCATTATATGGGTAATAATGCATGTTATATTGATAATGATATAAGTAATAAGTATAATTATTACAGTTCTAGCGATAATAACTGCATTATATGGGTAATAATGCACGTTATATTGCTAATAATATAAGTAATGAGTACAATTATTACAGTTCTAGCGATAATAACTGCATTATATGGGTAATAATGCACGTTATATTGCTAATAATATAAGTAATAAGTATAATTATTACAGTTCTAGCGATAATAACTGCATTATATGGGTAATAATGCATGTTATATTGATAATATCGGGAGTAATAAGTATAATTATTATAGTTCTAGCGATAATAACTGCATAATATGGGTAATAATGCATGTTATATTGATGATAATAAAAGTAATACGTATATTTATTATAGTTCTAGCGATAATAACTGCATAATATGGGTAATAATGCATGTTATATTGATAATAATCTAAGTAATAAGTATAATTATTACAGTTCTAGCGATAATAACTGCATTATATGGGTAATAATGCACGTTATATTGCTAACAATATAAGTAATAAGTATAATTATTACAGTTCTAGCGATAATAACTGCATTATATGGGTAATAATGCATGTTATATTGATGATAATGAAAGTAATACGTATATTTGTTATAGTTCTAGCGATAATAACTGCATAATATGGGTAATAATGCATGTTATATTGAGAATAATATAAGTAATAAGTATAATTATTACAGTTCTGGCGATAATAACTGCATTATATGGGTAATAATGCACGTTATATTGCTAATAGTATAAGTAATAAGTATAATTATTACAGTTCTAGCGATAATACCTCCATTATATGGGTAATAATGCATGTTATATTGATAACGATATAAGTAATAAGTATAATTATTACAGTTCTAGCGATAATAACTGCATTATATGGGTAATAATGCACGTTATATTGCTAATAATATAAGTAATGAGTACAATTATTACAGTTCTAGCGATAATAACTGCATTATATGGGTAATAATGCACGTTATATTGCTAATAATATAAGTAATAAGTATAATTATTACAGTTCTAGCGATAATAACTGCATTATATGGGTAATAATGCATGTTATATTGATAATATCGGGAGTAATAAGTATAATTTTTATAGTTCTAGCGATAATAATAGTAAAATGTGGCAAATAGTGCATGTTATATTGATAATAATAAAAGTAATAAATATATTTATTACAGTTCTATCAATAATAACTGCATAATATGGGTAATAATGCATGTTATATTGATGATAATAAAAGTAATACGTATATTTATTATAGTTCTAGCGATAATAACTGCATAATATGGGTAATAATGCATGTTATATTGATAATAATCTAAGTAATAAGTATAATTATTACAGTTCTAGCGATAATAACTGCATTATATGGGTAATAATGCACGTTATATTGCTAACAATATAAGTAATAAGTATAATTATTACAGTTCTAGCGATAATAACTGCATTATATGGGTAATAATGCATGTTATATTGATGATAATGAAAGTAATACGTATACTTGTAATAGTTCTAGCGATAATACTGCATAATATGGGTAATAATGCATGTTATATTGAGAATAATATAAGTAATAAGTATAATTATTACAGTTCTGGCGGTAATAACTGCATTATATGGGTAATAATGCACGTTATATTGCTAACAATATAAGTAATAAGTATAATTATTACAGTTCTAGTGATAATAACTGCATTATATGGGTAATAAAGCACGTTATATTGCTAACAATATAAGTAATAAGTATAATTATTACAGTTCTAGCGATAATAACTGCATTATATGGGTAGAAATGCATGTTATATTGATAATATTTTTGAGTAATAAGTATATTTATTATGGTTCTAGAGATAATAACTGCATTATATGGGTAATAATGCATGTTATATTGATGATAGTGAAAGTAATACGTATATTTGTTATAGTTCTAGCGATAATAACTGCATAATATGGGTAATAATGCATGTTATATTGAGAATAATATAAGTAATAAGTATAATTATTACAGTTCTGGCGATAATAACTGCATTATATGGGTAATAATGCACGTTATATTGCTAATAGTATAAGTAATAAGTATAATTATTACTGTTCTAGCGATAATACCTCCATTATATGGGTAATAATGCATGTTATATTGATAATGATATAAGTAATAAGTATAATTATTACAGTTCTAGCGATAATAACTGCATAATATGGGTAATAATGCACGTTATATTGCTAATAATATAAGTAATGAGTCCAATTATTACAGTTCTAGCGATAATAACTGCATTATATGGGTAATAATGCATGTTATATTGATAATAATATAAGTAATAAGAATAATTATTACAGTTCTAGCGATAATAACTGCATTATATGGGTAATAATGCATGTTATATTGATGATAATAAAAGTAATACGTATATTTATTATAGTTCTAGCGATAATAACTGCATAATATGAGTAATAATGCATGTTATATTGATAATAATATAAGTGATAAGTATAATTATTACAGTTCTCTCAATAATAACTGCATAATATGCGTAATAATGCATGTTATATTGATGATAATAAAAGTAATACGTATATTTATTATAGTTCTAGCGATAATAACTGCATAATATGGGTAATAATGCATGTTATATTGATAATAATCTAAGTAATAAGTATAATTAATACAGTTCTAGCGATAATAACTGCATTATATGGGTAATAATGCACGTTATATTGCTAACAATATAAGTAATAAGTATAATAATTACAGTTCTAGCGATAATAACTGCATTATATGGGTAATAATGCATGTTATATTGATGCTAATGAAAGTAATACGTATATTTGTTATAGTTCTAGCGATAATAACTGCATTATATGGGTAATAATGCACGTTTTATTGCTAATAATATAAGTAATGAGTACAATTATTACAGTTCTAGCGATAATAACTGCATTATATGGGTAATAATGCACGTTATATTGCTAATAATATAAGTAATGCGTACAATTATTACAGTTCTAGCGATAATAACTGCATTATATGGGTAATAATGCACGTTATATTGCTAATAGTATAAGTAATAAGTATAATTATTACAGTTCTAGCGATAATACCTCCATTATATGGGTAATAATGCATGTTATATTGATAATGATATAAGTAATAAGTATAATTATTACAGTTCTAGCGATAATAACTGCATAATATGGGTAATAATGCACGTTATATTGCTAATAATATAAGTAATGAGTCCAATTATTACAGTTCTAGCGATAATAACTGCATTATATGGGTAATAATGCATGTTATATTGATAATAATATAAGTAATAAGAATAATTATTACAGTTCTAGCGATAATAACTGCATTATATGGGTAATAATGCATGTTATATTGATGATAATAAAAGTAATACGTATATTTATTATAGTTCTAGCGATAATAACTGCATAATATGGGTAATAATGCATGTTATATTGATAATAATATAAGTAATAAGTATAATTATTACAGTTCTAGCGATAATAACTGCATTATAGGGGTAATAATGCACGTTTTATTGTTAATAATATAAGTAATAAGTATAATTATTACAGTTCTAGCGATAATAACTGCATTATATGGGTAATAATGCATGTTATATTGATAATATCGGGAGTAATAAGTATAATTATTATAGTTCTAGCGATAATAATAGTAAAATATGGCAAATAGTGCATGTTATATTGATAATAATAAAAGTAATAAGTATATTTATTACAGTTCTATCGATAATAACTGCATAATGTGGGTAATAATGCATGTTATATTGATGATAATAAAAGTAATACGTATATTTATTATAGTTCTAGCGATAATAACTGCATAATATGGGTAATAATGCATGTTATATTGATAATAATATAAGTAATAAGTATAATTATTACAGTTCTAGCGATAATAACTGCATTATATGGGTAATAATGCACGTTATATTGCTAATAATATAAGTAATGAGTACAATTATTACAGTTCTAGCGATAATAACTGCATTATATGGGTAATAATGCACGTTATATTGCTAATAATATAAGTAATAAGTATAATTATTACAGTTCTAGCGATAATAACTGCATTATATGGGTAATAATGCATGTTATATTGATAATATCGGGAGTAATAAGTATAATTATTATAGTTCTAGCGATAATAACTGCATAATATGGGTAATAATGCATGTTATATTGATGATAATAAAAGTAATACGTATATTTATTATAGTTCTAGCGATAATAACTGCATAATATGGGTAATAATGCATGTTATATTGATAATAATCTAAGTAATAAGTATAATTATTACAGTTCTAGCGATAATAACTGCATTATATGGGCAATAATGCACGTTATATTGCTAACAATATAAGTAATAAGTATAATTATTACAGTTCTAGCGATAATAACTGCATTATATGGGTAATAATGCATGTTATATTGATGATAATGAAAGTAATACGTATATTTGTTATAGTTCTAGCGATAATAACTGCATAATATGGGTAATAATGCATGTTATATTGAGAATAATATAAGTAATAAGTATAATTATTACAGTTCTGGCGATAATAACTGCATTATATGGGTAATAATGCACGTTATATTGCTAATAGTATAAGTAATAAGTATAATTATTACAGTTCTAGCGATAATACCTCCATTATATGGGTAATAATGCATGTTATATTGATAATATCGGGAGTAATAAGTATAATTATTATAGTTCTAGCGATAATAATAGTAAAATATGGCAAATAGTGCATGTTATATTGATAATAATAAAAGTAATAAGTATATTTATTACAGTTCTATCGATAATAACTGCATAATATGGGCAATAATGCATGTTATATTGATGATAATAAAAGTAATACGTATATTTATTATAGTTCTAGCGATAATAACTGCATAATACGGGTAATAATGCATGTTATATTGAGAATAATATAAGTAATAAGTATAATTATTACAGTTCTAGCGATAATAACTGCATTATATGGGTAATAATGCACGTTATATTGCTAGTAGTATAAGTAATAAGTATAATTATTACAGTTCTAGCGATAATAACTGCATTATATGGGTAATAATGCATGTTATATTGATAATATCGGGAGTAATAAGTATAATTATTATAGTTCTAGCGATAATAATAGTAAAATATGGCAAATAGTGCATGTTATATTGATAATAATAAAAGTAATAAGTATATTTATTACAGTTCTATCGATAATAACTGCATAATATGGGTAATAGTGCATGTTATATTGATGATAATAAAAGTAATACGTATATTTATTATAGTTCTAGCGATAATAACTGCATAATATGGGTAATAATGCATGTTATATTGATAATAATATAAGTAATAAGTATAATTATTACAGTTCTAGCGATAATAACTGCATTATATGGGTAATAATGCACGTTATATTGCTAATAATATAAGTAATGAGTACAATTATTACAGTTCTAGCGATAATAACTGCATTATATGGGTAATAATGCACGTTATATTGCTAATAATATAAGTAATAAGTATAATTATTACAGTTCTAGCGATAATAACTGCATTATATGGGTAATAATGCACGTTATATTGTTAATAATATAAGTAATAAGTATAATTATTACAGTTCTAGCGATAATAACTGCATTATATGGGTAATAATGCATGTTATATTGATAATATCGGAAGTAATAAGTATAATTATTATAGTTCCAGCGATAATAATAGTAAAATATGGCAAATAGTGCATGTTATATTGATAATAATAAAAGTAATAAGTATATTTATTATACTTCTGTCGATAATAACTGCATTATATGGGTGATAATGCATGTTATATTGATAATAACAAAAGCAATAAGTATAATTATTACAGTTCTAGCGATAATAGCTCCATTATATGGGTAATAATGCATGTTATATTGATAATAATATAAGTAATAAGTATAATTATTACAGTTCTAGCGATAATAACGGCATTATATGGGTAATAATGCATGTTATACTAATAATAATATAAGTAATAAGTATAATTATTACAGTTCTAGCGATAATAACTGCATAATATGGGTAATAATGCACGTTATATTGATAATAATAAAAGTAATGAGTATAATTATTACAGTTCTAGCGATAATAACTGCATTATATGGGTAATAATGCATGTTATATTGATAATAATAAAAGTAATAAGTATATTTATTATAGTTCTATCGATAATAACTGCATAATATGGGTAATAATGCACGTTATGTTGATGATAATAAAAGTAGTAAGTATATTTATTATAGTTCTATCGATTATAACTGCATAATATGGGTAATAATGCATGTTATATTGAGAATAATATAAGTAATAAGTATAATCACTATAGTTCTAGGGATAATAATAGTGCAATATGGCTAATAGTGCATGTTCTATTGATAATAATAAAAGTAATAAGTATATTTATTATAGTTCTGTCGATAATAACTGCATAATATGGGTAACAATGCATGTTATATTGAGAATAATATAAGTAATAAGTATAATTATTACATTTCTAGCGATAATAACTGCATTATATGCGTAATAATGCATGTTATATTGATAATATGGGGAGTAATAAGTATAATTATTATAGTTCTAGCGATAATAATAGTAAAATATGGCTAATAGTGCATGTTATATTGATAATAATAAAAGTAATAAGTATATTTATTACAGTTCTATCGATAGAAATTGCATAATATGGGTAATAATGCTTGTTATATTGATGATAATAAAAGTAATACGTATATTTATTATAGTTCTAGCGATAATAACTGCATAATATGGCTAATAATGCATGTTATATTGATAATAATAAAAGTAATAAGTATATTTATTATAGTTCTATCGATAATAACTGCATAATATGGGTAATAATGCACGTTATATTGATGATAATAAAAGTAGTAAGTATATTTATTATAGTTCTACCGATTATAACTGCATAATTTGGGTAATAATTCATGTTATATTGAGAATAATATAAGTAATAGGTATAATTATTACAGTTCTAGCGATAATAACTGCATTATTTGGGTAATAATGGATGTTATATTGATAATATCGGGAGTAATAAGTATAATTATTACAGTTCTAGCGATAATACTAGTAAAATATGGCTAAGAGTGCCTGTTATATTGATAATAATAAAAGTAATAAGTATATTTATTATACTTCTGTGGATAATAACCGCATAATATGGGTAACAATGCATGTTATATTGAGAATAATATAAGCAATAAGCATAATTATTACAGTTCTAGCGATAATAACTGCATTATATGCGTAATAATGCATGTTATATTGATAATATCGGGAGTAATAAGTATAATTATTATAGTTCTAGCGATAATAATAGTAAAATATGGCTAATAGTGCATGTTATATTGATAATAATAAAAGTAATAAGTATATTTGTTACAGTTCTATCGATAGAAACTGCATAATATGGGTAATAATGCATGTTATATTGATGATAATAAAAGTAATACGTATATTTATTATAGTTCTAGCGATAATAACTGCATAAAATGGCTAATAATGCATGTTATATTGATAATAATAAAAGTAATAAGTATATTTATTATAGTTCTATCGATAATAACTGCAAAATATGGGTAATAATGCACGTTATATTGATGATAATAAAAGTAGTAAGTATATTTATTATAGTTCTATCGATAATAACTGCATAATATGGGTAATAATGCATGTTATATTGAGAATAATATAAGTAATAAGTATAATTATTACGGTTCTAGCGATAATAACTGTATTACATGGGTAATAATGCATGTTATATTGATAATAATAAAAGTAATAAGTATATTTATTATAGTTCTATCGATAATAACTGCATTATATGGGTAATAATGCATGTTATTTTGATGATAATAAAAGTAATACGTATATTTATTATAGTTCTAGCAATAATAACTGCATAATATGGATAATAATGCATGTTATATTGCTAATAATATAAGTAATAAGTAAAATTATTACCGTTCTAGCGATAATAAGTGCATAATATGCGTAATAATTCATGTTATATTGATAATATCGGGAGTAATAAGTATAATTATTACAGTTCTAGCGATAATAACTGCATTATATGGGTAATAATGGATGTTATATTGATAATATTGGGAGTAATAAGTAAAATTATTATCGTTCTAGCGATAATAATAGTAAAATATGGCTAATAGTGCATGTTACATTGATAATAATAAAAGTAGTAAGTATATTTATTATAGATCTAGCGATAATAACTGCATTATATGGGTAATAATGCATGTTATATTGATGATAATAAAAGTAATACGTATATTTATTATAGTTCTAGCGATAATAACTGCATAATATGGGTAATAATGCATGTTATATTGATAATAATATAAGTAATAAGTATATTTATTACAGTTCTATCGATAGTAACTGCATAATATGGGTAATAATGCATGTTATATTGATGATAATAAAAGTAGTAAGTACATTTATTATAGTTCTATCGATAATAACTGCATAATATGGGTAATAATGCACGTTACATTGATGATAATAAAAGTAGTAAGTACATTTATTATAGTTCTAGCGATAATAAAAGTAAAATATGGCTAATAGTGCATGTTATATTGATAATAATAAAAGTAATAAGTATATTTATTACAGTTCTAGCGATAATAACTGCATTATATGCGTAATAATGCATGTTATATTGATAATATCGGGAGTAATAAGTATAATTATTATAGTCCTAGCGATAATAATAGTAAAATATGGCTAATAGTGCATGTTATATTGATAATAATAAAAGTAATAAGTATATTTATTACAGTTCTATCGATAGTAACTGCATAATATGGGTAATAATGCATGTTATATTGATGATAATAAAAGTAGTAAGTACATTTATTATAGTTCTAGCTATAATAAAAGTAAAATATGGCTAATAGTGCATGTTATACTGATAATAATAAAAGTAATAAGTATATTTATTATACTACTGTTGATAATAACTGCATTATATGGGTAATAATGCAAGTTACATTGATGATAATAAAAGTACTAAGTATATTTATTACAGTTCTATCGATAATAACTGCATAATATGGGTAATAATGCATGTTATATTGATGATAATGAAAGTAGTAAGTATATTTATTATAGCTCTAGCGATTATAACTTCATAATATGGGTAATAATGCATGTTATATTGATGCTAATGAAAGTAGTAAGTATATTTATTATAGCTCTAGCGATTATAACTGCATAATATGGGTAATAATGCATGTTATGTTGAGAATAATATAAGTAATAAGTATAATTAATACAGTCCTAGCGATAATAACTGCATTATATGGGTAATAATGCATGTTATATTGATAATAATATAAGTAATAAGTATAATTATTACAGTTCTAGCGATAATAACTGCATTATAGGGGTAATAATGCACGTTTTATTGTTAATAATATAAGTAATAAGTATAATTATTACAGTTCTAGCGATAATAACTGCATTATATGGGTAATAATGCATGTTATATTGATAATATCGGGAGTAATAAGTATAATTATTATAGTTCTAGCGATAATAATAGTAAAATATGGCAAATAGTGCATGTTATATTGATAATAATAAAAGTAATAAGTATATTTATTACAGTTCTATCGATAATAACTGCATAATATGGGTAATAATGCATGTTATATTGATGATAATAAAAGTAATACGTATATTTATTATAGTTCTAGCGATAATAACTGCATAATATGGGTAATAATGCATGTTATATTGATAATAATATAAGTAATAAGTATAATTATTACAGTTCTAGCGATAATAACTGCATTATATGGGTAATAATGCACGTTATATTGCTAATAATATAAGTAATGAGTACAATTATTACAGTTCTAGCGATAATAACTGCATTATATGGGTAATAATGCATGTTATATTGATAATATCGGGAGTAATAAGTATAATTATTATAGTTCTAGCGATAATAACTGCATAATATGGGTAATAATGCATGTTATATTGATGATAATAAAAGTAATACGTATATTTATTATAGTTCTAGCGATAATAACTGCATAATATGGGTAATAATGCATGTTATATTGATAATAATCTAAGTAATAAGTATAATTATTACAGTTCTAGCGATAATAACTGCATTATATGGGTAATAATGCACGTTATATTGCTAATAATATAAGTAATGAGTACAATTATTACAGTTCTAGCGATAATAACTGCATTATATGGGTAATAATGCACGTTATATTGCTAATAATATAAGTAATAAGTATAATTATTACAGTTCTAGCGATAATAACTGCATTATATGGGTAATAATGCATGTTATATTGATAATATCGGGAGTAATAAGTATAATTATTATAGTTCTAGCGATAATAACTGCATAATATGGGTAATAATGCATGTTATATTGATGATAATAAAAGTAATACGTATATTTATTATAGTTCTAGCGATAATAACTGCATAATATGGGTAATAATGCATGTCATATTGATAATAATCTAAGTAATAAGTATAATTATTACAGTTCTAGCGATAATAACTGCATTATATGGGCAATAATGCACGTTATATTGCTAACAATATAAGTAATAAGTATAATTATTACAGTTCTAGCGATAATAACTGCATTATATGGGTAATAATGCATGTTATATTGATGATAATGAAAGTAATACGTATATTTGTTATAGTTCTAGCGATAATAACTGCATAATATGGGTAATAATGCATGTTATATTGAGAATAATATAAGTAATAAGTATAATTATTACAGTTCTGGCGATAATAACTGCATTATATGGGTAATAATGCACGTTATATTGCTAATAGTATAAGTAATAAGTATAATTATTACAGTTCTAGCGATAATACCTCCATTATATGGGTAATAATGCATGTTATATTGATAATATCGGGAGTAATAAGTATAATTATTATATTTCTAGCGATAATAATAGTAAAATATGGCAAATAGTGCATGTTATATTGATAATAATAAAAGTAATAAGTATATTTATTACAGTTCTATCGATAATAACTGCATAATATGGGTAATAATGCATGTTATATTGATGATAATAAAAGTAATACGTATATTTATTATAGTTCTAGCGATAATAACTGCATAATATGGGTAATAATGCATGTTATATTGATAATAATATAAGTAATAAGTATAATTATTACAGTTCTAGCGATAATAACTGCATTATATGGGTAATAATGCACGTTATATTGCTAATAATATAAGTAATGAGTACAATTATTACAGTTCTAGCGATAATAACTGCATTATATGGGTAATAATGCATGTTATATTGATAATATCGGGAGTAATAAGTATAATTATTATAGTTCTAGCGATAATAACTGCATAATATGGGTAATAATGCATGTTATATTGATGATAATAAAAGTAATACGTATATTTATTATAGTTCTAGCGATAATAACTGCATAATATGGGTAATAATGCATGTTATATTGATAATAATCTAAGTAATAAGTATAATTATTACAGTTCTAGCGATAATAACTGCATTATATGGGTAATAATGCACGTTATATTGCTAATAATATAAGTAATGAGTACAATTATTACAGTTCTAGCGATAATAACTGCATTATATGGGTAATAATGCACGTTATATTGCTAATAATATAAGTAATAAGTATAATTATTACAGTTCTAGCGATAATAACTGCATTATAGGGGTAATAATGCACGTTTTATTGTTAACAATATAAGTAATAAGTATAATTATTACAGTTCTAGCGATAATAACTGCATTATATGGGTAATAATGCATGTTATATTGATAATATCGGGAGTAATAAGTATAATTATTATAGTTCTAGCGATAATAATAGTAAAATATGGCAAATAGTGCATGTTATATTGATAATAATAAAAGTAATAAGTATATTTATTACAGTTCTATCGATAATAACTGCATAATATGGGTAATAATGCATGTTATATTGATGATAATAAAAGTAATACGTATATTTATTATAGTTCTAGCGATAATAACTGCATAATATGGGTAATAATGCATGTTATATTGATAATAATATAAGTAATAAGTATAATTATTACAGTTCTAGCGATAATAACTGCATTATATGGGTAATAATGCACGTTATATTGCTAATAATATAAGTAATGAGTACAATTATTACAGTTCTAGCGATAATAACTGCATTATATGGGTAATAATGCACGTTATATTGCTAATAATATAAGTAATAAGTATAATTATTACAGTTCTAGCGATAATAACTGCATTATATGGGTAATAATGCATGTTATATTGATAATATCGGGAGTAATAAGTATAATTATTATAGTTCTAGCGATAATAACTGCATAATATGGGTAATAATGCATGTTATATTGATGATAATAAAAGTAATACGTATATTTATTATAGTTCTAGCGATAATAACTGCATAATATGGGTAATAATGCATGTTATATCGATAATAATCTAAGTAATAAGTATAATTATTACAGTTCTAGCGATAATAACTGCATTATATGGGCAATAATGCACGTTATATTGCTAACAATATAAGTAATAAGTATAATTATTACAGTTCTAGCGATAATAACTGCATTATATGGGTAATAATGCATGTTATATTGATGATAATGAAAGTAATACGTATATTTGTTATAGTTCTAGCGATAATAACTGCATAATATGGGTAATAATGCATGTTATATTGAGAATAATATAAGTAATAAGTATAATTATTACAGTTCTGGCGATAATAACTGCATTATATGGGTAATAATGCACGTTATATTGCTAATAGTATAAGTAATAAGTATAATTATTACAGTTCTAGCGATAATACCTCCATTATATGGGTAATAATGCATGTTATATTGATAATATCGGGAGTAATAAGTATAATTATTATAGTTCTAGCGATAATAATAGTAAAATATGGCAAATAGTGCATGTTATATTGATAATAATAAAAGTAATAAGTATATTTATTACAGTTCTATCGATAATAACTGCATAATATGGGTAATAATGCATGTTATATTGATGATAATAAAAGTAATACGTATATTTATTATAGTTCTAGCGATAATAACTGCATAATATGGGTAATAATGCATGTTATATTGATAATAATATAAGTAATAAGTATAATTATTACAGTTCTAGCGATAATAACTGCATTATATGGGTAATAATGCACGTTATATTGCTAATAATATAAGTAATGAGTACAATTATTACAGTTCTAGCGATAATAACTGCATTATATGGGTAATAATGCATGTTATATTGATAATATCGGGAGTAATAAGTATAATTATTATAGTTCTAGCGATAATAACTGCATAATATGGGTAATAATGCATGTTATATTGATGATAATAAAAGTAATACGTATATTTATTATAGTTCTAGCGATAATAACTGCATAATATGGGTAATAATGCATGTTATATTGATAATAATCTAAGTAATAAGTATAATTATTACAGTTCTAGCGATAATAACTGCATTATATGGGTAATAATGCACGTTATATTGCTAATAATATAAGTAATGAGTACAATTATTACAGTTCTAGCGATAATAACTGCATTATATGGGTAATAATGCACGTTATATTGCTAATAATATAAGTAATAAGTATAATTATTACAGTTCTAGCGATAATAACTGCATTATATGGGTAATAATGCATGTTATATTGATAATATCGGGAGTAATAAGTATAATTATTATAGTTCTAGCGATAATAACTGCATAATATGGGTAATAATGCATGTTATATTGATGATAATAAAAGTAATACGTATATTTATTATAGTTCTAGCGATAATAACTGCATAATATGGGTAATAATGCATGTTATATTGATAATAATCTAAGTAATAAGTATAATTATTACAGTTCTAGCGATAATAACTGCATTATATGGGCAATAATGCACGTTATATTGCTAACAATATAAGTAATAAGTATAATTATTACAGTTCTAGCGATAATAACTGCATTATATGGGTAATAATGCATGTTATATTGATGATAATGAAAGTAATACGTATATTTGTTATAGTTCTAGCGATAATAACTGCATAATATGGGTAATAATGCATGTTATATTGAGAATAATATAAGTAATAAGTATAATTATTACAGTTCTGGCGATAATAACTGCATTATATGGGTAATAATGCACGTTATATTGCTAATAGTATAAGTAATAAGTATAATTATTACAGTTCTAGCGATAATACCTCCATTATATGGGTAATAATGCATGTTATATTGATAATATCGGGAGTAATAAGTATAATTATTATATTTCTAGCGATAATAATAGTAAAATATGGCAAATAGTGCATGTTATATTGATAATAATAAAAGTAATAAGTATATTTATTACAGTTCTATCGATAATAACTGCATAATATGGGTAATAATGCATGTTATATTGATGATAATAAAAGTAATACGTATATTTATTATAGTTCTAGCGATAATAACTGCATAATATGGGTAATAATGCATGTTATATTGATAATAATATAAGTAATAAGTATAATTATTACAGTTCTAGCGATAATAACTGCATTATATGGGTAATAATGCACGTTATATTGCTAATAATATAAGTAATGAGTACAATTATTACAGTTCTAGCGATAATAACTGCATTATATGGGTAATAATGCATGTTATATTGATAATATCGGGAGTAATAAGTATAATTATTATAGTTCTAGCGATAATAACTGCATAATATGGGTAATAATGCATGTTATATTGATGATAATAAAAGTAATACGTATATTTATTATAGTTCTAGCGATAATAACTGCATAATATGGGTAATAATGCATGTTATATTGATAATAATCTAAGTAATAAGTATAATTATTACAGTTCTAGCGATAATAACTGCATTATATGGGTAATAATGCACGTTATATTGCTAATAATATAAGTAATGAGTACAATTATTACAGTTCTAGCGATAATAACTGCATTATATGGGTAATAATGCACGTTATATTGCTAATAATATAAGTAATAAGTATAATTATTACAGTTCTAGCGATAATAACTGCATTATAGGGGTAATAATGCACGTTTTATTGTTAATAATATAAGTAATATGTATAATTATTACAGTTCTAGCGATAATAACTGCATTATATGGGTAATAATGCATGTTATATTGATAATATCGGGAGTAATAAGTATAATTATTATAGTTCTAGCGATAATAATAGTAAAATATGGCAAATAGTGCATGTTATATTGATAATAATAAAAGTAATAAGTATATTTATTACAGTTCTATCGATAATAACTGCATAATATGGGTAATAATGCATGTTATATTGATGATAATAAAAGTAATACGTATATTTATTATAGTTCTAGCGATAATAACTGCATAATATGGGTAATAATGCATGTTATATTGATAATAATATAAGTAATAAGTATAATTATTACAGTTCTAGCGATAATAACTGCATTATATGGGTAATAATGCACGTTATATTGCTAATAATATAAGTAATGAGTACAATTATTACAGTTCTAGCGATAATAACTGCATTATATGGGTAATAATGCACGTTATATTGCTAATAATATAAGTAATAAGTATAATTATTACAGTTCTAGCGATAATAACTGCATTATATGGGTAATAATGCATGTTATATTGATAATATCGGGAGTAATAAGTATAATTATTATAGTTCTAGCGATAATAACTGCATAATATGGGTAATAATGCATGTTATATTGATGATAATAAAAGTAATACGTATATTTATTATAGTTCTAGCGATAATAACTGCATAATATGGGTAATAATGCATGTTATATCGATAATAATCTAAGTAATAAGTATAATTATTACAGTTCTAGCGATAATAACTGCATTATATGGGCAATAATGCACGTTATATTGCTAACAATATAAGTAATAAGTATAATTATTACAGTTCTAGCGATAATAACTGCATTATATGGGTAATAATGCATGTTATATTGATGATAATGAAAGTAATACGTATATTTGTTATAGTTCTAGCGATAATAACTGCATAATATGGGTAATAATGCATGTTATATTGAGAATAATATAAGTAATAAGTATAATTATTACAGTTCTGGCGATAATAACTGCATTATATGGGTAATAATGCACGTTATATTGCTAATAGTATAAGTAATAAGTATAATTATTACAGTTCTAGCGATAATACCTCCATTATATGGGTAATAATGCATGTTATATTGATAATATCGGGAGTAATAAGTATAATTATTATAGTTCTAGCGATAATAATAGTAAAATATGGCAAATAGTGCATGTTATATTGATAATAATAAAAGTAATAAGTATATTTATTACAGTTCTATCGATAATAACTGCATAATATGGGTAATAATGCATGTTATATTGATGATAATAAAAGTAATACGTATATTTATTATAGTTCTAGCGATAATAACTGCATAATATGGGTAATAATGCATGTTATATTGATAATAATATAAGTAATAAGTATAATTATTACAGTTCTAGCGATAATAACTGCATTATATGGGTAATAATGCACGTTATATTGCTAATAATATAAGTAATGAGTACAATTATTACAGTTCTAGCGATAATAACTGCATTATATGGGTAATAATGCATGTTATATTGATAATATCGGGAGTAATAAGTATAATTATTATAGTTCTAGCGATAATAACTGCATAATATGGGTAATAATGCATGTTATATTGATGATAATAAAAGTAATACGTATATTTATTATAGTTCTAGCGATAATAACTGCATAATATGGGTAATAATGCATGTTATATTGATAATAATCTAAGTAATAAGTATAATTATTACAGTTCTAGCGATAATAACTGCATTATATGGGTAATAATGCACGTTATATTGCTAATAATATAAGTAATGAGTACAATTATTACAGTTCTAGCGATAATAACTGCATTATATGGGTAATAATGCACGTTATATTGCTAATAATATAAGTAATAAGTATAATTATTACAGTTCTAGCGATAATAACTGCATTATATGGGTAATAATGCATGTTATATTGATAATATCGGGAGTAATAAGTATAATTATTATAGTTCTAGCGATAATAACTGCATAATATGGGTAATAATGCATGTTATATTGATGATAATAAAAGTAATACGTATATTTATTATAGTTCTAGCGATAATAACTGCATAATATGGGTAATAATGCATGTTATATTGATAATAATCTAAGTAATAAGTATAATTATTACAGTTCTAGCGATAATAACTGCATTATATGGGCAATAATGCACGTTATATTGCTAACAATATAAGTAATAAGTATAATTATTACAGTTCTAGCGATAATAACTGCATTATATGGGTAATAATGCATGTTATATTGATGATAATGAAAGTAATACGTATATTTGTTATAGTTCTAGCGATAATAACTGCATAATATGGGTAATAATGCATGTTATATTGAGAATAATATAAGTAATAAGTATAATTATTACAGTTCTGGCGATAATAACTGCATTATATGGGTAATAATGCACGTTATATTGCTAATAGTATAAGTAATAAGTATAATTATTACAGTTCTAGCGATAATACCTCCATTATATGGGTAATAATGCATGTTATATTGATAATATCGGGAGTAATAAGTATAATTATTATAGTTCTAGCGATAATAATAGTAAAATATGGCAAATAGTGCATGTTATATTGATAATAATAAAAGTAATAAGTATATTTATTACAGTTCTATCGATAATAACTGCATAATATGGGCAATAATGCATGTTATATTGATGATAATAAAAGTAATACGTATATTTATTATAGTTCTAGCGATAATAACTGCATAATATGGGTAATAATGCATGTTATATTGAGAATAATATAAGTAATAAGTATAATTATTACAGTTCTAGCGATAATAACTGCATTATATGGGTAATAATGCACGTTATATTGCTAGTAGTATAAGTAATAAGTATAATTATTACAGTTCTAGCGATAATAACTGCATTATATGGGTAATAATGCATGTTATATTGATAATATCGGGAGTAATAAGTATAATTATTATAGTTCTAGCGATAATAATAGTAAAATATGGCAAATAGTGCATGTTATATTGATAATAATAAAAGTAATAAGTATATTTATTACAGTTCTATCGATAATAACTGCATAATATGGGTAATAGTGCATGTTATATTGATGATAATAAAAGTAATACATATATTTATTATAGTTCTAGCGATAATAACTGCATAATATGGGTAATAATGCATGTTATATTGATAATAATATAAGTAATAAGTATAATTATTACAGTTCTAGCGATAATAACTGCATTATATGGGTAATAATGCACGTTATATTGCTAATAATATAAGTAATGAGTACAATTATTACAGTTCTAGCGATAATAACTGCATTATATGGGTCATAATGCACGTTATATTGCTAATAATATAAGTAATAAGTATAATTATTACAGTTCTAGCGATAATAACTGCATTATATGGGTAATAATGCACGTTATATTGTTAATAATATAAGTAATAAGTATAATTATTACAGTTCTAGCGATAATAACTGCATTATATGGGTAATAATGCATGTTATATTGATAATATCGGAAGTAATAAGTATAATTATTATAGTTCCAGCGATAATAATAGTAAAATATGGCAAATAGTGCATGTTATATTGATAATAATAAAAGTAATAAGTATATTTATTATACTTCTGTCGATAATAACTGCATTATATGGGTGATAATGCATGTTATATTGATAATAACAAAAGCAATAAGTATAATTATTACAGTTCTAGCGATAATAGCTCCATTATATGGGTAATAATGCATGTTATATTGATAATAATATAAGTAATAAGTATAATTATTACAGTTCTAGCGATAATAACTGCATTATATGGGTAATAATGCATGTTATACTAATAATAATATAAGTAATAAGTATAATTATTACAGTTCTAGCGATAATAACTGCATAATATGGGTAATAATGCACGTTATATTGATAATAATAAAAGTAATGAGTATAATTATTACAGTTCTAGCGATAATAACTGCATTATATGGGTAATAATGCATGTTATATTGATAATAATAAAAGTAATAAGTATATTTATTATAGTTCTATCGATAATAACTGCATAATATGGGTAATAATGCACGTTATGTTGATGATAATAAAAGTAGTAAGTATATTTATTATAGTTCTATCGATTATAACTTCATAATATGGGTAATAATGCATGTTATATTGAGAATAATATAAGTAATAAGTATAATTACTATAGTTCTAGGGATAATAATAGTGCAATATGGCTAATAGTGCATGTTCTATTGATAATAATAAAAGTAATAAGTATATTTATTATAGTTCTGTCGATAATAACTGCATAATATGGGTAACAATGCATGTTATATTGAGAATAATATAAGTAATAAGTATAATTATTACATTTCTAGCGATAATAACTGCATTATATGCGTAATAATGCATGTTATATTGATAATATGGGGAGTAATAAGTATAATTATTATAGTTCTAGCGATAATAATAGTAAAATATGGCTAATAGTGCATGTTATATTGATAATAATAAAAGTAATAAGTATATTTATTACAGTTCTATCGATAGAAATTGCATAATATGGGTAATAATGCATGTTATATTGATGATAATAAAAGTAATACGTATATTTATTATAGTTCTAGCGATAATAACTGCATAATATGGCTAATAATGCATGTTATATTGATAATAATAAAAGTAATAAGTATATTTATTATAGTTCTATCGATAATAACTGCATAATATGGGTAATAATGCACGTTATATTGATGATAATAAAAGTAGTAAGTATATTTATTATAGTTCTACCGATTATAACTGCATAATTTGGGTAATAATTCATGTTATATTGAGAATAATATAAGTAATAGGTATAATTATTACAGTTCTAGCGATAATAACTGCATTATTTGGGTAATAATGGATGTTATATTGATAATATCGGGAGTAATAAGTATAATTATTACAGTTCTAGCGATAATACTAGTAAAATATGGCTAAGAGTGCCTGTTATATTGATAATAATAAAAGTAATAAGTATATTTATTATACTTCTGTGGATAATAACCGCATAATATGGGTAACAATGCATGTTATATTGAGAATAATATAAGTAATAAGCATAATTATTACAGTTCTAGCGATAATAACTGCATTATATGCGTAATAATGCATGTTATATTGATAATATCGGGAGTAATAAGTATAATTATTATAGTTCTAGCGATAATAATAGTAAAATATGGCTAATAGTGCATGTTATATTGATAATAATAAAAGTAATAAGTATATTTGTTACAGTTCTATCGATAGAAACTGCATAATATGGGTAATAATGCATGTTATATTGAGAATAATATAAGTAATAAGTATAATTATTACAGTTCTAGCGATAATAACTGCATTATATGGGTAATAATGCACGTTATATTGCTAATAATATAAGTAATGAGTACAATTATTACAGTTCTAGCGATAATAACTGCATTATATGGGTAATAATGCACGTTATATTGCTAATAATATAAGTAATGAGTACAATTATTACAGTTCTAGCGATAATAACTGCATTATATGGGTAATAATGCATGTTATATTGATAATATCGGGAGTAATAAGTATAATTATTATAGTTCTAGCGATAATAACTGCATAATATGGGTAATAATGCATGTTATATTGATGATAATAAAAGTAATACGTATATTTATTATAGTTCTAGCGATAATAACTGCATAATATGGGTAATAATGCATGTTATATTGATAATAATCTAAGTAATAAGTATAATTATTACAGTTCTAGCGATAATAACTGCATTATATGGGTAATAATGCACGTTATATTGCTAATAATATAAGTAATGAGTACAATTATTACAGTTCTAGCGATAATAACTGCATTATATGGGTAATAATGCACGTTATATTGCTAATAATATAAGTAATAAGTATAATTATTACAGTTCTAGCGATAATAACTGCATTATAGGGGTAATAATGCACGTTTTATTGTTAATAATATAAGTAATAAGTATAATTATTACAGTTCTAGCGATAATAACTGCATTATATGGGTAATAATGCATGTTATATTGATAATATCGGGAGTAATAAGTATAATTATTATAGTTCTAGCGATAATAATAGTAAAATATGGCAAATAGTGCATGTTATATTGATAATAATAAAAGTAATAAGTATATTTATTACAGTTCTATCGATAATAACTGCATAATATGGGTAATAATGCATGTTATATTGATGATAATAAAAGTAATACGTATATTTATTATAGTTCTAGCGATAATAACTGCATAATATGGGTAATAATGCATGTTATATTGATAATAATATAAGTAATAAGTATAATTATTACAGTTCTAGCGATAATAACTGCATTATATGGGTAATAATGCACGTTATATTGCTAATAATATAAGTAATGAGTACAATTATTACAGTTCTAGCGATAATAACTGCATTATATGGGTAATAATGCACGTTATATTGCTAATAATATAAGTAATAAGTATAATTATTACAGTTCTAGCGATAATAACTGCATTATATGGGTAATAATGCATGTTATATTGATAATATCGGGAGTAATAAGTATAATTATTATAGTTCTAGCGATAATAACTGCATAATATGGGTAATAATGCATGTTATATTGATGATAATAAAAGTAATACGTATATTTATTATAGTTCTAGCGATAATAACTGCATAATATGGGTAATAATGCATGTTATATCGATAATAATCTAAGTAATAAGTATAATTATTACAGTTCTAGCGATAATAACTGCATTATATGGGCAATAATGCACGTTATATTGCTAACAATATAAGTAATAAGTATAATTATTACAGTTCTAGCGATAATAACTGCATTATATGGGTAATAATGCATGTTATATTGATGATAATGAAAGTAATACGTATATTTGTTATAGTTCTAGCGATAATAACTGCATAATATGGGTAATAATGCATGTTATATTGAGAATAATATAAGTAATAAGTATAATTATTACAGTTCTGGCGATAATAACTGCATTATATGGGTAATAATGCACGTTATATTGCTAATAGTATAAGTAATAAGTATAATTATTACAGTTCTAGCGATAATACCTCCATTATATGGGTAATAATGCATGTTATATTGATAATATCGGGAGTAATAAGTATAATTATTATAGTTCTAGCGATAATAATAGTAAAATATGGCAAATAGTGCATGTTATATTGATAATAATAAAAGTAATAAGTATATTTATTACAGTTCTATCGATAATAACTGCATAATATGGGTAATAATGCATGTTATATTGATGATAATAAAAGTAATACGTATATTTATTATAGTTCTAGCGATAATAACTGCATAATATGGGTAATAATGCATGTTATATTGATAATAATATAAGTAATAAGTATAATTATTACAGTTCTAGCGATAATAACTGCATTATATGGGTAATAATGCACGTTATATTGCTAATAATATAAGTAATGAGTACAATTATTACAGTTCTAGCGATAATAACTGCATTATATGGGTAATAATGCATGTTATATTGATAATATCGGGAGTAATAAGTATAATTATTATAGTTCTAGCGATAATAACTGCATAATATGGGTAATAATGCATGTTATATTGATGATAACAAAAGTAATACGTATATTTATTATAGTTCTAGCGATAATAACTGCATAATATGGGTAATAATGCATGTTATATTGATAATAATCTAAGTAATAAGTATAATTATTACAGTTCTAGCGATAATAACTGCATTATATGGGTAATAATGCACGTTATATTGCTAATAATATAAGTAATGAGTACAATTATTACAGTTCTAGCGATAATAACTGCATTATATGGGTAATAATGCACGTTATATTGCTAATAATATAAGTAATAAGTATAATTATTACAGTTCTAGCGATAATAACTGCATTATATGGGTAATAATGCATGTTATATTGATAATATCGGGAGTAATAAGTATAATTATTATAGTTCTAGCGATAATAACTGCATAATATGGGTAATAATGCATGTTATATTGATGATAATAAAAGTAATACGTATATTTATTATAGTTCTAGCGATAATAACTGCATAATATGGGTAATAATGCATGTTATATTGATAATAATCTAAGTAATAAGTATAATTATTACAGTTCTAGCGATAATAACTGCATTATATGGGCAATAATGCACGTTATATTGCTAACAATATAAGTAATAAGTATAATTATTACAGTTCTAGCGATAATAACTGCATTATATGGGTAATAATGCATGTTATATTGATGATAATGAAAGTAATACGTATATTTGTTATAGTTCTAGCGATAATAACTGCATAATATGGGTAATAATGCATGTTATATTGAGAATAATATAAGTAATAAGTATAATTATTACAGTTCTGGCGATAATAACTGCATTATATGGGTAATAATGCACGTTATATTGCTAATAGTATAAGTAATAAGTATAATTATTACAGTTCTAGCGATAATACCTCCATTATATGGGTAATAATGCATGTTATATTGATAATATCGGGAGTAATAAGTATAATTATTATAGTTCTAGCGATAATAATAGTAAAATATGGCAAATAGTGCATGTTATATTGATAATAATAAAAGTAATAAGTATATTTATTACAGTTCTATCGATAATAACTGCATAATATGGGCAATAATGCATGTTATATTGATGATAATAAAAGTAATACGTATATTTATTATAGTTCTAGCGATAATAACTGCATAATATGGGTAATAATGCATGTTATATTGAGAATAATATAAGTAATAAGTATAATTATTACAGTTCTAGCGATAATAACTGCATTATATGGGTAATAATGCACGTTATATTGCTAGTAGTATAAGTAATAAGTATAATTATTACAGTTCTAGCGATAATAACTGCATTATATGGGTAATAATGCATGTTATATTGATAATATCGGGAGTAATAAGTATAATTATTATAGTTCTAGCGATAATAATAGTAAAATATGGCAAATAGTGCATGTTATATTGATAATAATAAAAGTAATAAGTATATTTATTACAGTTCTATCGATAATAACTGCATAATATGGGTAATAGTGCATGTTATATTGATGATAATAAAAGTAATACATATATTTATTATAGTTCTAGCGATAATAACTGCATAATATGGGTAATAATGCATGTTATATTGATAATAATATAAGTAATAAGTATAATTATTACAGTTCTAGCGATAATAACTGCATTATATGGGTAATAATGCATGTTATACTAATAATAATATAAGTACTAAGTATAATTATTACAGTTCTAGCGATAATAACTGCATAATATGGGTAATAATGCACGTTATATTGATAATAATAAAAGTAATGAGTATAATTATTACAGTTCTAGCGATAATAACTGCATTATATGGGTAATAATGCATGTTATATTGATAATATCGGGAGTAATAAGTATAATTATTATAGTTCTAGCGATAATAATAGTAAAATATGGCAAATAGTGCATGTTATATTGATAATAATAAAAGTAATAAGTATATTTATTACAGTTCTATCGATAATAACTGCATAATATGGGTAATAGTGCATGTTATATTGATGATAATAAAAGTAATACATATATTTATTATAGTTCTAGCGATAATAACTGCATAATATGGGTAATAATGCATGTTATATTGATAATAATATAAGTAATAAGTATAATTATTACAGTTCTAGCGATAATAACTGCATTATATGGGTAATAATGCACGTTATATTGCTAATAATATAAGTAATGAGTACAATTATTACAGTTCTAGCGATAATAACTGCATTATATGGGTCATAATGCACGTTATATTGCTAATAATATAAGTAATAAGTATAATTATTACAGTTCTAGCGATAATAACTGCATTATATGGGTAATAATGCACGTTATATTGTTAATAATATAAGTAATAAGTATAATTATTACAGTTCTAGCGATAATAACTGCATTATATGGGTAATAATGCATGTTATATTGATAATATCGGAAGTAATAAGTATAATTATTATAGTTCCAGCGATAATAATAGTAAAATATGGCAAATAGTGCATGTTATATTGATAATAATAAAAGTAATAAGTATATTTATTATACTTCTGTCGATAATAACTGCATTATATGGGTGATAATGCATGTTATATTGATAATAACAAAAGCAATAAGTATAATTATTACAGTTCTAGCGATAATAGCTCCATTATATGGGTAATAATGCATGTTATATTGATAATAATATAAGTAATAAGTATAATTATTACAGTTCTAGCGATAATAACTGCATTATATGGGTAATAATGCATGTTATACTAATAATAATATAAGTAATAAGTATAATTATTACAGTTCTAGCGATAATAACTGCATAATATGGGTAATAATGCACGTTATATTGATAATAATAAAAGTAATGAGTATAATTATTACAGTTCTAGCGATAATAACTGCATTATATGGGTAATAATGCATGTTATATTGATAATAATAAAAGTAATAAGTATATTTATTATAGTTCTATCGATAATAACTGCATAATATGGGTAATAATGCACGTTATGTTGATGATAATAAAAGTAGTAAGTATATTTATTATAGTTCTATCGATTATAACTTCATAATATGGGTAATAATGCATGTTATATTGAGAATAATATAAGTAATAAGTATAATTACTATAGTTCTAGGGATAATAATAGTGCAATATGGCTAATAGTGCATGTTCTATTGATAATAATAAAAGTAATAAGTATATTTATTATAGTTCTGTCGATAATAACTGCATAATATGGGTAACAATGCATGTTATATTGAGAATAATATAAGTAATAAGTATAATTATTACATTTCTAGCGATAATAACTGCATTATATGCGTAATAATGCATGTTATATTGATAATATGGGGAGTAATAAGTATAATTATTATAGTTCTAGCGATAATAATAGTAAAATATGGCTAATAGTGCATGTTATATTGATAATAATAAAAGTAATAAGTATATTTATTACAGTTCTATCGATAGAAATTGCATAATATGGGTAATAATGCATGTTATATTGATGATAATAAAAGTAATACGTATATTTATTATAGTTCTAGCGATAATAACTGCATAATATGGCTAATAATGCATGTTATATTGATAATAATAAAAGTAATAAGTATATTTATTATAGTTCTATCGATAATAACTGCATAATATGGGTAATAATGCACGTTATATTGATGATAATAAAAGTAGTAAGTATATTTATTATAGTTCTACCGATTATAACTGCATAATTTGGGTAATAATTCATGTTATATTGAGAATAATATAAGTAATAGGTATAATTATTACAGTTCTAGCGATAATAACTGCATTATTTGGGTAATAATGGATGTTATATTGATAATATCGGGAGTAATAAGTATAATTATTACAGTTCTAGCGATAATACTAGTAAAATATGGCTAAGAGTGCCTGTTATATTGATAATAATAAAAGTAATAAGTATATTTATTATACTTCTGTGGATAATAACCGCATAATATGGGTAACAATGCATGTTATATTGAGAATAATATAAGTAATAAGCATAATTATTACAGTTCTAGCGATAATAACTGCATTATATGCGTAATAATGCATGTTATATTGATAATATCGGGAGTAATAAGTATAATTATTATAGTTCTAGCGATAATAATAGTAAAATATGGCTAATAGTGCATGTTATATTGATAATAATAAAAGTAATAAGTATATTTGTTACAGTTCTATCGATAGAAACTGCATAATATGGGTAATAATGCATGTTATATTGAGAATAATATAAGTAATAAGTATAATTATTACAGTTCTAGCGATAATAACTGCATTATATGGGTAATAATGCACGTTATATTGCTAATAATATAAGTAATGAGTACAATTATTACAGTTCTAGCGATAATAACTGCATTATATGGGTAATAATGCACGTTATATTGCTAATAATATAAGTAATGAGTACAATTATTACAGTTCTAGCGATAATAACTGCATTATATGGGTAATAATGCATGTTATATTGATAATATCGGGAGTAATAAGTATAATTATTATAGTTCTAGCGATAATAACTGCATAATATGGGTAATAATGCATGTTATATTGATGATAATAAAAGTAATACGTATATTTATTATAGTTCTAGCGATAATAACTGCATAATATGGGTAATAATGCATGTTATATTGATAATAATCTAAGTAATAAGTATAATTATTACAGTTCTAGCGATAATAACTGCATTATATGGGTAATAATGCACGTTATATTGCTAATAATATAAGTAATGAGTACAATTATTACAGTTCTAGCGATAATAACTGCATTATATGGGTAATAATGCACGTTATATTGCTAATAATATAAGTAATAAGTATAATTATTACAGTTCTAGCGATAATAACTGCATTATAGGGGTAATAATGCACGTTTTATTGTTAATAATATAAGTAATAAGTATAATTATTACAGTTCTAGCGATAATAACTGCATTATATGGGTAATAATGCATGTTATATTGATAATATCGGGAGTAATAAGTATAATTATTATAGTTCTAGCGATAATAATAGTAAAATATGGCAAATAGTGCATGTTATATTGATAATAATAAAAGTAATAAGTATATTTATTACAGTTCTATCGATAATAACTGCATAATATGGGTAATAATGCATGTTATATTGATGATAATAAAAGTAATACGTATATTTATTATAGTTCTAGCGATAATAACTGCATAATATGGGTAATAATGCATGTTATATTGATAATAATATAAGTAATAAGTATAATTATTACAGTTCTAGCGATAATAACTGCATTATATGGGTAATAATGCACGTTATATTGCTAATAATATAAGTAATGAGTACAATTATTACAGTTCTAGCGATAATAACTGCATTATATGGGTAATAATGCACGTTATATTGCTAATAATATAAGTAATAAGTATAATTATTACAGTTCTAGCGATAATAACTGCATTATATGGGTAATAATGCATGTTATATTGATAATATCGGGAGTAATAAGTATAATTATTATAGTTCTAGCGATAATAACTGCATAATATGGGTAATAATGCATGTTATATTGATGATAATAAAAGTAATACGTATATTTATTATAGTTCTAGCGATAATAACTGCATAATATGGGTAATAATGCATGTTATATCGATAATAATCTAAGTAATAAGTATAATTATTACAGTTCTAGCGATAATAACTGCATTATATGGGCAATAATGCACGTTATATTGCTAACAATATAAGTAATAAGTATAATTATTACAGTTCTAGCGATAATAACTGCATTATATGGGTAATAATGCATGTTATATTGATGATAATGAAAGTAATACGTATATTTGTTATAGTTCTAGCGATAATAACTGCATAATATGGGTAATAATGCATGTTATATTGAGAATAATATAAGTAATAAGTATAATTATTACAGTTCTGGCGATAATAACTGCATTATATGGGTAATAATGCACGTTATATTGCTAATAGTATAAGTAATAAGTATAATTATTACAGTTCTAGCGATAATACCTCCATTATATGGGTAATAATGCATGTTATATTGATAATATCGGGAGTAATAAGTATAATTATTATAGTTCTAGCGATAATAATAGTAAAATATGGCAAATAGTGCATGTTATATTGATAATAATAAAAGTAATAAGTATATTTATTACAGTTCTATCGATAATAACTGCATAATATGGGTAATAATGCATGTTATATTGATGATAATAAAAGTAATACGTATATTTATTATAGTTCTAGCGATAATAACTGCATAATATGGGTAATAATGCATGTTATATTGATAATAATATAAGTAATAAGTATAATTATTACAGTTCTAGCGATAATAACTGCATTATATGGGTAATAATGCACGTTATATTGCTAATAATATAAGTAATGAGTACAATTATTACAGTTCTAGCGATAATAACTGCATTATATGGGTAATAATGCATGTTATATTGATAATATCGGGAGTAATAAGTATAATTATTATAGTTCTAGCGATAATAACTGCATAATATGGGTAATAATGCATGTTATATTGATGATAACAAAAGTAATACGTATATTTATTATAGTTCTAGCGATAATAACTGCATAATATGGGTAATAATGCATGTTATATTGATAATAATCTAAGTAATAAGTATAATTATTACAGTTCTAGCGATAATAACTGCATTATATGGGTAATAATGCACGTTATATTGCTAATAATATAAGTAATGAGTACAATTATTACAGTTCTAGCGATAATAACTGCATTATATGGGTAATAATGCACGTTATATTGCTAATAATATAAGTAATAAGTATAATTATTACAGTTCTAGCGATAATAACTGCATTATATGGGTAATAATGCATGTTATATTGATAATATCGGGAGTAATAAGTATAATTATTATAGTTCTAGCGATAATAACTGCATAATATGGGTAATAATGCATGTTATATTGATGATAATAAAAGTAATACGTATATTTATTATAGTTCTAGCGATAATAACTGCATAATATGGGTAATAATGCATGTTATATTGATAATAATCTAAGTAATAAGTATAATTATTACAGTTCTAGCGATAATAACTGCATTATATGGGCAATAATGCACGTTATATTGCTAACAATATAAGTAATAAGTATAATTATTACAGTTCTAGCGATAATAACTGCATTATATGGGTAATAATGCATGTTATATTGATGATAATGAAAGTAATACGTATATTTGTTATAGTTCTAGCGATAATAACTGCATAATATGGGTAATAATGCATGTTATATTGAGAATAATATAAGTAATAAGTATAATTATTACAGTTCTGGCGATAATAACTGCATTATATGGGTAATAATGCACGTTATATTGCTAATAGTATAAGTAATAAGTATAATTATTACAGTTCTAGCGATAATACCTCCATTATATGGGTAATAATGCATGTTATATTGATAATATCGGGAGTAATAAGTATAATTATTATAGTTCTAGCGATAATAATAGTAAAATATGGCAAATAGTGCATGTTATATTGATAATAATAAAAGTAATAAGTATATTTATTACAGTTCTATCGATAATAACTGCATAATATGGGCAATAATGCATGTTATATTGATGATAATAAAAGTAATACGTATATTTATTATAGTTCTAGCGATAATAACTGCATAATATGGGTAATAATGCATGTTATATTGAGAATAATATAAGTAATAAGTATAATTATTACAGTTCTAGCGATAATAACTGCATTATATGGGTAATAATGCACGTTATATTGCTAGTAGTATAAGTAATAAGTATAATTATTACAGTTCTAGCGATAATAACTGCATTATATGGGTAATAATGCATGTTATATTGATAATATCGGGAGTAATAAGTATAATTATTATAGTTCTAGCGATAATAATAGTAAAATATGGCAAATAGTGCATGTTATATTGATAATAATAAAAGTAATAAGTATATTTATTACAGTTCTATCGATAATAACTGCATAATATGGGTAATAGTGCATGTTATATTGATGATAATAAAAGTAATACATATATTTATTATAGTTCTAGCGATAATAACTGCATAATATGGGTAATAATGCATGTTATATTGATAATAATATAAGTAATAAGTATAATTATTACAGTTCTAGCGATAATAACTGCATTATATGGGTAATAATGCATGTTATACTAATAATAATATAAGTAATAAGTATAATTATTACAGTTCTAGCGATAATAACTGCATAATATGGGTAATAATGCACGTTATATTGATAATAATAAAAGTAATGAGTATAATTATTACAGTTCTAGCGATAATAACTGCATTATATGGGTAATAATGCATGTTATATTGATAATAATAAAAGTAATAAGTATATTTATTATAGTTCTATCGATAATAACTGCATAATATGGGTAATAATGCACGTTATGTTGATGATAATAAAAGTAGTAAGTATATTTATTATAGTTCTATCGATTATAACTTCATAATATGGGTAATAATGCATGTTATATTGAGAATAATATAAGTAATAAGTATAATTACTATAGTTCTAGGGATAATAATAGTGCAATATGGCTAATAGTGCATGTTCTATTGATAATAATAAAAGTAATAAGTATATTTATTATAGTTCTGTCGATAATAACTGCATAATATGGGTAACAATGCATGTTATATTGAGAATAATATAAGTAATAAGTATAATTATTACATTTCTAGCGATAATAACTGCATTATATGCGTAATAATGCATGTTATATTGATAATATGGGGAGTAATAAGTATAATTATTATAGTTCTAGCGATAATAATAGTAAAATATGGCTAATAGTGCATGTTATATTGATAATAATAAAAGTAATAAGTATATTTATTACAGTTCTATCGATAGAAATTGCATAATATGGGTAATAATGCATGTTATATTGATGATAATAAAAGTAATACGTATATTTATTATAGTTCTAGCGATAATAACTGCATAATATGGCTAATAATGCATGTTATATTGATAATAATAAAAGTAATAAGTATATTTATTATAGTTCTATCGATAATAACTGCATAATATGGGTAATAATGCACGTTATATTGATGATAATAAAAGTAGTAAGTATATTTATTATAGTTCTACCGATTATAACTGCATAATTTGGGTAATAATTCATGTTATATTGAGAATAATATAAGTAATAGGTATAATTATTACAGTTCTAGCGATAATAACTGCATTATTTGGGTAATAATGGATGTTATATTGATAATATCGGGAGTAATAAGTATAATTATTACAGTTCTAGCGATAATACTAGTAAAATATGGCTAAGAGTGCCTGTTATATTGATAATAATAAAAGTAATAAGTATATTTATTATACTTCTGTGGATAATAACCGCATAATATGGGTAACAATGCATGTTATATTGAGAATAATATAAGTAATAAGCATAATTATTACAGTTCTAGCGATAATAACTGCATTATATGCGTAATAATGCATGTTATATTGATAATATCGGGAGTAATAAGTATAATTATTATAGTTCTAGCGATAATAATAGTAAAATATGGCTAATAGTGCATGTTATATTGATAATAATAAAAGTAATAAGTATATTTGTTACAGTTCTATCGATAGAAACTGCATAATATGGGTAATAATGCATGTTATATTGATGATAATAAAAGTAATACGTATATTTATTATAGTTCTAGCGATAATAACTGCATAAAATGGCTAATAATGCATGTTATATTGATAATAATAAAAGTAATAAGTATATTTATTATAGTTCTATCGATAATAACTGCAAAATATGGGTAATAATGCACGTTATATTGATGATAATAAAAGTAGTAAGTATATTTATTATAGTTCTATCGATAATAACTGCATAATATGGGTAATAATGCATGTTATATTGAGAATAATATAAGTAATAAGTATAATTATTACGGTTCTAGCGATAATAACTGTATTACATGGGTAATAATGCATGTTATATTGATAATAATAAAAGTAATAAGTATATTTATTATAGTTCTATCGATAATAACTGCATTATATGGGTAATAATGCATGTTATTTTGATGATAATAAAAGTAATACGTATATTTATTATAGTTCTAGCAATAATAACTGCATAATATGGATAATAATGCATGTTATATTGCTAATAATATAAGTAATAAGTATATTTATTACAGTTCTATCGATAATAACTGCATAATATGGGTAATAATGCATGTTATATTGATGATAATAAAAGTAATACGTATATTTATTATAGTTCTAGCGATAATAACTGCATAATATGGGTAATAATGCATGTTATATTGATAATAATCTAAGTAATAAGTATAATTATTACAGTTCTAGCGATAATAACTGCATTATATGGGCAATAATGCACGTTATATTGCTAACAATATAAGTAATAAGTATAATTATTACAGTTCTAGCGATAATAACTGCATTATATGGGTAATAATGCATGTTATATTGATGATAATGAAAGTAATACGTATATTTGTTATAGTTCTAGCGATAATAACTGCATAATATGGGTAATAATGCATGTTATATTGAGAATAATATAAGTAATAAGTATAATTATTACAGTTCTGGCGATAATAACTGCATTATATGGGTAATAATGCACGTTATATTGCTAATAGTATAAGTAATAAGTATAATTATTACAGTTCTAGCGATAATACCTCCATTATATGGGTAATAATGCATGTTATATTGATAATATCGGGAGTAATAAGTATAATTATTATAGTTCTAGCGATAATAATAGTAAAATATGGCAAATAGTGCATGTTATATTGATAATAATAAAAGTAATAAGTATATTTATTACAGTTCTATCGATAATAACTGCATAATATGGGCAATAATGCATGTTATATTGATGATAATAAAAGTAATACGTATATTTATTATAGTTCTAGCGATAATAACTGCATAATATGGGTAATAATGCATGTTATATTGAGAATAATATAAGTAATAAGTATAATTATTACAGTTCTAGCGATAATAACTGCATTATATGGGTAATAATGCACGTTATATTGCTAGTAGTATAAGTAATAAGTATAATTATTACAGTTCTAGCGATAATAACTGCATTATATGGGTAATAATGCATGTTATATTGATAATATCGGGAGTAATAAGTATAATTATTATAGTTCTAGCGATAATAATAGTAAAATATGGCAAATAGTGCATGTTATATTGATAATAATAAAAGTAATAAGTATATTTATTACAGTTCTATCGATAATAACTGCATAATATGGGTAATAGTGCATGTTATATTGATGATAATAAAAGTAATACGTATATTTATTATAGTTCTAGCGATAATAACTGCATAATATGGGTAATAATGCATGTTATATTGATAATAATATAAGTAATAAGTATAATTATTGCAGTTCTAGCGATAATAACTGCATTATATGGGTAATAATGCACGTTATATTGCTAATAATATAAGTAATGAGTACAATTATTACAGTTCTAGCGATAATAACTGCATTATATGGGTAATAATGCACGTTATATTGCTAATAATATAAGTAATAAGTATAATTATTACAGTTCTAGCGATAATAACTGCATTATATGGGTAATAATGCACGTTATATTGTTAATAATATAAGTAATAAGTATAATTATTACAGTTCTAGCGATAATAACTGCATTATATGGGTAATAATGCATGTTATATTGATAATATCGGAAGTAATAAGTATAATTATTATAGTTCCAGCGATAATAATAGTAAAATATGGCAAATAGTGCATGTTATATTGATAATAATAAAAGTAATAAGTATATTTATTATACTTCTGTCGATAATAACTGCATTATATGGGTGATAATGCATGTTATATTGATAATAACAAAAGCAATAAGTATAATTATTACAGTTCTAGCGATAATAGCTCCATTATATGGGTAATAATGCATGTTATATTGATAATAATATAAGTAATAAGTATAATTATTACAGTTCTAGCGATAATAACGGCATTATATGGGTAATAATGCATGTTATACTAATAATAATATAAGTAATAAGTATAATTATTACAGTTCTAGCGATAATAACTGCATAATATGGGTAATAATGCACGTTATATTGATAATAATAAAAGTAATGAGTATAATTATTACAGTTCTAGCGATAATAACTGCATTATATGGGTAATAATGCATGTTATATTGATAATAATAAAAGTAATAAGTATATTTATTATAGTTCTATCGATAATAACTGCATAATATGGGTAATAATGCACGTTATGTTGATGATAATAAAAGTAGTAAGTATATTTATTATAGTTCTATCGATTATAACTTCATAATATGGGTAATAATGCATGTTATATTGAGAATAATATAAGTAATAAGTATAATTACTATAGTTCTAGGGATAATAATAGTGCAATATGGCTAATAGTGCATGTTCTATTGATAATAATAAAAGTAATAAGTATATTTATTATAGTTCTGTCGATAATAACTGCATAATATGGGTAACAATGCATGTTATATTGAGAATAATATAAGTAATAAGTATAATTATTACATTTCTAGCGATAATAACTGCATTATATGCGTAATAATGCATGTTATATTGATAATATGGGGAGTAATAAGTATAATTATTATAGTTCTAGCGATAATAATAGTAAAATATGGCTAATAGTGCATGTTATATTGATAATAATAAAAGTAATAAGTATATTTATTACAGTTCTATCGATAGAAATTGCATAATATGGGTAATAATGCATGTTATATTGATGATAATAAAAGTAATACGTATATTTATTATAGTTCTAGCGATAATAACTGCATAATATGGCTAATAATGCATGTTATATTGATAATAATAAAAGTAATAAGTATATTTATTATAGTTCTATCGATAATAACTGCATAATATGGGTAATAATGCACGTTATATTGATGATAATAAAAGTAGTAAGTATATTTATTATAGTTCTACCGATTATAACTGCATAATTTGGGTAATAATTCATGTTATATTGAGAATAATATAAGTAATAGGTATAATTATTACAGTTCTAGCGATAATAACTGCATTATTTGGGTAATAATGGATGTTATATTGATAATATCGGGAGTAATAAGTATAATTATTACAGTTCTAGCGATAATACTAGTAAAATATGGCTAAGAGTGCCTGTTATATTGATAATAATAAAAGTAATAAGTATATTTATTATACTTCTGTGGATAATAACCGCATAATATGGGTAACAATGCATGTTATATTGAGAATAATATAAGCAATAAGCATAATTATTACAGTTCTAGCGATAATAACTGCATTATATGCGTAATAATGCATGTTATATTGATAATATCGGGAGTAATAAGTATAATTATTATAGTTCTAGCGATAATAATAGTAAAATATGGCTAATAGTGCATGTTATATTGATAATAATAAAAGTAATAAGTATATTTGTTACAGTTCTATCGATAGAAACTGCATAATATGGGTAATAATGCATGTTATATTGATGATAATAAAAGTAATACGTATATTTATTATAGTTCTAGCGATAATAACTGCATAAAATGGCTAATAATGCATGTTATATTGATAATAATAAAAGTAATAAGTATATTTATTATAGTTCTATCGATAATAACTGCAAAATATGGGTAATAATGCACGTTATATTGATGATAATAAAAGTAGTAAGTATATTTATTATAGTTCTATCGATAATAACTGCATAATATGGGTAATAATGCATGTTATATTGAGAATAATATAAGTAATAAGTATAATTATTACGGTTCTAGCGATAATAACTGTATTACATGGGTAATAATGCATGTTATATTGATAATAATAAAAGTAATAAGTATATTTATTATAGTTCTATCGATAATAACTGCATTATATGGGTAATAATGCATGTTATTTTGATGATAATAAAAGTAATACGTATATTTATTATAGTTCTAGCAATAATAACTGCATAATATGGATAATAATGCATGTTATATTGCTAATAATATAAGTAATAAGTAAAATTATTACCGTTCTAGCGATAATAAGTGCATAATATGCGTAATAATTCATGTTATATTGATAATATCGGGAGTAATAAGTATAATTATTACAGTTCTAGCGATAATAACTGCATTATATGGGTAATAATGCACGTTATATTGCTAATAATATAAGTAATGAGTACAATTATTACAGTTCTAGCGATAATAACTGCATTATATGGGTAATAATGCATGTTATATTGATAATATCGGGAGTAATAAGTATAATTATTATAGTTCTAGCGATAATAACTGCATAATATGGGTAATAATGCATGTTATATTGATGATAATAAAAGTAATACGTATATTTATTATAGTTCTAGCGATAATAACTGCATAATATGGGTAATAATGCATGTTATATTGATAATAATCTAAGTAATAAGTATAATTATTACAGTTCTAGCGATAATAACTGCATTATATGGGTAATAATGCACGTTATATTGCTAATAATATAAGTAATGAGTACAATTATTACAGTTCTAGCGATAATAACTGCATTATATGGGTAATAATGCACGTTATATTGCTAATAATATAAGTAATAAGTATAATTATTACAGTTCTAGCGATAATAACTGCATTATATGGGTAATAATGCATGTTATATTGATAATATCGGGAGTAATAAGTATAATTATTATAGTTCTAGCGATAATAACTGCATAATATGGGTAATAATGCATGTTATATTGATGATAATAAAAGTAATACGTATATTTATTATAGTTCTAGCGATAATAACTGCATAATATGGGTAATAATGCATGTCATATTGATAATAATCTAAGTAATAAGTATAATTATTACAGTTCTAGCGATAATAACTGCATTATATGGGCAATAATGCACGTTATATTGCTAACAATATAAGTAATAAGTATAATTATTACAGTTCTAGCGATAATAACTGCATTATATGGGTAATAATGCATGTTATATTGATGATAATGAAAGTAATACGTATATTTGTTATAGTTCTAGCGATAATAACTGCATAATATGGGTAATAATGCATGTTATATTGAGAATAATATAAGTAATAAGTATAATTATTACAGTTCTGGCGATAATAACTGCATTATATGGGTAATAATGCACGTTATATTGCTAATAGTATAAGTAATAAGTATAATTATTACAGTTCTAGCGATAATACCTCCATTATATGGGTAATAATGCATGTTATATTGATAATATCGGGAGTAATAAGTATAATTATTATAGTTCTAGCGATAATAATAGTAAAATATGGCAAATAGTGCATGTTATATTGATAATAATAAAAGTAATAAGTATATTTATTACAGTTCTATCGATAATAACTGCATAATATGGGTAATAATGCATGTTATATTGATGATAATAAAAGTAATACGTATATTTATTATAGTTCTAGCGATAATAACTGCATAATATGGGTAATAATGCATGTTATATTGATAATAATATAAGTAATAAGTATAATTATTACAGTTCTAGCGATAATAACTGCATTATATGGGTAATAATGCACGTTATATTGCTAATAATATAAGTAATGAGTACAATTATTACAGTTCTAGCGATAATAACTGCATTATATGGGTAATAATGCATGTTATATTGATAATATCGGGAGTAATAAGTATAATTATTATAGTTCTAGCGATAATAACTGCATAATATGGGTAATAATGCATGTTATATTGATGATAATAAAAGTAATACGTATATTTATTATAGTTCTAGCGATAATAACTGCATAATATGGGTAATAATGCATGTTATATTGATAATAATCTAAGTAATAAGTATAATTATTACAGTTCTAGCGATAATAACTGCATTATATGGGTAATAATGCACGTTATATTGCTAATAATATAAGTAATGAGTACAATTATTACAGTTCTAGCGATAATAACTGCATTATATGGGTAATAATGCACGTTATATTGCTAATAATATAAGTAATAAGTATAATTATTACAGTTCTAGCGATAATAACTGCATTATAGGGGTAATAATGCACGTTTTATTGTTAATAATATAAGTAATAAGTATAATTATTACAGTTCTAGCGATAATAACTGCATTATATGGGTAATAATGCATGTTATATTGATAATATCGGGAGTAATAAGTATAATTATTATAGTTCTAGCGATAATAATAGTAAAATATGGCAAATAGTGCATGTTATATTGATAATAATAAAAGTAATAAGTATATTTATTACAGTTCTATCGATAATAACTGCATAATATGGGTAATAATGCATGTTATATTGATGATAATAAAAGTAATACGTATATTTATTATAGTTCTAGCGATAATAACTGCATAATATGGGTAATAATGCATGTTATATTGATAATAATATAAGTAATAAGTATAATTATTACAGTTCTAGCGATAATAACTGCATTATATGGGTAATAATGCACGTTATATTGCTAATAATATAAGTAATGAGTACAATTATTACAGTTCTAGCGATAATAACTGCATTATATGGGTAATAATGCACGTTATATTGCTAATAATATAAGTAATAAGTATAATTATTACAGTTCTAGCGATAATAACTGCATTATATGGGTAATAATGCATGTTATATTGATAATATCGGGAGTAATAAGTATAATTATTATAGTTCTAGCGATAATAACTGCATAATATGGGTAATAATGCATGTTATATTGATGATAATAAAAGTAATACGTATATTTATTATAGTTCTAGCGATAATAACTGCATAATATGGGTAATAATGCATGTTATATCGATAATAATCTAAGTAATAAGTATAATTATTACAGTTCTAGCGATAATAACTGCATTATATGGGCAATAATGCACGTTATATTGCTAACAATATAAGTAATAAGTATAATTATTACAGTTCTAGCGATAATAACTGCATTATATGGGTAATAATGCATGTTATATTGATGATAATGAAAGTAATACGTATATTTGTTATAGTTCTAGCGATAATAACTGCATAATATGGGTAATAATGCATGTTATATTGAGAATAATATAAGTAATAAGTATAATTATTACAGTTCTGGCGATAATAACTGCATTATATGGGTAATAATGCACGTTATATTGCTAATAGTATAAGTAATAAGTATAATTATTACAGTTCTAGCGATAATACCTCCATTATATGGGTAATAATGCATGTTATATTGATAATATCGGGAGTAATAAGTATAATTATTATAGTTCTAGCGATAATAATAGTAAAATATGGCAAATAGTGCATGTTATATTGATAATAATAAAAGTAATAAGTATATTTATTACAGTTCTATCGATAATAACTGCATAATATGGGTAATAATGCATGTTATATTGATGATAATAAAAGTAATACGTATATTTATTATAGTTCTAGCGATAATAACTGCATAATATGGGTAATAATGCATGTTATATTGATAATAATATAAGTAATAAGTATAATTATTACAGTTCTAGCGATAATAACTGCATTATATGGGTAATAATGCACGTTATATTGCTAATAATATAAGTAATGAGTACAATTATTACAGTTCTAGCGATAATAACTGCATTATATGGGTAATAATGCATGTTATATTGATAATATCGGGAGTAATAAGTATAATTATTATAGTTCTAGCGATAATAACTGCATAATATGGGTAATAATGCATGTTATATTGATGATAATAAAAGTAATACGTATATTTATTATAGTTCTAGCGATAATAACTGCATAATATGGGTAATAATGCATGTTATATTGATAATAATCTAAGTAATAAGTATAATTATTACAGTTCTAGCGATAATAACTGCATTATATGGGTAATAATGCACGTTATATTGCTAATAATATAAGTAATGAGTACAATTATTACAGTTCTAGCGATAATAACTGCATTATATGGGTAATAATGCACGTTATATTGCTAATAATATAAGTAATAAGTATAATTATTACAGTTCTAGCGATAATAACTGCATTATATGGGTAATAATGCATGTTATATTGATAATATCGGGAGTAATAAGTATAATTATTATAGTTCTAGCGATAATAACTGCATAATATGGGTAATAATGCATGTTATATTGATGATAATCTAAGTAATAAGTATAATTATTACAGTTCTAGCGATAATAACTGCATTATATGGGCAATAATGCACGTTATATTGCTAACAATATAAGTAATAAGTATAATTATTACAGTTCTAGCGATAATAACTGCATTATATGGGTAATAATGCATGTTATATTGATGATAATGAAAGTAATACGTATATTTGTTATAGTTCTAGCGATAATAACTGCATAATATGGGTAATAATGCATGTTATATTGAGAATAATATAAGTAATAAGTATAATTATTACAGTTCTGGCGATAATAACTGCATTATATGGGTAATAATGCACGTTATATTGCTAATAGTATAAGTAATAAGTATAATTATTACAGTTCTAGCGATAATACCTCCATTATATGGGTAATAATGCATGTTATATTGATAATATCGGGAGTAATAAGTATAATTATTATAGTTCTAGCGATAATAATAGTAAAATATGGCAAATAGTGCATGTTATATTGATAATAATAAAAGTAATAAGTATATTTATTACAGTTCTATCGATAATAACTGCATAATATGGGCAATAATGCATGTTATATTGATGATAATAAAAGTAATACGTATATTTATTATAGTTCTAGCGATAATAACTGCATAATATGGGTAATAATGCATGTTATATTGAGAATAATATAAGTAATAAGTATAATTATTACAGTTCTAGCGATAATAACTGCATTATATGGGTAATAATGCACGTTATATTGCTAGTAGTATAAGTAATAAGTATAATTATTACAGTTCTAGCGATAATAACTGCATTATATGGGTAATAATGCATGTTATATTGATAATATCGGGAGTAATAAGTATAATTATTATAGTTCTAGCGATAATAATAGTAAAATATGGCAAATAGTGCATGTTATATTGATAATAATAAAAGTAATAAGTATATTTATTACAGTTCTATCGATAATAACTGCATAATATGGGTAATAGTGCATGTTATATTGATGATAATAAAAGTAATACATATATTTATTATAGTTCTAGCGATAATAACTGCATAATATGGGTAATAATGCATGTTATATTGATAATAATATAAGTAATAAGTATAATTATTACAGTTCTAGCGATAATAACTGCATTATATGGGTAATAATGCACGTTATATTGCTAATAATATAAGTAATGAGTACAATTATTACAGTTCTAGCGATAATAACTGCATTATATGGGTCATAATGCACGTTATATTGCTAATAATATAAGTAATAAGTATAATTATTACAGTTCTAGCGATAATAACTGCATTATATGGGTAATAATGCACGTTATATTGTTAATAATATAAGTAATAAGTATAATTATTACAGTTCTAGCGATAATAACTGCATTATATGGGTAATAATGCATGTTATATTGATAATATCGGAAGTAATAAGTATAATTATTATAGTTCCAGCGATAATAATAGTAAAATATGGCAAATAGTGCATGTTATATTGATAATAATAAAAGTAATAAGTATATTTATTATACTTCTGTCGATAATAACTGCATTATATGGGTGATAATGCATGTTATATTGATAATAACAAAAGCAATAAGTATAATTATTACAGTTCTAGCGATAATAGCTCCATTATATGGGTAATAATGCATGTTATATTGATAATAATATAAGTAATAAGTATAATTATTACAGTTCTAGCGATAATAACTGCATTATATGGGTAATAATGCATGTTATACTAATAATAATATAAGTAATAAGTATAATTATTACAGTTCTAGCGATAATAACTGCATAATATGGGTAATAATGCACGTTATATTGATAATAATAAAAGTAATGAGTATAATTATTACAGTTCTAGCGATAATAACTGCATTATATGGGTAATAATGCATGTTATATTGATAATAATAAAAGTAATAAGTATATTTATTATAGTTCTATCGATAATAACTGCATAATATGGGTAATAATGCACGTTATGTTGATGATAATAAAAGTAGTAAGTATATTTATTATAGTTCTATCGATTATAACTTCATAATATGGGTAATAATGCATGTTATATTGAGAATAATATAAGTAATAAGTATAATTACTATAGTTCTAGGGATAATAATAGTGCAATATGGCTAATAGTGCATGTTCTATTGATAATAATAAAAGTAATAAGTATATTTATTATAGTTCTGTCGATAATAACTGCATAATATGGGTAACAATGCATGTTATATTGAGAATAATATAAGTAATAAGTATAATTATTACATTTCTAGCGATAATAACTGCATTATATGCGTAATAATGCATGTTATATTGATAATATGGGGAGTAATAAGTATAATTATTATAGTTCTAGCGATAATAATAGTAAAATATGGCTAATAGTGCATGTTATATTGATAATAATAAAAGTAATAAGTATATTTATTACAGTTCTATCGATAGAAATTGCATAATATGGGTAATAATGCATGTTATATTGATGATAATAAAAGTAATACGTATATTTATTATAGTTCTAGCGATAATAACTGCATAATATGGCTAATAATGCATGTTATATTGATAATAATAAAAGTAATAAGTATATTTATTATAGTTCTATCGATAATAACTGCATAATATGGGTAATAATGCACGTTATATTGATGATAATAAAAGTAGTAAGTATATTTATTATAGTTCTACCGATTATAACTGCATAATTTGGGTAATAATTCATGTTATATTGAGAATAATATAAGTAATAGGTATAATTATTACAGTTCTAGCGATAATAACTGCATTATTTGGGTAATAATGGATGTTATATTGATAATATCGGGAGTAATAAGTATAATTATTACAGTTCTAGCGATAATACTAGTAAAATATGGCTAAGAGTGCCTGTTATATTGATAATAATAAAAGTAATAAGTATATTTATTATACTTCTGTGGATAATAACCGCATAATATGGGTAACAATGCATGTTATATTGAGAATAATATAAGTAATAAGCATAATTATTACAGTTCTAGCGATAATAACTGCATTATATGCGTAATAATGCATGTTATATTGATAATATCGGGAGTAATAAGTATAATTATTATAGTTCTAGCGATAATAATAGTAAAATATGGCTAATAGTGCATGTTATATTGATAATAATCTAAGTAATAAGTATAATTATTACAGTTCTAGCGATAATAACTGCATTATATGGCTAATAATGCATGTTATATTGATAATAATAAAAGTAATAAGTATATTTATTATAGTTCTATCGATAATAACTGCAAAATATGGGTAATAATGCACGTTATATTGATGATAATAAAAGTAGTAAGTATATTTATTATAGTTCTATCGATAATAACTGCATAATATGGGTAATAATGCATGTTATATTGAGAATAATATAAGTAATAAGTATAATTATTACGGTTCTAGCGATAATAACTGTATTACATGGGTAATAATGCATGTTATATTGATAATAATAAAAGTAATAAGTATATTTATTATAGTTCTATCGATAATAACTGCATTATATGGGTAATAATGCATGTTATTTTGATGATAATAAAAGTAATACGTATATTTATTATAGTTCTAGCAATAATAACTGCATAATATGGATAATAATGCATGTTATATTGCTAATAATATAAGTAATAAGTAAAATTATTACCGTTATAGCGATAATAAGTGCATAATATGCGTAATAATTCATGTTATATTGATAATATCGGGAGTAATAAGTATAATTATTACAGTTCTAGCGATAATAACTGCATTATATGGGTAATAATGGATGTTTTATTGATAATATTGGGAGTAATAAGTAAAATTATTATCGTTCTAGCGATAATAATAGTAAAATATGGCTAATAGTGCATGTTACATTGATAATAATAAAAGTAGTAAGTATATTTATTATAGATCTAGCGATAATAACTGCATTATATGGGTAATAATGCATGTTATATTGATGATAATAAAAGTAATACGTATATTTATTATAGTTCTAGCGATAATAACTGCATAATATGGGTAATAATGCATGTTATATTGATAATAATATAAGTAATAAGTATATTTATTACAGTTCTATCGATAGTAACTGCATAATATGGGTAATAATGCATGTTATATTGATGATAATAAAAGTAGTAAGTACATTTATTATAGTTCTAGCGATAATAAAAGTAAAATATGGCTAATAGTGCATGTTATACTGATAATAATAAAAGTAATAAGTATATTTATTACAGTTCTATCGATAGTAACTGCATAATATGGGTAATAATGCATGTTATATTGATGATAATAAAAGTAGTAAGTACATTTATTATAGTTCTAGCGATAATAAAAGTAAAATATGGCTAATAGTGCATGTTATATTGATAATAATAAAAGTAATAAGTATAATTAATACAGTCCTAGCGATAATAACTGCGTTATATGGGTAATAATGCATGTTATATTGATAATATCGGGAGTAATAAGTATAATTATTATAGTTCTAGCGATAATAATAGTAAAATATGGCTAATAGTGCATGTTTTATTGATAATAATAAAAGTAATAAGTATATTTATTACAGTTCTATCGATAGTAACTGCATAATATGGGTAATAATGCATGTTATATTGATGATAATAAAAGTAGTAAGTACATTTATTATAGTTCTAGCGATAATAAAAGTAAAATATGGCTAATAGTGCATGTTATACTGATAATAATAAAAGTAATAAGTATATTTATTATACTACTGTTGATAATAACTGCATTATATGGGTAATAATGCAAGTTACATTGATGATAATAAAAGTACTAAGTATATTTATTACAGTTCTATCGATAATAACTGCATAATATGGGTAATAATGCATGTTATATTGATGATAATGAAAGTAGTAAGTATATTTATTATAGCTCTAGCGATTATAACTTCATAATATGGGTAATAATGCATGTTATATTGATGCTAATGAAAGTAGTAAGTATATTTATTATAGCTCTAGCGATTATAACTGCATAATATGGGTAATAATGCATGTTATGTTGAGAATAATATAAAGAATAAGTATAATTAATACAGTCCTAGCGATAATAACTGCATTATATGGGTAATAATGCATGTTATATTGATAATATCGGGAGTAATAAGTATAATTATTATAGTCCTAGCGATAATAATAGTAAAATATGGCTAATAGTGCATGTTATATTGATAATAATAAAAGTAATAAGTATATTTATTACAGTTCTATCGATAGTAACTGCATAATATTGGTAATAATGCATGTTATATTGATGATAATAAAAGTAGTAAGTACATTTATTATAGTTCTAGCGATAATAAAAGTAAAATATGGCTAATAGTGCATGTTATACTGATAATAATAAAAGTAATAAGTATATTTATTATACTACTGTTGATAATAACTGCATTATATGGGTAATAATGCAAGTTACATTGATGATAATAAAAGTACTAAGTATATTTATTACAGTTCTATCGATAATAACTGCATAATATGGGTAATAATGCATGTTATATTGATGATAATGAAAGTAGTAAGTATATTTATTATAGCTCTAGCGATTATAACTTCATAATATGGGTAATAATGCATGTTATATTGATGCTAATGAAAGTAGTAAGTATATTTATTATAGCTCTAGCGATTATAACTGCATAATATGGGTAATAATGCATGTTATGTTGAGAATAATATAAGTAATAAGTATAATTAATACAGTCCTAGCGATAATAACTGCATTATATGGGTAATAATGCATGTTATATTGATAATAATATAAGTAATAAGTATAATTATTACAGTTCTAGCGATAATAACTTCATTATATGGGTAATAATGCATGTTATATTGATAATAATATAAGTAATAAGTATAATTCTTACGGTTCTAGCTATAATAACTGCATTATATGGGTAATAATGCATGTTATATTGATAATATCGGGAGTAGTAAGCATAATTATTATAGTTCTAGCGATAATAATAGTAAAATATGGCTAATAGTGCATGTTATATTGATAATAATAAAAGTAGTAAGTATATTTATTATAGTTCTTTCGATAATAACTGCATTATATGGGTAATAATGCATGTTATATTGATGATAATAAAAGTAATACGTATATTTATTATAGTTCTAGCGATAATAACTGCATAATATGGGTAATAATGCATGTTATATTGATAATAATATAAGTAATAAGTATATTTATTACAGTTCTATCGATAGTAACTGCATAATATGGGTAATAATGCATGTTATATTGATGATAATAAAAGTAGTAAGTACATTTATTATAGTTCTAGCGATAATAAAAGTAAAATATGGCTAATAGTGCATGTTATACTGATAATAATAAAAGTAATAAGTATATTTATTACAGTTCTATCGATAGTAACTGCATAATATGGGTAATAATGCATGTTATATTGAGAATAATATAAGTAATAAGTATAATTATTACAGTTCTAGCGATAATAACTGCATTATATGGGTAATAATGCACGTTATATTGCTAGTAGTATAAGTAATAAGTATAATTATTACAGTTCTAGCGATAATAACTGCATTATATGGGTAATAATGCATGTTATATTGATAATATCGGGAGTAATAAGTATAATTATTATAGTTCTAGCGATAATAATAGTAAAATATGGCAAATAGTGCATGTTATATTGATAATAATAAAAGTAATAAGTATATTTATTACAGTTCTATCGATAATAACTGCATAATATGGGTAATAGTGCATGTTATATTGATGATAATAAAAGTAATACATATATTTATTATAGTTCTAGCGATAATAACTGCATAATATGGGTAATAATGCATGTTATATTGATAATAATATAAGTAATAAGTATAATTATTACAGTTCTAGCGATAATAACTGCATTATATGGGTAATAATGCACGTTATATTGCTAATAATATAAGTAATGAGTACAATTATTACAGTTCTAGCGATAATAACTGCATTATATGGGTCATAATGCACGTTATATTGCTAATAATATAAGTAATAAGTATAATTATTACAGTTCTAGCGATAATAACTGCATTATATGGGTAATAATGCACGTTATATTGTTAATAATATAAGTAATAAGTATAATTATTACAGTTCTAGCGATAATAACTGCATTATATGGGTAATAATGCATGTTATATTGATAATATCGGAAGTAATAAGTATAATTATTATAGTTCCAGCGATAATAATAGTAAAATATGGCAAATAGTGCATGTTATATTGATAATAATAAAAGTAATAAGTATATTTATTATACTTCTGTCGATAATAACTGCATTATATGGGTGATAATGCATGTTATATTGATAATAACAAAAGCAATAAGTATAATTATTACAGTTCTAGCGATAATAGCTCCATTATATGGGTAATAATGCATGTTATATTGATAATAATATAAGTAATAAGTATAATTATTACAGTTCTAGCGATAATAACTGCATTATATGGGTAATAATGCATGTTATACTAATAATAATATAAGTAATAAGTATAATTATTACAGTTCTAGCGATAATAACTGCATAATATGGGTAATAATGCACGTTATATTGATAATAATAAAAGTAATGAGTATAATTATTACAGTTCTAGCGATAATAACTGCATTATATGGGTAATAATGCATGTTATATTGATAATAATAAAAGTAATAAGTATATTTATTATAGTTCTATCGATAATAACTGCATAATATGGGTAATAATGCACGTTATGTTGATGATAATAAAAGTAGTAAGTATATTTATTATAGTTCTATCGATTATAACTTCATAATATGGGTAATAATGCATGTTATATTGAGAATAATATAAGTAATAAGTATAATTACTATAGTTCTAGGGATAATAATAGTGCAATATGGCTAATAGTGCATGTTCTATTGATAATAATAAAAGTAATAAGTATATTTATTATAGTTCTGTCGATAATAACTGCATAATATGGGTAACAATGCATGTTATATTGAGAATAATATAAGTAATAAGTATAATTATTACATTTCTAGCGATAATAACTGCATTATATGCGTAATAATGCATGTTATATTGATAATATGGGGAGTAATAAGTATAATTATTATAGTTCTAGCGATAATAATAGTAAAATATGGCTAATAGTGCATGTTATATTGATAATAATAAAAGTAATAAGTATATTTATTACAGTTCTATCGATAGAAATTGCATAATATGGGTAATAATGCATGTTATATTGATGATAATAAAAGTAATACGTATATTTATTATAGTTCTAGCGATAATAACTGCATAATATGGCTAATAATGCATGTTATATTGATAATAATAAAAGTAATAAGTATATTTATTATAGTTCTATCGATAATAACTGCATAATATGGGTAATAATGCACGTTATATTGATGATAATAAAAGTAGTAAGTATATTTATTATAGTTCTACCGATTATAACTGCATAATTTGGGTAATAATTCATGTTATATTGAGAATAATATAAGTAATAGGTATAATTATTACAGTTCTAGCGATAATAACTGCATTATTTGGGTAATAATGGATGTTATATTGATAATATCGGGAGTAATAAGTATAATTATTACAGTTCTAGCGATAATACTAGTAAAATATGGCTAAGAGTGCCTGTTATATTGATAATAATAAAAGTAATAAGTATATTTGTTACAGTTCTATCGATAGAAACTGCATAATATGGGTAATAATGCATGTTATATTGATGATAATAAAAGTAATACGTATATTTATTATAGTTCTAGCGATAATAACTGCATAAAATGGCTAATAATGCATGTTATATTGATAATAATAAAAGTAATAAGTATATTTATTATAGTTCTATCGATAATAACTGCAAAATATGGGTAATAATGCACGTTATATTGATGATAATAAAAGTAGTAAGTATATTTATTATAGTTCTATCGATAATAACTGCATAATATGGGTAATAATGCATGTTATATTGAGAATAATATAAGTAATAAGTATAATTATTACGGTTCTAGCGATAATAACTGTATTACATGGGTAATAATGCATGTTATATTGATAATAATAAAAGTAATAAGTATATTTATTATAGTTCTATCGATAATAACTGCATTATATGGGTAATAATGCATGTTATTTTGATGATAATAAAAGTAATACGTATATTTATTATAGTTCTAGCAATAATAACTGCATAATATGGATAATAATGCATGTTATATTGCTAATAATATAAGTAATAAGTAAAATTATTACCGTTATAGCGATAATAAGTGCATAATATGCGTAATAATTCATGTTATATTGATAATATCGGGAGTAATAAGTATAATTATTACAGTTCTAGCGATAATAACTGCATTATATGGGTAATAATGGATGTTTTATTGATAATATTGGGAGTAATAAGTAAAATTATTATCGTTCTAGCGATAATAATAGTAAAATATGGCTAATAGTGCATGTTACATTGATAATAATAAAAGTAGTAAGTATATTTATTATAGATCTAGCGATAATAACTGCATTATATGGGTAATAATGCATGTTATATTGATGATAATAAAAGTAATACGTATATTTATTATAGTTCTAGCGATAATAACTGCATAATATGGGTAATAATGCATGTTATATTGATAATAATATAAGTAATAAGTATATTTATTACAGTTCTATCGATAGTAACTGCATAATATGGGTAATAATGCATGTTATATTGATGATAATAAAAGTAGTAAGTACATTTATTATAGTTCTAGCGATAATAAAAGTAAAATATGGCTAATAGTGCATGTTATACTGATAATAATAAAAGTAATAAGTATATTTATTACAGTTCTATCGATAGTAACTGCATAATATGGGTAATAATGCATGTTATATTGATGATAATAAAAGTAGTAAGTACATTTATTATAGTTCTAGCGATAATAAAAGTAAAATATGGCTAATAGTGCATGTTATATTGATAATAATAAAAGTAATAAGTATAATTAATACAGTCCTAGCGATAATAACTGCGTTATATGGGTAATAATGCATGTTATATTGATAATATCGGGAGTAATAAGTATAATTATTATAGTTCTAGCGATAATAATAGTAAAATATGGCTAATAGTGCATGTTTTATTGATAATAATAAAAGTAATAAGTATATTTATTACAGTTCTATCGATAGTAACTGCATAATATGGGTAATAATGCATGTTATATTGATGATAATAAAAGTAGTAAGTACATTTATTATAGTTCTAGCGATAATAAAAGTAAAATATGGCTAATAGTGCATGTTATACTGATAATAATAAAAGTAATAAGTATATTTATTATACTACTGTTGATAATAACTGCATTATATGGGTAATAATGCAAGTTACATTGATGATAATAAAAGTACTAAGTATATTTATTACAGTTCTATCGATAATAACTGCATAATATGGGTAATAATGCATGTTATATTGATGATAATGAAAGTAGTAAGTATATTTATTATAGCTCTAGCGATTATAACTTCATAATATGGGTAATAATGCATGTTATATTGATGCTAATGAAAGTAGTAAGTATATTTATTATAGCTCTAGCGATTATAACTGCATAATATGGGTAATAATGCATGTTATGTTGAGAATAATATAAAGAATAAGTATAATTAATACAGTCCTAGCGATAATAACTGCATTATATGGGTAATAATGCATGTTATATTGATAATATCGGGAGTAATAAGTATAATTATTATAGTCCTAGCGATAATAATAGTAAAATATGGCTAACAGTGCATGTTATATTGATAATAATAAAAGTAATAAGTATATTTATTACAGTTCTATCGATAGTAACTGCATAATATTGGTAATAATGCATGTTATATTGATGATAATAAAAGTAGTAAGTACATTTATTATAGTTCTAGCGATAATAAAAGTAAAATATGGCTAATAGTGCATGTTATACTGATAATAATAAAAGTAATAAGTATATTTATTATACTACTGTTGATAATAACTGCATTATATGGGTAATAATGCAAGTTACATTGATGATAATAAAAGTACTAAGTATATTTATTACAGTTCTATCGATAATAACTGCATAATATGGGTAATAATGCATGTTATATTGATGATAATGAAAGTAGTAAGTATATTTATTATAGCTCTAGCGATTATAACTTCATAATATGGGTAATAATGCATGTTATATTGATGCTAATGAAAGTAGTAAGTATATTTATTATAGCTCTAGCGATTATAACTGCATAATATGGGTAATAATGCATGTTATGTTGAGAATAATATAAGTAATAAGTATAATTAATACAGTCCTAGCGATAATAACTGCATTATATGGGTAATAATGCATGTTATATTGATAATAATATAAGTAATAAGTATAATTATTACAGTTCTAGCGATAATAACTTCATTATATGGGTAATAATGCATGTTATATTGATAATAATATAAGTAATAAGTATAATTCTTACGGTTCTAGCTATAATAACTGCATTATATGGGTAATAATGCATGTTATATTGATAATATCGGGAGTAGTAAGCATAATTATTATAGTTCTAGCGATAATAATAGTAAAATATGGCTAATAGTGCATGTTATATTGATAATAATAAAAGTAGTAAGTATATTTATTATAGTTCTTTCGATAATAACTGCATTATATGGGTAATAATGCATGTTATATTGATGATAATAAAAGTAATACGTATATTTATTATAGTTCTAGCGATAATAACTGCATAATATGGGTAATAATGCATGTTATATTGATAATAATATAAGTAATAAGTATATTTATTACAGTTCTATCGATAGTAACTGCATAATATGGGTAATAATGCATGTTATATTGATGATAATAAAAGTAGTAAGTACATTTATTATAGTTCTAGCGATAATAAAAGTAAAATATGGCTAATAGTGCATGTTATATTGATAATAATAAAAGTAATAAGTATAATTAATACAGTCCTAGCGATAATAACTGCGTTATATGGGTAATAATGCATGTTATATTGATAATATCGGGAGTAATAAGTATAATTATTATAGTTCTAGCGATAATAATAGTAAAATATGGCTAATAGTGCATGTTTTATTGATAATAATAAAAGTAATAAGTATATTTATTACAGTTCTATCGATAGTAACTGCATAATATGGGTAATAATGCATGTTATATTGATGATAATAAAAGTAGTAAGTACATTTATTATAGTTCTAGCGATAATAAAAGTAAAATATGGCTAATAGTGCATGTTATACTGATAATAATAAAAGTAATAAGTATATTTATTATACTACTGTTGATAATAACTGCATTATATGGGTAATAATGCAAGTTACATTGATGATAATAAAAGTACTAAGTATATTTATTACAGTTCTATCGATAATAACTGCATAATATGGGTAATAATGCATGTTATATTGATGATAATGAAAGTAGTAAGTATATTTATTATAGCTCTAGCGATTATAACTTCATAATATGGGTAATAATGCATGTTATATTGATGCTAATGAAAGTAGTAAGTATATTTATTATAGCTCTAGCGATTATAACTGCATAATATGGGTAATAATGCATGTTATGTTGAGAATAATATAAAGAATAAGTATAATTAATACAGTCCTAGCGATAATAACTGCATTATATGGGTAATAATGCATGTTATATTGATAATATCGGGAGTAATAAGTATAATTATTATAGTCCTAGCGATAATAATAGTAAAATATGGCTAATAGTGCATGTTATATTGATAATAATAAAAGTAATAAGTATATTTATTACAGTTCTATCGATAGTAACTGCATAATATTGGTAATAATGCATGTTATATTGATGATAATAAAAGTAGTAAGTACATTTATTATAGTTCTAGCGATAATAAAAGTAAAATATGGCTAATAGTGCATGTTATACTGATAATAATAAAAGTAATAAGTATATTTATTATACTACTGTTGATAATAACTGCATTATATGGGTAATAATGCAAGTTACATTGATGATAATAAAAGTACTAAGTATATTTATTACAGTTCTATCGATAATAACTGCATAATATGGGTAATAATGCATGTTATATTGATGATAATGAAAGTAGTAAGTATATTTATTATAGCTCTAGCGATTATAACTTCATAATATGGGTAATAATGCATGTTATATTGATGCTAATGAAAGTAGTAAGTATATTTATTATAGCTCTAGCGATTATAACTGCATAATATGGGTAATAATGCATGTTATGTTGAGAATAATATAAGTAATAAGTATAATTAATACAGTCCTAGCGATAATAACTGCATTATATGGGTAATAATGCATGTTATATTGATAATAATATAAGTAATAAGTATAATTATTACAGTTCTAGCGATAATAACTTCATTATATGGGTAATAATGCATGTTATATTGATAATAATATAAGTAATAAGTATAATTCTTACGGTTCTAGCTATAATAACTGCATTATATGGGTAATAATGCATGTTATATTGATAATATCGGGAGTAGTAAGCATAATTATTATAGTTCTAGCGATAATAATAGTAAAATATGGCTAATAGTGCATGTTATATTGATAATAATAAAAGTAATAAGTATATTTATTATAGTTCTTTCGATAATAACTGCATAATATGGGTAATAATGCATGTTATATTGATGATAATGAAAGTAGTAGGTATATTTATTATAGTTCTGGCGATTATACCTGCATAATATGGGTAGTAATGCATGTTATATTGAGAATAATATAAGTAATAAGTATAATTATTACAGTCCTAGCGATAATAACTGCATTATATGGGTAATAATGCGTGTTATATTGATAATATCGGGAGTAATAAGTATAATTATTATAGTTCTAGCGATAATAATAGTAAAATATGACTAATAGTGCACGTTATATTGATAATAATATAAGTAATAAGTATATTTATTACAGTTCTAGAGATAATAACTGCATTATATGCGTAATAATGCATGTTATATTGATAATATCGGGAGTAATAAGTATAATTATTATAGTCCTAGCGATAATAATAGTAAAATATGCCTAATAGTGCATGTTATATTGATAATAATAAAAGTAATAAGTATATTTATTACAGTTCTATCGATAATAACTGCATAATATGGGTAATAATGCATGTTATATTGATGATAATAAAAGTAATACGTATATTTATTATTGTTCTAGCGATAATAACTGCATAATATGGGTAATAATGCATGTAATATTGATAATAATATAAGTAATAAGTATAATTATTACAGTTCTAGCGATAATAACTGCATTATATGGGTAATAATGTACGTTATATTGCTAATAAAATAAGTAATAAGCATAATTATTACAGTTCTAGCGATAATAACTGCATAATATGCGTAATAATGCTTGTTATATTGATAATATCGGGAGTAATAAGTATAATTATTACGGTTCTAGCGATAATAACTGCATTATATGGGTAATAATGGATGTTTTATTGATAATATTGGGAGTAATAAGTAAAATTATTATCGTTCTAGCGATAATAATAGTAAAATATGGCTAATAGTGCATGTTACATTGATAATAATAAAAGTAGTAAGTATATTTATTATAGATCTAGCGATAATAACTGCATTATATGGGTAATAATGCATGTTATATTGATGATAATAAAAGTAATACGTATATTTATTATAGTTCTAGCGATAATAACTGCATAATATGGGTAATAATGCATGTTATATTGATAATAATATAAGTAATAAGTATATTTATTACAGTTCTATCGATAGTAACTGCATAATATGGGTAATAATGCATGTTATATTGATGATAATAAAAGTAGTAAGTACATTTATTATAGTTCTAGCGATAATAAAAGTAAAATATGGCTAATAGTGCATGTTATACTGATAATAATAAAAGTAATAAGTATATTTATTACAGTTCTATCGATAGTAACTGCATAATATGGGTAATAATGCATGTTATATTGATGATAATAAAAGTAGTAAGTACATTTATTATAGTTCTAGCGATAATAAAAGTAAAATATGGCTAATAGTGCATGTTATATTGATAATAATAAAAGTAATAAGTATAATTAATACAGTCCTAGCGATAATAACTGCGTTATATGGGTAATAATGCATGTTATATTGATAATATCGGGAGTAATAAGTATAATTATTATAGTTCTAGCGATAATAATAGTAAAATATGGCTAATAGTGCATGTTTTATTGATAATAATAAAAGTAATAAGTATATTTATTACAGTTCTATCGATAGTAACTGCATAATATGGGTAATAATGCATGTTATATTGATGATAATAAAAGTAGTAAGTACATTTATTATAGTTCTAGCGATAATAAAAGTAAAATATGGCTAATAGTGCATGTTATACTGATAATAATAAAAGTAATAAGTATATTTATTATACTACTGTTGATAATAACTGCATTATATGGGTAATAATGCAAGTTACATTGATGATAATAAAAGTACTAAGTATATTTATTACAGTTCTATCGATAATAACTGCATAATATGGGTAATAATGCATGTTATATTGATGATAATGAAAGTAGTAAGTATATTTATTATAGCTCTAGCGATTATAACTTCATAATATGGGTAATAATGCATGTTATATTGATGCTAATGAAAGTAGTAAGTATATTTATTATAGCTCTAGCGATTATAACTGCATAATATGGGTAATAATGCATGTTATGTTGAGAATAATATAAAGAATAAGTATAATTAATACAGTCCTAGCGATAATAACTGCATTATATGGGTAATAATGCATGTTATATTGATAATATCGGGAGTAATAAGTATAATTATTATAGTCCTAGCGATAATAATAGTAAAATATGGCTAATAGTGCATGTTATATTGATAATAATAAAAGTAATAAGTATATTTATTACAGTTCTATCGATAGTAACTGCATAATATGGGTAATAATGCATGTTATATTGATGATAATAAAAGTAGTAAGTACATTTATTATAGTTCTAGCGATAATAAAAGTAAAATATGGCTAATAGTGCATGTTATACTGATAATAATAAAAGTAATAAGTATATTTATTATACTACTGTTGATAATAACTGCATTATATGGGTAATAATGCAAGTTACATTGATGATAATAAAAGTACTAAGTATATTTATTACAGTTCTATCGATAATAACTGCATAATATGGGTAATAATGCATGTTATATTGATGATAATGAAAGTAGTAAGTATATTTATTATAGCTCTAGCGATTATAACTTCATAATATGGGTAATAATGCATGTTATATTGATGCTAATGAAAGTAGTAAGTATATTTATTATAGCTCTAGCGATTATAACTGCATAATATGGGTAATAATGCATGTTATGTTGAGAATAATATAAAGAATAAGTATAATTAATACAGTCCTAGCGATAATAACTGCATTATATGGGTAATAATGCATGTTATATTGATAATATCGGGAGTAATAAGTATAATTATTATAGTCCTAGCGATAATAATAGTAAAATATGGCTAATAGTGCATGTTATATTGATAATAATAAAAGTAATAAGTATATTTATTACAGTTCTATCGATAGTAACTGCATAATATTGGTAATAATGCATGTTATATTGATGATAATAAAAGTAGTAAGTACATTTATTATAGTTCTAGCGATAATAAAAGTAAAATATGGCTAATAGTGCATGTTATACTGATAATAATAAAAGTAATAAGTATATTTATTATACTACTGTTGATAATAACTGCATTATATGGGTAATAATGCAAGTTACATTGATGATAATAAAAGTACTAAGTATATTTATTACAGTTCTATCGATAATAACTGCATAATATGGGTAATAATGCATGTTATATTGATGATAATGAAAGTAGTAAGTATATTTATTATAGCTCTAGCGATTATAACTTCATAATATGGGTAATAATGCATGTTATATTGATGCTAATGAAAGTAGTAAGTATATTTATTATAGCTCTAGCGATTATAACTGCATAATATGGGTAATAATGCATGTTATGTTGAGAATAATATAAGTAATAAGTATAATTAATACAGTCCTAGCGATAATAACTGCATTATATGGGTAATAATGCATGTTATATTGATAATAATATAAGTAATAAGTATAATTATTACAGTTCTAGCGATAATAACTTCATTATATGGGTAATAATGCATGTTATATTGATAATAATATAAGTAATAAGTATAATTCTTACGGTTCTAGCTATAATAACTGCATTATATGGGTAATAATGCATGTTATATTGATAATATCGGGAGTAGTAAGCATAATTATTATAGTTCTAGCGATAATAATAGTAAAATATGGCTAATAGTGCATGTTATATTGATAATAATAAAAGTAGTAAGTATATTTATTATAGTTCTTTCGATAATAACTGCATTATATGGGTAATAATGCATGTTATATTGATGATAATAAAAGTAATACGTATATTTATTATAGTTCTAGCGATAATAACTGCATAATATGGGTAATAATGCATGTTATATTGATAATAATATAAGTAATAAGTATATTTATTACAGTTCTATCGATAGTAACTGCATAATATGGGTAATAATGCATGTTATATTGATGATAATAAAAGTAGTAAGTACATTTATTATAGTTCTAGCGATAATAAAAGTAAAATATGGCTAATAGTGCATGTTATATTGATAATAATAAAAGTAATAAGTATAATTAATACAGTCCTAGCGATAATAACTGCGTTATATGGGTAATAATGCATGTTATATTGATAATATCGGGAGTAATAAGTATAATTATTATAGTTCTAGCGATAATAATAGTAAAATATGGCTAATAGTGCATGTTTTATTGATAATAATAAAAGTAATAAGTATATTTATTACAGTTCTATCGATAGTAACTGCATAATATGGGTAATAATGCATGTTATATTGATGATAATAAAAGTAGTAAGTACATTTATTATAGTTCTAGCGATAATAAAAGTAAAATATGGCTAATAGTGCATGTTATACTGATAATAATAAAAGTAATAAGTATATTTATTATACTACTGTTGATAATAACTGCATTATATGGGTAATAATGCAAGTTACATTGATGATAATAAAAGTACTAAGTATATTTATTACAGTTCTATCGATAATAACTGCATAATATGGGTAATAATGCATGTTATATTGATGATAATGAAAGTAGTAAGTATATTTATTATAGCTCTAGCGATTATAACTTCATAATATGGGTAATAATGCATGTTATATTGATGCTAATGAAAGTAGTAAGTATATTTATTATAGCTCTAGCGATTATAACTGCATAATATGGGTAATAATGCATGTTATGTTGAGAATAATATAAAGAATAAGTATAATTAATACAGTCCTAGCGATAATAACTGCATTATATGGGTAATAATGCATGTTATATTGATAATATCGGGAGTAATAAGTATAATTATTATAGTCCTAGCGATAATAATAGTAAAATATGGCTAATAGTGCATGTTATATTGATAAT